>JAXCEF010000072.1:0-177078 GCA_037178605.1 Colletotrichum euphorbiae | reverse complement strand
AAGTCTTTATATAATAACTACGCCTCATACCTACTATATATATAGACCCTCCACTATAGATATTAGGTTTATATCTTATTAACTAGGTTAGAATATTCCCATAGACTGGGATTTTAATACTAATAAAAGGACTACTAATAGCGAGAAAGATTAATTAGGTTAACTAATTATTAGCTACTTTTATTAATAAAAGGCTAACCCCTAGATACTAGATATTAATTAAAATAGATAGGCTTAACTGAGATATACCTTATAAACTTAAGGATAGTATCCTCAAAGAAAAGGGCTTAGAAATGTAATTAAAGTAGGCGAAGAAGTATAATTATTACTTTAAAGATCAAAATCCCCCTGCGCCTAATAATATAGATATTAACTCTCCTAGCCCTAGCGTAGGAGATTTCCAAACCTAATAACTAGATAATGCTGTAGAAACTAAAGAGATAAGGCTATTAATAGAGTTTAATACTATTTAGAATGCTAGGACGAGAAACGCAGTTAAGTAGTTTTTGAGGATAAATAAGTAATAGTAACTAATTAACTTAAAATAATATATTAATATACCTAGGTCTATAAAACTATTAACATTACCTTATCTTACGCTCTTTCCTTATAATTAAGTTTACTATAACTACTATAATAATATAGCTAACTTTAAGTATACTAGGCTAGGGACTTAACCCCATACTAAATAAAAATAACTTTATTCCTATAGTGCTCTATTATATTAGAGGTAATAATAAATCTGCAAATTATCTAGTAGTATAATATAGTAAAGGGTTATAGATTATTATAGCAGATTATACTAACTATTTATCTAATATCTATAATATATAAGGGACCTTAATCTTAGAACGAAATATAGATAGTTGTGATCTTATAGACTTGCTGTATATAGTAATTAGAGGCTTCCCTTATGAGCATTATATCCCTCCTTATAGCATACCTTAGGTACTAGGTGAAACCCCTAATAAGACTTTAGTAGAAGCTATAGACCTAGACCTAAGAAATGAGATCTATACTATAACTATAGTTATTTAATTTCTAAATTATAGTAATATGCATTGGGTATTAATTGTGGTGGACTAAGTATGGGGCTATAGCTACTACTAGGATTTAGTATAGGACTTATAAAGTAACTAGAGGTGTATAGATACTATAAATAACCTTTAAGAGTAGTATAAAGTATTAAGAGCCCCTAATTAGTTATTATAAATCCTATTAACTAGCTAATATATTATTAACTCTATATAATAATGAGATAGCTTAATATATAGACTTTAATATATTAAGTAGGCTTAGGTATTTATTTTAGAAGGCTTTCTATTGCTTTAGTATAGCTAAATAGTCTAGAGGGATCCTACCGCTTTCCTAGAGTCTAATATCCTATTAGTTAATTAGTATATCTCTATTATTACTTTAGAGTTTTATAATATACTTATTAAAAGTCAGTTAGCACTAAGAGATATTAATATCTCCTAGAAAGACTTTAAAAAATCACTATTCTTCCCCTAGCTTCACGTTATATCTACCCCTATAGATAGTTAGCCTCCTATTAGTAGTAATAGTAATATTATCTTCTCTCTAACTTAGGACCCTCCTTCTAGTTATTATAGTCCGCTTCTATCTGCGCCTACGCTAGGGCCTATATCCATATTACTATAGTTACTAAATTTGCTATTATCTGAAATATCTAATAGAGAGCTTAATTATCTTAGATACTAAATTGAAGATTAATGTTTGTAGAGCCTTAACCCTATCTTAAGACCTATAAGGCCTTCTAGAACCTCATTAGTAGACCTACTAAGCTATCCTAACTAACCTAAAGCCTTATATAAGCATAATTACAATCGTGAGGATTATATATAATAATAAGTAGATTAGTAGGATTAGATTAAATAGAACACGCCTAAGGGGGCATATTACTATAACTTCTCGCACCCGCCTCAATGGGGAGGATAGGTTTAGTTATATTAGGGCTTAGAATAAGATAAGGCATATAAGGAGGAGCTGGAGAAGGAGAGGCAGTTATTAAGGTATAAACTAAGGCAGAAAGTAAAAGCTAATAATAGCCCTATTTTACAGCAAGACCGCCCACCACAAAGGAGATAGTGAAATAAGTCTGCTAATAGGGCTCTATATAGTAGTATTTCTTTTGTTTCCTTTGTTTTTAAATCGGTTGTTGAGACTCCCTATAGTGGTCTTTCAGCGAGTCTCGAGGGGACGATTGGGATGGGATAGGATGGCTTAGCTGCTTAGTTAGCGGAGTCACAGGCCCACTGTTAATGGGGTCTAAAAGCGGAAGACTGCGATGCGGGGAGGGAAGGAGGAAGGGCACGTCCTTCACGTTTTTTTATCTCTATCATTACTATCATCCATAGCCTTTTTAGCCTCAAGAGGCTTATACCTTAATAATCCGATATATGATTTCCACGATATCTCTTTTATTTCAAGCCTAATTCTTCCCATTCTTTCTGATTAGATCTGCGAATTGCTACGCGCATCTTTTGAGCCTACTTTGACTATTCCTATCCTTTCGTGGGTAGTGTTGTGTTGTTTGCTATCTTTGCAGTTCCCACCGGGCTCCTGCTCTTCCCACTACCCTTCTAGATACCTTCTTTCAGAGAGATCGTTACTACACTTTAAATACTACGTTTATCCCCCTTACCTTCTGGATCCAATCTTTGTGAGACTAATAGACTTACTATTAGAAATAAGTTATCAGACTATTAATAAAGAACTTTAGGTTTAAGAATAAGAAACTAACGCCTAAATTTATTTAGGTTACTATTATGGAGCTAGTTAGCAAATAAGTATATAGAGTCTACCTACTTAAATAATACTATAGAATATATAATATCTTCTCTATTACCCTACTAGAACCTTAAGATAATTGCTAAAGTAATAGTAAAGGCTTAATAGTATATCTAGAGCTTAAGGATAAGCTAGAGAAGTGGGAGGTAGAGGAGATTCTTACGCAGCAAGGGTCTAGCAATAAGGCGCAATACCTTATAAAATAAGTAGGGTAGCCTAAAGAGTATAATATATAGGAGCCTATAGAGAACTTAGTAAACGCGCAGGAGGCTATTCAAAAGTTTAATAAATAAGTAATAAAAGCCTATAGGAAGTGAAATAATTAGCTAAGTGTGGCAATATATTACTAATACTTAGATAAAAGGATATAGTAATAGAGATAAAGCTTAATATAATAATAGTTTAGCTAGTAGAGAAATATTACTAATATAGTAGTAAGAAGCTAAAAGGGTAATATCCTATAAAAAAAAGAAAAAAGAACTAACTACCTATATAGTTATTTAATTATTACTATAACTACTATAAGGGGCATAACTACTATAAGGGGCATAACTACTATAAGGGGGATAACTACTATAAGGAGCATGAGGAGCATAAGAACTATGGGAACTATAAGGACTATGGGAACCACAACCACCACAACTACTACTTAGTAAACCATTATTATCGCCTCCCTAGCTAGTACTAGCACTACTCACACTACTACTGCTAGTATTAGCTACTCTACTACTGCTACTAGCAAGCAAACTACTATCTAACTTATTACCAGAGGAGCTATTAGGAATAATAATAGCGCTCTTAGCCTTCTTATTGCTCCTATTCTTACTTACTAACTTATCGCCACCTAGCTACCTATATTTCTTAGTAGGAGTATAAAAGTAGGAGGCATGAGAGATAGGATGGGCGCTAGCAACAGCAATATAGCAGGAGGGGATATTATTTAACAAAAATATAGCGAGGCGATTCTAAAGCTTGTTACTAAGAATAGAGAAAGAGTTAATATTATGCTCGCAAGCGACCATAAGGACTAGAACTATTAATAGGTTAGCAACTAGTTAGTTAATCTTATTAATAAGATATATAGTAGGGGTATTATTATAAATATAGGGCGGCTAAGTAGTATTTAGTTGCTAGAGAATATTAGGGCTATTATAAAGGGTTCTAACCTAAGTAGCTTGTTAGTGGGGAATAATTAGTATAAGGAGGGCGAATAGTAGTATATATAAACTAGGACGTTAAGAGTAAGATGCTTATAGATAGAGGTAAGCTCCTAGAGCTATAGCTACTCTATATTCCCAGGAGCTACTACTAGTAGTAGGATTATAAATAAGCTTGCTAATCTTCTTCTATACCGCTAAATAGTTAGTAAGCGCTTAGAGAATATAAAAATAATAAAGAGGGATTAATATGCCCTCACTCTCCTAGATCTAGAACTAATAGAATATACCCTAAGTTATCTAGGTAGCACCCTAAAGCTCCTAAGGGACCTATTAACTATTAAGCTATAATAAATAGATAGTAACTAATTTGTAACTTATAGTATAATACTTCTTCTTATTATAATTGCAGCAGATATACTTCTACGCGTGCTTGCTATAAGTATAGTAAAAGTTAATAATTTTAAGATATATCTTAGTTAGGCATCTAATGTAGGGGCAGTTGCTATTAGCCTTACTAGTAAGATTACTCGAGAGATTCTCAAGCTTATATAGGTACTTCGCGAGAATTGCGCCTATATGAGCGATATGAGATATTGCAGCAATTAGTTAGTAGAAGCTTGGGGAGCAAAAAGGGAGAAGTAAGTTAAGAGAGAGAGGGGAAAAGATCAGACTCTAAAATATAGCAATAAGTCGTGGAGAAAGCGCCGAAAAGAGAAGAAGAAGCCGGTTGAGAAATTTATAAATAGGAGGAAATTTCACTAGGTTAGAGACCTCAAAAGAAAAAACCCTTTTATACTTAATATCGCAGGGCAATAAAGGTTAATAATCACTAGATATATACTAGTAAATAGTTGCATAATAAGCAGCAACCAATCATAAATTACAATAAAGGATTTCAAAAAACAGCTATAGTATGATAGCTAAAAATATATTATTCGCCAGAGTTATCCAAGTCTAGCAAAAGAATAGCAGAAAGAACAAACAGCAGCCGACAATGCTAAGTACTGCTATCCGCCGCTATTATATCGCCCTGCAGTTAGCGAGATAAGCTATAGCGCCAGGAGCCACAATACCCCACTTTCTTTCTTTAACGCCTTAGGGACCAAGGCTCTAGAGAGGGGGATAGTTGTAAGGAATAATGTTTGGGACACCTCGCACAGCCGCGCCATCAGCGAAACGCCAGCAAATTAGCAGCCAGGGAAACACACAAACGGGAAAATCCTATCACATACGAGAGTTTAGACCTTAAGCAATAGTCTAATACAGCAATAGATACCTATATTCTAGCATTCTAACCTTTCCTACTTAAGGCCTATAGCCATACTCTTATAAAAAAGAACCTTAATTAAGGCCTAACCTTTATACCTATTAACCTAGCTATAGCAAAACTCTTTATATTTATAGATAGGTCTTTTACTAACAATACTAACCTGTCTTTATAGATTAGATTTATTATATTTATTACTAATGAGGCTATAGCTAATAATAATACCTTTATAGTAATTAGTAATATTATCTACTTTAGTTTAATAAAGTGCAAAAGAGTTATATAAAGTGTTCTAGCCTCTAAGGTCTATAGTATAGTAGCTAGCGCAGATTTAGCCTATACTATCGCCACCACGCTATAAAAGATTACTATATACTTAAAGAAGCCTACTATCCCTACTATTATTTATACTAACTTATATTTGCTATATAGGTGCCTTATGAAGCTTAGTACTATAAGGGAGAAGCGCTTTATAATAGATATAATAGCACTTTATTAGTTATATGAGCGACGAGAGATATATAAGGTAAGGTAGATTAATAGAGATAATAACCTAGCTAATGCTTTTACTAAAGAAAGCCTAAATCTATCTCTCAAGCGATTTATTAATAATAATATAGCAATAATTTAAATAGAAGGATAGGTAATAAGATAAGAGAAGGGCCACAAGGGCAATAATATCCCTCCTACTACAAAAGATAATAGCCACGCTATTAAAGGTGGCGATAGAGGTATAGATAGAGGCCTATGAGGGCTATTAAGGGTAGCAATAAAGGTATAGAGGAAGGCCTTAAGAAGGATTTAGTTTATATTATTTTGGGCCCTGTAAATAACTTCGTTTATATCGTTTTATATGGGTTACGGCGCGCCTGGCCTCAAAAGAAAAGACTGCTAGTGTTGCAATAACTCCATAACCTATAGAGTGGCAGGATGGGCACTCTGCGAGATACAATATCATACGTATGTGCGTACGCCATGTGACCGTATCTGCAGGCCCAATATGGCCCAATACTACTGCCCACGTAGCTATTTATATCTTAGACTCTTATACACACTCGCACTACAGAATAGCTTCAATACGAACAATATATATTAGGGCTACGCGCGCGTACTGTTACCCACCCCGTGTGAACCCAACAATATTATAATTAGTCTAGGTACCCCTCTTATACTTTAAAGGTAGGAGGTATCTTCTAAAAAGGTTAGCGCGATATTTCTTAGTTAGAGGGGTGCTAAACTCTTCTAGGTAGATAGGGATGGGGTTATCTAATAGAGTTAATATTTAGCCTATATTTAACTTATGCAGGCGCTTCCGCTTATACTATATCCTAAGCTTCTTCTCTACTTCTATAATCTATACGTCTAACTTAGTCTCACTTATATTATCCTCTAGTAGGTTACTAATATCCTCATCTTTATTACTATTATTTCTATTTCTAGGGTCTTAAGGTATCTAATCTTAGGTTTAACTATTACTATTTATATTATTATTAGGGTCCTGAGGCCTACCTCTAGGTAATCTATATTATACTATTTTTATTGTTTTTTATACTTTATTCTTTTAGTACTGCTCTAATAGTCCGCGCCCCTATTATATAGGAAGAGAGATAAATATATTAGAGGCTATAGCGTAGAGTGAAGGAGTTAGGTTAAGATAGGGGTATTTCAAGTTCAATATTTATCTCTAGCCCCCTCTTCTTAACTTGCGGGGGCCCTCAACTTATCTAGAGGTCACCCAGTGCTTCCCTAGCTACACAAGCTTCCCTTAAAACTCCCTTAAAACTACCTCCTACCTCCAAACTATCTAGAACGCAGACTACTAGGGTCTCTTTGGCTCGTAACACACAGGTACTCATATAGGTAGTACCCAGTAGTTTTGGGTTACCCAAACTACCTATAAGTAGATACCGCAGTATATCTAAAATTTAAGTTTTAGTAATAAATATTAAATATACTATATACTATAAAAATAACTATAAATAATTACTATAAATATCTCAGGACTTTATATAGTATTACTAATTTTAGAAATTAGTCTAACTTCTAATAAAAAACAATTATTACCTATAGGTAATTCTGCCCATGGGCTACCCAAACCCATAGGTATAGTATTCACACAATACCCATAGGCCTCAATACCCAAACCCACTTAACCCATAGGTACCCATGGGTAATTGCTTGCTACCCACGGGTACTACCCATAATTACCTACCCATTTGGCGGGTACCCATGGGACCCGCGGGCCGGGTAATTGCCATCCCTACAGTATGAAGAGGATCACCGCCACGAGAAGGTCATCGACATCTACAACAGGCTGCTTTCGCACTACCGCAAGCACCTCAAGAAGGACCACCAACTTACGGTGCAGACTCTGTACAAGCTTGCGGGTGTCTATCTCAGCTTGGCCGCAAGGAGGCGTATGATTGCTATCACGAGATCGTGAATCTACTCTCACGATGGCGGCATCCATGCTGCTGGGCTTGATGCTGCCATTATCGTGCTCAACCACTACCACCTGGAGAAGCGCTGGGGCGAGCTTCAGAAGGCCTGCACCTCCCTTTGGTCGACATTCACCCATCACCGCGAGATCAAGTTCACCGAGGAGATGGTGGAGAGCGCTACCGTTACGTTTTGGAGTACCACGCCAAGGCAGAATTCTCGATTCGCTATAAGTTCACGATTGAGTACCGCGAGCCCGTCACCAAAGTCTTTGGGGCCTCCGCCGGTATCGTTATCAGGGCGATGATCGCGCTCGCAGAGGTGTGCGAGGGCTCTGAAGAGCACTACAACGAGTCTGTCTGCATTTACGAGGAGGTTATCACCAGAACCAAGGCCACGAATGTGGTTACTGAGACCACCATCAAGACGATGAAGAGACGCCTCTCCACGACTCTGCACACTACCGCCACTTCACTGGCCCAGATGTACATCGCCTGTGGTATGGTGCGCCACGGCCATGAGCGCCAGCTGCGCTACGTGCTCCTCTTCCCCGGCTTGAAGGACGTCAGCATCAAGTTTTCGCGCAAGGTCAGCAAGGTTTCGTTGGACTTCCTGATCTCCTTTGAGCAGGCCTTGAATGTCGACTCCAAGGTCTTGTACAGCATCTCGGAGATCATAGCCGATGTACTCTTAGTCTCTTAGAGACCATCCCATACGAGCAGTACTTGTCCGTCGCTGAGAACAGCAACATGCAGGTTGTCATCGAGCACGCCGCCCGTCTCCGCTTCGTCTGGGAATCTCGCGGCCGCGCCGGCTTCGTGTCTGTCCTCGACAAAAAGCTCTTCTCCACGTTCGTTTCGAGATACGCCAAGTTTCTCGGCCACGCTGCTAACAACTAGGCCGGCTCAGACTCTTACGTCAGCTAACTCCGTGAGATTGGCGAGGGCATCGCTGCGGCCGACAGGGACGCCATCGACTTCGGTCTCGTGTCTTGCAAGGGGGCGTACTCTGGTACCAAAAGGTTCATGGAGAAGGAGAAGGACATCTCCAGAGCTCACGAGGTTGCCAAGGTGGCGTTCACCTTTCCAACTTCCCAGGATTTCTACCATGCAGGCCGCAACTACGTCTGGGGTACCGCTTGGCCGAACTCCTTGCTGGCATCAAGTGAACAGCTGGAAATCTGCTGACGCGGGCACCAAGGAGGCCTGTTTGGGTACTAGCAGGAACATCATGCAGTTCGTACTGACTGCCCTGAGGGAGCGCAGGGAATTCGACTTCGCCAGCTCGCAACAGGAGGATGTCCGCTGCCTTATCTACCTTCTTGGCGAACAGAAGAACTACATAGAACTCGAGGTAATACATCCCACAAGTTTCGATGAAAGCTTGAAGCTAACCACCATGCAACAGAACCTGGTCACCCTGCTTTGGCAGTCCAGGGAGGTCCAGAGAACATGGTACCTCGACACTGTGCTCGACTTCGCCAACCGTCTGCGCCAGCTCCTGAGTCGCGGCCGTCTCCGCGATGCAGCTCGCGTGCACCAGGACGTCGTCTGCGACCTGGACGAGCATCACCTCGCCACCCGCAGCGAAGACAAAGATGAGCGCATGAGGGCCGCGGCTGATACCCACCTCGACGGCATGCGCAGTTGCGGATGGCTTCTCGGGGCGACAGCATGAGAACGACGAAGGATGTGTACGGCCGGCTCAAGGGCTACGGCAAAATCAATACTCCACCCGTTGAGAAGTGGGCGCCTTTGAGCGCAGCGGAGGAGAAGAGAGAGACGAATGCCCCGGTGAACTGGCAAATGGAGTGGAAGCTCGACGGGACTGAGGTCTCGAGGCCTGGCATGCAGAAGAGGCCTACGATTGCGTCGGCGAAGGAGAGATGGAGGTGCTGGAGTTACGAAGAAGGGCATTGAAGATGAGAGTTCTCAAGGTGAAGAGTTTGCGCAGAGACATAGGGCCCATTAAACAATCTCCAAGTTCGGAGCCTTTCCTCGCTCGTCAATCTGCCATTTCCAGCCCGTATAGCCCGATCAATCCGGGACATATTTAGAGAACCAACTCATCCACGACCCGCAGTAAGCTCCGATGACTTTGCCGAATAGGTGGGTCATCATTCGGCAATGCTTCTCCGACTCCCGAGTGGGGACTGAGCCCCAGCACGTGATCGGTCGAGCACCGGCGGACTTTGAGCCACTTCATTTCTAAGCTCGACTGACTGCGGAAGATTCCAGAACGCAGCAACCACCCGCAGTTCCCGGCGGAGTGGGGGTCGGGGGCGACCGGGGGGCAATCCTACCTTAGGAATCCAATCCCACCTCGGCGCGGGCTGGCTGGCGGGGTCCCGCCTCCAGGGAGCGAACAACAGCAGAGAGAAGTGTCTAGCATCCAGCCGACCGCCTACTCTGCCTTACTGACAAGTTAGGGTGACCTGCACACCATTCTGACGCTACGCCACGACTCGTAGCGGCCGGTATGCCTAACGTTTCCTTCCTGCCCAGAGCAAGCTGCGATCTCGACTCCCGATCCCACAGCCGACCAATCGGTCCCTTCTCCATACGAGTCGAATGATCTCCCGGCTTCCGCTGTGGCTGTCGCTTCCTCCACGGGTCCTGTCTCTCTCCGAGTCCATTTCGCCGACGACAGCTGTTGAGTCGTGCGTCGTACTTGCGTCCCGCCAAACTGTCTGACTGATCCGGAGTCACATTGGATACATCTTGCTGATTCCCCGCGTCTTCTTTCGTGGCCACCTTATACCACGTACATCACGCGAGCCTCGGACCTCCCTTTGCAGCCTTCCGGAACCATTATATACTTCTTGTATTTGCTTACAACCGCTGCGAAACGTGTTTCGCCCATCATGTCGTCGTCTAGAGCAATCCAGCTCAAGGAGGAAGGCAATCGCCATTTTCAACAGGGCGACTTTGCCGGTGCGGAGGCGTTGTACTCTAAGGCGTAGGTTATCCTTCTTTTCTTCTTCTCTTTCGCCATGGCCTATCGTGTGCATGTCATGGCACTTTCTTGCTAATTTCAGGCTGAAACAGAATCATCGCCGACCCAAAGAATCCAGCACTCTACACCAACCGAGCTATGGCGCGGATCAAGCTTGAGATGTGGGACTCTGTCGTCGTCGACTGCGAGTCTTGCTTAGGTCTCGCTCAAGACAACCTCAAGGCGCATTACTACCTCTCACAGGCCCAGCTGCACCTCAAAGATTACGACTCAGCCCTCGGCAGCGCCCTGCGCGCTCACGAGCTATGCGTTAAGACGGGAGACAAGTCTCTTGCAGCGATCACGACCCAGGTTCTTAACACGAAGAAGGAGAGATGGGATTGGAAGGAGCGGCACCGACTGCGAGAGGCCCGTACCTTGGAGCTCGAAGTCATTGAGATGATGGAGAAGGAGCGCAAGCAGGCGGTGGATGACGCCATGGATGACACCGAAAAGAGCGAGATCGAAGACGAATGGTCTAAGAAGATTGAGACTCTGAAAGAAACATTTGACAAGAGCCGCGGCAAAGAAGAGACTCGGCGGGAGGTTCCTGATTGGGCCATCGATGACATCAGCTTCGGCATTATGGTGGATCCTGTTATTGTCAGTTACTCGTTTACCGTCATCGATCGTATGATAACTAACAGTGTCACAGACAAAGACTGGCAAATCCTATGAGAGGGCATCGATCATGGAACACCTAAGGAGGCATCCCAGTGATCCCTTGACTAGGGAGCCGCTCCTGCCTTCCGAGCTTAGACCTAACCTAGGACTTAAGCAGGCTTGCGAAGAGTTCCTTGAACAGAACGGTTGGGCGGTAGATTGGTGATGTCACAGATCTTCTCCTCTACTTTCTTCTGGCGGCGGGATATTGTTTGAAAGTTGCATAGCACGGCGTTCAGGGTTTAAGCGGGATAGCGACTCTCCCAGGAATAAAATTCTTGGTATAGAGTTACGAGTCTGAGAGTAATACGATTCTGTGATCAGCGTGATTCGATTCTCCAGTGCGCTCCCGAGGCCCGGTGGATCTCATTCAGCTTCATTGATTCCTAATGACACTTAGACTTCCATCGGCAATGCAGGGACCCGAGCTACCGCATCACCGGGAGACTACCGTTGAAGAAACTGGGTGGGTCTAACGGCCCCACAGCCGGCCTCGCTTCTTAGTTCCCGACACGTCAAAAATTTCATACCATTGGGATCCTCGTAGTGTATAGGGCCACAGCGAATTCCACCCCTGACAATGCACAAAAGGACAAAAATAAAGAAAGCTGGATGCCAATCGCTGACGGGAATTGAGCCCGACGTGGGGGTCGAACCCACAACCTTGAGATTAAGAGTCTCACGCTCTACCGATTGAGCTAGCCGGGCGACTGAACCCAACTTGTGTGCTTGTTGGGAGGACAGGAGCGCGAGTGGACCATCAAGCTGTGTGGTTGGAGGCCGACGGGGTTCCTAGCGCGCTCTCGGGCAGGCTCCGGCCCTCTTGTCTCGAGGCCTAACCTCAGCATGGAATAACACTCTTTAGCAAGGTCACCATTATTTGGACACTTTGGAGTTTCATCAACAACTTCGGTAAGTAATGGACTCTACATACTAGTCTTGTAGTAGCACCGCTATGGTCTTCGCACTCAGTTTTATCCTTCATCAACTATATAATCGACTATGTTATCAAGAAGCATGTGTTTGAATATTATGTGAGATAGAGTTGGCTATTTCAGTGGACCCTTCTCGGCCTGATTTAACTCAAAAGCCAAAAACCAAAATGGTATGAGGAATAAACAAACGTCAGGCTCGAAGTCGGCAGGGTCGGGACTAATCATGAATTCAAAGATTTGGGGACTTAAGTAATAAGAACCTCGCTATTTTCTTACTAAAGACAGATAGCTATTTACGGCTAATCAATACGTTTCCGTGAACGGAATAAGACGCTGTGGGCTGTTTAGTATCCAATAATAGAATTACATCCTCATCTCCCTTTTCACGTTTACTTACTGGGACAGCCACGACCCCCTTAGTAGAGATTGCACAGCAGTCGACGCCCTAGAAAGGATGTTAGCAATCGTGCTTGGTGTTCGTCTTCGGGCTTTACTTACGCAAGAAGACCAGGGAACGCCAATATTCGGGCAGAGCTTGATAAAAGGGCACGTGACATAGTTCTCGGCGCAGTTGAAGGCCTGACGGCTACAGGCTGCACGGGTCGAGAAGCAACAGTCGTTTGCTTCAGTGCACTAGACTATGTGAGTAAAGTAGATAAAAATCGGTAGCGTCGAAGTCTTACTTCCTCGACAACGGTGCGGGCTCTCGGTGGCTCTCAGATCGAGACTGGCAGCAGCAGAAGTGCTGACCAGTGCAGAGATGAGCCCGGTGACGAGAACCTTGAACTGCATTTTTGAGAAGGTAGAAGGTAGAATTGAGAGTTATAAATGTGATCTCGAGTAAGAGAACGTAGCAAAGTAGAGTAGTGGCGGAATCTGGATGACAGACTGTGCGAGATGCAGAGCGAGGTAAGATCATGGCGAGACTTGGAGCACTATTTTTCTTCTCACACTGAACGACAAAATCCTTGTGAATATACCCTTTCGGCGTTGATATGATTCATGAGCCTCATCTCGCCCTGTCAAAAGCATCACATTGCCGTTCCGCATCGCGCTCGGACGTCGGGAACTAACAGCAGTCCGCCAAGCCAAATTAATGGAAGTTTAAGATGACACATCTGATAACCTTCCAGCTAGACTCATTTCATCTGAAAGGCCGAGTCAAAAAGGATCCACATGTTCAGACGGCATCGAATTGTACTCCGCCTCGGTTGAGTTACGATTTACTGCATGTTGGCTTTCCACGACAAGCCTATTAACCCTTAACGAGGCCAGCTAATGGGATACGAGCGCTAAGGCGAATATATATGCCCTCCAAAGTGTTTGTTCACCGTCGTCGAAAATTTCGATCAACCCTCACAAGCTTTAGCCAAAGTACATGACGTCTGGTAGTCTCGTGTGTCGAGTTCAGATGAGCTGCCGGGATGCCGTCTTTAAGAACGGCACCTTCCGCTAGGCAGCCACATCCAAAGCCTGTTCTTTTCAGACCGCAATAATCTTGATCGACAGGTAGATCTCATAGCCCTAGGCCCGGTGTCGTGGTAGCGAGTGGGGAAGAACGGCACGCAGGCGCAGTACTCGATCTCCTGCAGAAGTTCCCTGCCGATCCCCCTTTGAGGCCGCATGGGAAACCGGAGGCTCAGAAGACCCCTGTGGATTGTTCATCTGACCTTTGGGTGGCGGGCTCACGCGCGCTTGGGCCGACGGCAAGAAGCGAGCTATCCGAGATGCAGGATCGCGTCGATCGAAAGATGAACGACAACTACGACCCCGCTCGCCGTTATCAAGCACGCATGCCGTTGGTTGCAACGCCGAGGATCATACATCTCGCGATCAGTCGCCAGTTGATTAGACTGCGCTGAGATGTCTTGCATTTCTCATCATCGCAGAGACGATTCGCGTCTCAGGGGGGGGGCCACTAGTTCCATACCCGTGAATGACAGATTCCTCTCGTCCTTCTTTCGATGGCAGGGGCTTCATGCGAACAGATTATACTGTTTGTTGACTGTGGGACTGTCTATGTCGACGACTCTGGGAATCATGACACGAAGTGTGCAGGAGTCTGGGAGACGTGCGGAGGTAAATACAGAGCACGTACACTGGTATCAACAAATTTATTCGTATTCATCGGCTAGCTAGAGCCTCCATCACCGTTAAAGTGAATGTAAGCTGTGTGTACGTCCCAGCTCTCCAAATATCATGAGAAAGAAATGGCTCCAGAATCAACCTAATTTCTCGAGCTTGTTGGAGAATTCCCTTAGGCAGAAATCTTGCCACGAATGATGTCGGCGGCCTGGAGAAATTGACATGTTAGGGTATTGGTCACGAATAAGATTCTCAGGTGTTCATCATACCTTCTCGGCGACAGCGTAGACAGTCGTCATGATGTGGGCGGCGGGAACCAGGGGCATGATAGAGGCGTCAACGACACGGAGACCCTTAACACCGTAGACATTCAGGTTGGCATCAACGACACCGCCCTCTTCCTTGGCGCCCATCTTGCAGCTACCGACAGGGTGATACATAGTCGAACTCTGCTGGCAAATGAAGTCGGAGATGGCCTCGTCGGTAGTAACGCTCGCGCCGGGGACTACCTCGAGAGGCGAGAGTTGCTTGATGGCAGAAGTGGCGGTTAGGGTGCGAGTGAACTTGACGCCCTCAACCAACAGAGAAATATCGAGAGGATTGCGGAGGAAGCCGGCGTCGGCAACGGGGGCATCGAAGGTGCTGGCGGACGAGGCCTTCACGCTGCCGCGGGAGTAAGGGTGCTGAAGACCGAGAACCATGGCACCGTCGGACCAGATGATCTCGAGAAGAGCAGAGTCAGTGGCAAGAAGGTGCTCGTTGAGGACCTTTTGCTGCGCCTGGTAGCCCTTCACAACCTCAGCTGGAGTGCCATCGGGCAAGAACGTGGTACCATCCTGGGACCTCGCCTGAGCACTGAGAGTCTCCCCAGCCTTGGTGTATGTCGAGAGGGGCAGGAAGGCAAGAAAATCACCGGTAGGAGAGGCCAAGGGGCCATTGCGGTGGCTGTCAAACTGGGCTCGAGCCTGAGCGGCGAAAGCCTCGTTGCTCGTCGGGAAGCTGTTCAAGGGCAAGCTGGTGTTGACTGTGATGGTGTGTCAGTTTCAAATTGTCCGTTGCTGTGCATCGTAAGAGAAAGACAGTAAACGTACTTGTGTTGATAACGGTCAAGAGAACGTGATCATGAAGGTTCTGTCCTACGGCTGGAAGGTCGACAACGGTGGGGACGTTGATGGTCTTGTGGAGGGCGGAGTCTCCGATGCCAGACACTTGAAGGAGCTGGGGTGTGTGGAAAGAGCCGGCAGCAAGAATGACCTCCTTCTTGGCGTTGGCAATTTGAGACCGAGCGTCCTTGCTCGCAGAGAACTACGGAAAGACTTGTCAGTTATATCATTCTCCCAACCTCGACACAGTCGCTCACTTCAACACCGGTGGCTGTGACGGAATCGCCAGAACCGGTCGTAATGATCTTGGTTGCTTGCTGACCAGTGAGAAGGTGGAGGTTTTGACGGCCAGTGAAATTGTCATAGTATGCTTCTCTAGCGGAAGAACGGGTGTTGGTCTTCGGGTCCTGGTTGTGAGGGCAGAAGTATCCGCCGATGGGGCTTCCGTTAGCTTGATCCTTGGCCACCGTGATGCCGAGTTCCTTGACGGCGTCGATCATGTACTCTGAGACGCGTTGTCAATTACCCCGGGTCTTTGACGAAGTTAAACAAGAGCTTCTCTCGGCAACTTACTCGTGGTGGGCCAGAAGAAAGGCGAGTACGTGACGTGCATCAATCCGTCCGTGCCGTGGGCAGCATCGTCAACCTCGACACCCCATTCGGCCGCAATCTCTTCAGTCGGGGGCGTGAAGATTTCGTTCTGACCGAGTCAGCCAAACGTCCAAGTCGCAGTGCTCGTCTGCCGCTCACCTTCTTGAAATAGGGAAGGAGGGCATCCCAGTTCCAACCCGCAGCTCCGAGAGCCTCCCAACGATCATAATCAGACTTGGAACCTCTACCGAACGCCATTCGGTTGAGCTTCGTTGAACCTCCGACGATCCTGCCTTGGGGGATTGATATGCTTCGTCCTCCGAGAGCGTCGTTGGGAGCGTAGGTCGTATTCCAATCATACATGGTCCCAATTGCACCACCTGCCAAACCGGGAATCTTGACAAAGTCCTCACCCGCATCGCTAAGAGATAAGATCAGCACCTTGGGTTACCTTGAAACCAAGGGTTTGAAACACTAACAGCTCGCCAGCCTCGATCACCAGAACAGTCACATCTGGATTGGGAGTCAGTTCTCCAAATTTCATCAAATAACGAGTCGCGGCTTCGGTGGTCACGCACTCGGGTCTTCGGAAAGTCGGTTGGCAACAGTAAGACCGCTTGCACCAGCACCGACGACGACGTAGTCATAGCTCGGAAGTAAGTTGCTATCGTTTGCGCGATTCACGCAACCTGAAAGAGAGGACGGGTGAGCAAGCGCCCCATAGAGTGGCATTGCTGCCACAGCCACAGCCATCTTCACGACGAGAGCCATGGTGACTTGTGTCTGCTGGTAGGACTCTTAAAAGACAAAGGAACGGATATTTGTGCGTATGTACAGGGGTACAGCAACGGGCGAGAAGAGGCGTAAAGAGTTGCAGGTGTGTATCGGCTCGGGACGACCGGATGGTTATATGATTTAGTCTGGCTCCTGAAGACGGGACTGCATCATCTGATAGTAAAGTCGACCTTCTCGTCCATGCCTACCTGCCAGCCGTTCTTGACGCCGCTGCCGGTGCTACTTACCGATTTGGGAGCCTCCATGTCTTCTCCGTGCACAACAAGCGAGCAGACAAGCGCGGACGGCGTCACTGGCCGCCATATTGGTCATGAGTGAATTAGGTGACAAACAGTGCAACTAGGCTAGAAGAGAGGCCAGAAGAAAGGGTAAGGTAGGAGGAGTAAGACATGGGTTTGCACGAAGACCCGCACGCGAGACAGGGAGACACTCGTGATCGGACGAATTGGTGTCCTTCTGGACTATTTGCCGAAGTTATCACTTGACACTCACGAAGTCTTGGGGTGGCGCAATGTTGTGTTAGCAATGGCTCGGTCAGCAAACAGAACTGTAACTGCCACACGTGGTTGGCAGGAGAAGTGGATGGTTGCCAACGTCTGGAAAAGGGCACCTGGAGATTGCGCCTGGAATCCAACTACGAACGATGTGCCTGGAATCCAACTGCGAACGATGTGCCGAAAGGCATGTGTATTGAATCATTAAGGTTCATGCTGGGTGAAATTGCGATTTGGGCCTAGACGGAGAGCTTCGCCCCACGATAACTCGCATGCTAATTAACGGCTGACCAATGTTCCAGCTGACTGCAGGGTGCCGCTCATAGCCCTTTTTAGTCGCTGTGGCCTAGAAACACACTATCATAGAGTTGTCTTGCAACCTCATTCATGATGCACTCTGCAATGGCATATGGCGATTGGGGATGATCGCCGGTAGCCAGATTTCGTCCCATCGAGAGAGGCGCGGCACCCAAAATACCCCGAAATACCCCAGTTGCGCGATTTATGGACAAGGAACCCCTGGCGCCATCCGCAACGGTACCCGAGTGCATCCCGTCATCCAAGTCCCTTCCCCCCAGGTCGGCACATTGCCGTTGTGAAAGCGAGTCGGTCGGTCCTCTGTGCCCTCCAATAGGTGACAATACGCCTACTTGGTACAACCTCCCGGACAGCTCGCATATTTCGAGTTTCGTCTGGTTCGCAGGCAGGTTTTGCGGTATAAGAAAGGTAGGATTGAGCAGGTTTTGTTTGATTGAATTCTATTCACTGAACTTCGATACAAGTAAAACTATTCGGAAAACTTCCACCTTATTGCATTGCTTGTGTGAGGAGTTTGATATTCGGCGTCTCGAAGCCGTGACGTGCCATCTTGCAACGGTAGTATTGCAGGTCTCTTTGCTTACTGACTGAACTACGGGAAAAGTTTTCTTTTTAATAAAAAGGTGCGATTGAAAGAAAATAAAGGGAAAGGGTTATGCCACTATATGGTAAGGAGGGCTCTGCGATAAATAATAAATAAGTGAGAAAACTGCTAAAGTGGGTAAAAACGTCTCTTTATACACATAGATCTCTCTAGTGGTGTTATTGTTTCTAGAGAGTCTAACCTATAGTTAGTGGTTGCTGAGGGAGAAGGTCTACACCTGCAGGGGGACCCGGGCCCACGTCACGTGACGGCCCCTTCCCCCCCCCCCCGGCCTTGCACCGATGGTTGAAGCTGCTGGGTTCGAGGTTTCATATTTGGCAATACTGTCACATCGATGGTACTTAGCTTCCCGCCAGGCTTTGCAACCCGGCGGATATGGGTCGAGGTCCACTCTGATTCAGCTTCAAGTTTTCATTGTCTCGCAGCTCTTTGGGTATGGCACTAAATATATTGAGGCGTTGAACACGTATGTGTTTACTACTCCTATCCGCAGACTCCTTTAAGCTAATTATGAAAACTCTGCAGACAACTGGCGCAAGCTATACGCAAGGGCCAAGCCCTAGGCCTTGGCCGAGAGAGTCCCGTCTCTGTGACTGACTATCTAGAAAGGGAGATAAGATATCAGGTCTGGTGGGATCTGACCGGCACAGACACATAGGTCTCTCACCACTGTTTAGAAATGCTCATGGAATCTAACACTGATCAGAATTTAATCATTATGCCTGGGGAGATCATATCTATCAAATATTGCGTTTTCTTCTAATTGTAATGACGTGGATATCAATTCAACAAGCGGTCAAGTGAGGCCACCCAATGAACCAACGTATGCATCATTTTCGCGGCAGGATCTTCAACCTTTTTAACAGGACTGTCGATGGACAACGCGGCGAACCTGAGTTCTCATGCGTTCGTTTCTAGAATCGACGCCGAACTCACTGCCATCACGAATGAGTTCCCGTAGTACTTCAAGAACCTCACGCAGAACATGAGGATCCAGAACCCGGCTCTACCGCCCAACTTGGTTTCTTTCTCTGGGGTCATCATTTTCTGGATAGCTGCATCGCTGTCCAGAGAATACCCATGTACCGCCCGTTCCAACTCCCTGCAACCAAAAGCCGGCGAAATGTTCCACCGCTGTGTCGCCGCTGGATCCTCAACCTTGACGCTTTACAAAGCCGTTGTATCGCCCGACGAGGCGCGCTTCCAGAGGTCAGACACTTTACGGATCCAAGCCTACCGCGTCCTTTCAGCGACTGTGAGAAGCCATCGGCTTTTATAGCAGTGTAAGTAGTGGATATCCCGCAGGTTGTTGGCTGGAGGGGTGTCAATGCGCAAACACTTAGCAACAGCACTTCACAGCACTCCCACGACGACCAAAGTTTAAAAAATCCCACGGGGGCTTGGGGTGCCAAAGCTGGCGGTGTGGATCTGGAGGCTCGACGGGGATCCTCGGGCTTGGCGGTATTCGGGGCTGATGGCCGTCCTTGGACAACCCCGGGCCATGGACATCGTGCGTTAGCGTCGCCGCGGGAGCTGTTGTGGGGTTGTTTGCGGAGGGGGAGGGGGGGGGGGGAGGGGGGGAAGGGCCGGGGACAGAGGGCCGTTCCACCTCGCCCGGGGTGTTGCTGGGATAGCTTCCCCAAAGCTCCCCAAACAGGGAAAATATCGCCGACATGCGCCCAGCAAAACCAATTGGAGGACTATGGTATGATGTAAAGCGAGACACCCCGACAGCGGACATCATCCGATATAAATATTACGGCGGAAAGCACGTCGAGCTCTTGAGCTGCCCGATTGATCGTTCCTGAGCTCGCAAACACCCTCTATACACATGACTTCTCCCCTCGACATCTCACGACCTCGGACCATCGTCTAGCCAGCCTCGCCAAGAAGTTCAGCAAAATGGGCAAGCCTATCGTACTACAGCTCGGCGACGACATCAAGTGGAACCATGACCTCTACAAGGACTTCTCCTCCAAGTTCGAGATCCGGCGCTCGTACAGCATGCCCCGAGCCGAATTCATCCAGGCACTGAAGGATAAGAAATTCGGCGACTTCTTCGCCATCTACCGACCATTCTGGAACACCGGAGGCGAGATGGGGAACTGGGACAAGGAGCTCATCTCGCTTCTGCCGTCATCATGCAAGGTTTACGCGAGCGCCGGTGCTGGTTTCGACTGGGTTGACACAGAATCTTTGGCACAGCGGGGTAAGTCGCTCATCAGACTGCAACACGAGCTGAAGCCGTCGACACTTTCTGCCGATGGGCTTCTCAACGCGCATTCCATGCTGACTGTCGCATAGGCGTGACCTACTGCAATGCCGCCGCAGCTTGCACAGAATCCGTCGCCGACGGCGCCATTTGGCTCCTCATCTCCATCTTCCGTCTCTTCTCTTGGTCATCCGTGGCCGCGCGCTCAGGCGACCCAGACCAGTTCGTCGACGCCAACAAGAACCTCGCCGTTGTCTCGCGCAACCCCAATGGCTTCAGCCTGGGCATCATCGGGTTCGGCAAGATCGGCCGCCGCATCGCAGAGAAGGCGTACGCCTCGCACGACATGAAGATCCTCTACAACGACGTCGTTAGAATGCCTGCCGAACTCGAAAAGCCGACAAACGCGACCTACGTCGAGAACACGGACGATCTGTTGGCGACTGCGGACTGCGTGTTGGTCGCGACTCCTTATGCGGGAAAAACGCTCCTCGACGCCAAGGCCATCAGCAAGATGAAGAAGGGTTCCAAGGTGAGTCAGAACTGGCCATGTAGAGATGACGTCCACTGACGGATCAAACAAAGGTCATCAACATTGCGCGCGGCAAGCTCATTGAGGAGGAGGCGCTCGTTGCAGCGTTGAAGAGCGGACACCTGTCTGCCGCTGGACTTGACGTCCACTTCAACGAGCCGCATGTTAGCAAGGAGCTGATCAAGATGCGAAACGTGGAAGTCCTTTCGCATAACGCCGGTGCATCGCTGGATGCACACATCGGTTTCGAGAGGCTGGGTATGGAGAACATAATGTCCTTTGAAAAGACCGGCAAGGCCATCACCCCCGTCAACGCTCACCTGATTAAGCAAAGTCGGCTGTGATCGGATTGGGGAAGGAACAAAATGACTCGGGACCGCTTGTATATAGAGCGAAGGGATTATGGGAGTTCGGCGGCTAGAACTAAATCTTGATATCCAATGACGGTACAATGAGATTTTTTTCAAGTGGATCGTTTTCTTCGTCCTCGCTTACTTGGTAAGGGTTCTCAAGTCGGCCAAAAACGCGTAGTGAGTTCTTCGAACTGCGTAAAGAAAGATGACCAGAGGACGCACCGCTACGAGCATAACATGCTCGTCGGAAGCATACTGGGTAACAGATAAGGCTTTCAAGGAATCTTCGAAAGGTTAGAGAACTAAGAGACAATGAGGTATGAGGTCAATTGGCCAGACCGTTTATTGACAATGCTAACAATTCGGTCTAGACATAATGCCGACAGCCGCTCAGATCAGTTTTGTATCTAAATATCCCCGCTCTCCCGTCGGTAACATTCTTGACCTGCTACCACCTCGCCTGGTGGTAAGGTGAGGTAGATCTTGTCCAAGACATGGCTTGTAACGAGTGACGACGTGGCAGCTGGATATTGACGCACGCGCTACAGAGCACGCGGGTGGCCGACAGCTACATCATCCAATGAACGCCGAGGGGTGCTTCAGACCGATCCTCGACTTCAACAACCGCCTCCAAAGTCGTTCCGCGCCTCTCCCAATGTCCCCGCTCCTAAAGTACAACACCAGCTGCACAACATTTCTCCCCACGACAGTTCAATTTCTGCGACAAGTCACAAAAGTTCTTGCACCATTGCTTCGCTTACTCGTGCTTCATCCCTTGCCTCGTCTCATTATTACCACCCCGCAGAATCCGGCACGATGACCTTGTTGAGTCCTCTTGTGATGCTCTTGTCCTTAAGCGCTCTTTTTATCCTTCCACTACTATTTCGAGTACGTGGCACGTTCCCCTCCAAGTTTTCAACCGTCGACGCCGCGTGCTGACCTGACCTAGCTCGCGATCGCGGCTTTCTCCTCGCCTCTAAAGCATATACCAGCGCCATGGTACGTCAACTTCACGCACTGGGTCCTCAAATACTACACGGTGACGGGCCAGCGCATGTACTACATCGACTCTCTGCACCGTCGCTACGGCCCTGTCATACGTATTACCCCCAAGGAGGTATCTGTAGCTGAGCCCGATGGCTTCGTCGCGATACATCGGATGGGGTCCGGGTTTACGAAGGGCAGATATTACCAACAGATTTCCGGAGGGTCGAAAAACAGTGCCATCTTCACCATCAAAGATCCCAAGGAGCATGCTGCTCGCCGCAAGTTATTTGCCCGCGCCTTTACCGTGTCTTCAATTCGACAGAACTGCGAGACATTAGTGCGCGAGAAAGTTGAAAGGGCGACAGATTGCATTCTAGCCGAGGCGAGAAAAGGTGATTCCGACATCTTCAAATGGTGGACGCTCATGGCGAGTGACGTTGTCGGCCAGCTTTGTTTCGGAGAGTCGTTCGAGCTTCTTGAATCTGGGAAAGTGAGTCTTCACGACGGCCTTTATTGGTTGTTGTTTTGGCACCTGGTTTGAAGTAACTGATCATTGGCACCTTAGGAGAATGGTTTTATCGAAGTTCTCCAGGCGGCTGCAGCCGCTAGTGCTCGGCGCATTGAGCTGCCCTGGTTGTACACGTTGATCACCAAACTTCCATTCTTTTCATCCAAATCCGTGCAGCTCATGATCAACACCAGAAACGAGATGGTCAAGTGGAGCAAAAAGGCCGTCGAGAATCTTCATCGACACAAGGACAACAAGGCGAATCTTTTTGCTACGATTTTGGCCGAGAGCGAAGCGAATGAAAAGACGGAACTCACAGACGAGATCGTTCGTATCGAAGCCTCGAACATGCTCATCGCGGGATCTGACACCATTTCTAATACGCTGGTCTACGTTGTTTGGGCTGTTCTGAAGAGACCCGAATTGCAAAAGCGGTTGGAAGAGGAGGTGTCCGGTTTGGGGGAGCACTTCGACGACTTGGTTCTCGAGAAGCTTCCGTTGCTCAATGCCATTCTTTATGAGTCGTTACGGCTGTATGGGGCTGCAAGTGGAACCTTTCCCAGAGAAACGCCACCGTCTGGAATCACTATCGGCGGCTACTTCATCCCCGGTGGCATCGACATAGCTACCCAAGCTTACACCATGCACCGTCTCCCAGAAGTGTTTCCGGATCCGCTGAAGTAGGTTGCATGAACTCTCCGCAGGATGCCTCTTGTTGATGGAACCATAGGTTTGATGAGTCTCGGTTCCTACCGGGAGCCATGAGTGACACGCAGAAGCACGTCTTCGCGGCATTTGGTAATGGTTTGCGTTCATGCATCGGGATATTCTTGGCTTTTATGGAAATGAGACTGGCGGTTACTCTGCTGTTCCGCAAGTGCCGTGGTTTGCGGCTTTCAGACAAAATGACAGATGACATGATGCATCAAGTGAGCTTCCTTGTGTCGAAGCCAGCTGCACAGCGGTGCGACGTAACACTCCGTGAGGCACGAAACGGAGATGCACCGACGCCAATTACGCATGAAGGTTGACTCGGGTGTCGGTCTTGATGCCATAGGCAGCAACGGAAAGATTCTGCAAACCCACCTATAATAATCACGGTCGCCACAAAAATTTATTCTTCTGAGGGAGGACAACGTGTGTATTGAGATTCATTTGGCATCATTCTTGCGACCCCTTTTCCGGCTCGAGGTCGCTCCTTCATCCACCCATGGCCAGTCTTCCAAATTACCCCAGTAGTTCTTGAAGCATAGTGATGCACATCCCGGCCCATCGATAGGAGGAAAACATTCTCGAATCGTTGGCCGGCATCTTCCCTCGTCAGGACAAGCAAATCCGCCGCCACACCTTGGTGAGTCGCTGCTGACGCACACGCCGAGCTTGTCGCACTTTTGTCCGCAGGAGCTGGGATGTGGATCGTCCACGCAGGTGAACCCAGCTGAGCATGGCATAAAGCCTTGAAAAGTGAGGCCACATCGTTGCCACGAGACGCCATCGCCGTAGTCAATGAATGTGGGTTCCAGAATCGGTTCAGAATCTCGTTGTTTCTGGGCAGATGCCGATTGCCGCCTCATGACCGGTGTTAAACCTGCCATCGCGAGACTTTGGAAGATTGTCTGTAAAGCAAAGAGACATATCAAACCCCTGATCATATTGAAGAAGTGTATTCAGGTAGACAGTCGTATTCAACGCCGAACAATGATTCGACGCACACACACTTCGGGCGGGCACTTTACGACTTTATAGATTGGTATGAGGCCAAGACTCTAAGGAGGAGCGCACTTCGCAGGATTCGTCTAATGCGAGAATCCGTCATGTGGCTGAGGGACTTGGGATTGTTGGCGATCGTCTTGCGGAATTACCACTGTTCCTATTCGCTCGACCTATTGAACGGTCTCAGACATCTCGCTTGGCTGTGCTGCAAACATGGGGCGTTCAACGTTGCCTACCGCTGATTTCCGCGTTCATTCAGTCAGCAGGGCTGATTGCTTATGCCACAGCATTCCCTGACGTAGATCCCGACTGATCCGAGACCACAGCCAGACTTGGCTTCGTTGCCCGACTCAAAAGTGGTAACAACAAGTACTCGAATTGAAGTCGAAGCCTCGGTGCAGACCATGTCTTCTAGTCTCTCATCCGTCATTTTCTGCTATTCCGCGCCAAAGCGGCCTTGAACATGAAGCCCAGGGCGAGACATGACATGAGTCTCAGAGTTTGTGCAGCAGACCCCTTGCTGAGTTGTACATGTAGAAACATACTGTAAGCAAGAGGATGCACAAAGCGGGACATCCGAGGGTTAGGGGTAATAAGTAAATCATTAGCCCCCATTTTGAATCCCATTCTGATAAAATGCTCTTCGGGAAAAGTGGTCGCCATGATCATGGCTAAAATGGTTGATGGACGGATATATCAAGCGACGTCAGTATAATTTACTTAGATGCTATGCTCGCTGGGTTACTTTCATGCAACGCTCCAAGACACTGTTGGCACAGCTCGAAATGCCTCCATGAACATGAAACATGGGCGCATTGGAGTGTAAGAATGCAGTATGACGTTGAAGCGTGCACCAGATTGGCAAGTATACTGTATTGGTCTACTAGGACGGACCGCTGCTTCTGATATGTAGCCAAAAGTTCCGGTTGCCAGCTTATCAGAGGACTCGACACAATGTCAAAAGTTCTGTCGCTGCTGGAACGTCAAGCTGACAAGACCTTATGGCGTAATGCTGCCGATGCTTCCTTGCATTTATTCATGTTTATCTGAGTTTCGATATTATAACGAACCACAACGACCAAAGGAGCCTCATCCGTGTCTGGCTACATATACTGGCGTACCAATCTGTAGCGCTACTCTTTAATTTCTCTTTCCGCTCCATTTCCCGGCCGTTTTCGTCTTTCCCACTTCACTAATCATGTCCGGCGGTGCCATACTTCCTCTCAATGAAACGAGCATCTACTTCGCGTCGCAACGCAACGCGACAGACATCCCCTTTCTGCTGATCCACGGCTGGTGCGCTGACCAGGCAGACCGGGATTTCCATACAACGTTCCTTGTTATACTACAGTTCTAACATGTCTTTGCTATGGACTTGCGCGGCCGCGGCCACAGCATCTTGCCTCACGCATGCCCTTTTGTCATGGGTCCAGCCAGTATGGCCGACGACGCTGCCCCCCTGCTGAAGCCATGACTGCGCGCTTTGGGCCTGGAGTGGCTTACACCCCCGAGACGCCTGATTATCTCAAGGAGTGGCACAAGCTACGTTCCTGGGCTGCGGAGGAGGCCGCATGGAATCAGATGAGCGATACGTAAGTGCCTAGCTGTGCGGATTGGTGAAGGGAGAGAAGGTTGCGGGAATTCCAAGACTCGTTTTCAGTAATACGGAAGCCGGCAGAGAGGTCGAGGAGGTGGCCGTGTTTGATCCCGGGTTTGACAGAGTTGAGGTCATGAGCGTTGGACACTGGAACATGAAAGCTGGCGCGGAAAAGTCCAACCACGTGCTGGAGGAATCCATGAAACAGAGGCCAGGAGTAAGTTGCTTGAGGTGGGGTGCAGTGATACTTATCCTATAGGTGAACGATACTTTAGAAGGCAGGATAGATTGCAGCACAGGTTTGTGCTTTTTACTGCTCTCTGCGAAGATTGTAGCATAAGAGCATATCTCACTATTTGAGTATCAGGGCCTCAACCATTGAGGGTTACATTGGCGGGTTGTCGGTTAGAAGTACAAGCACGAAGCCCAACTTCGTGTGAATGAGACTACTTTGTAAGTGAAACCGGAATGCTACCATCCTTTAACTTTTAAAACAATCTTTGGAGCTGAGCTGCACCGTAAGTGGTGAAGAATATTGTTGATCATTTGTTGCTGAGAGGGAGAGCTCTGAATTCAAGAGCATAATAGTGATACTATGCGACGCAATATTTTATTTGTGTGATGCAAACTAGACACCACGTCGGACTCCTATCCTAAGTAGCCCGCATGAAGCTATCAGGTCACGTAAACCTCAACAATCAAGCGCGTCAATACCTAGGCTACCGCAAGCGAAGGCGAAAAAAGAAAAATTCCAAAAAAGAAGGGGGGGGGAAAGGGGGGGCAAGAAACATGACAACAAAAAAGAGAACCTCAAGGATTTCTGATGGTGGTCATCGCCATTCCTGTTCTGTACGTGACATGACGTTAAGCCTTGGACTTTGCTGGTGCCTGATGAGCAGCAGCAGCAGCCCTTTGATCTTGAATTCTCTTGATACCCGCGATATCTGCTCATTGACAGTGTCAGGACATGTTTGTCACGTATTAGTCACTGTCCTTCACTTGATCTGATGTACAGGGAGGTTTCTACTTGCTCTGTCTCTGGGTCTCGAGCTCGAACTTTGCGTTTTTCATGGAGTTGAGGTTGTCTGCTATTGCTATGATATGTCTTTTTGTGGAATCTGTATTGAAGCATTCGGGGTACCTCGTCATAACAGCGAGTCGGCTCGTTGAAGCTCCGAAAGAACGTTGGTCATCAGCGTTGGTTTCCTCTGAGGGGTCCTTGAAGTTGACTATGGGGAAAGCCGCAAACAAGGAGGTGAAGAGGGTAGTTGAAATAGATAGGGGTGGTGGCAGTAGGTCTGAAGGTATGCAGGACAATAGGAACAAATGGTAGAGTTTGTTTGGGCGGTAATGCTTCGTAACATCAATACTTACTCCAGGGCGGCGCTGAGCCATGCCTCATCGTCTCTGAGGGCCTGCATACGGAGTCTCTCTTGAGTCTTCATATCCGAATGCTTGCTTTCCTTGGCGGCTTTGGTAGAGACTTCTTGTATATGTTTGGCGGCTGCGAGAGCTTTGAAGTTGAGCTTGTAGGCTGTGTTGTCCGCCAGTTGTTGCGGGTTCCAAACACGAGCCTCGACAACGCTCGGGTCACGTCTCTTAGCTAAGTGAGACTGGATTTTGCGCTCTTCTCGGATCGATCTGCCGTTTTCGAGCAGGCGAACCTCTTCGAGCATTTCTTTAAACTGGTCGTCAAGAACAAGCTTGAGTGAAGCAACGTAAGAGTCGTCGGATAAGACAGTCGCAAATGATTCCGCGGACTGGACAGAAGCATTGGACTTGGTGGAGTCCAATGAGTGACGGCGAGCGATGTTGTAGAGAGACATTTTATGCCCGGTGTTTTCGGGATTCTTGTGTAGATAGGGCGGGAAATCTGCTTAGGCGAGAGAGCAAAAGTCCACTTAAAAGAGATGGGGAGGTTGGGGATACCCTGAGTTGAACAATCTCGAGCTTCCTGAGCTTGATGTGCCAACAGACGGGTACTTAGATTGAGAGATTCTTAGCGACGGGCTAGGACATAGAGGAACGATGAAGAGTATTTCTGCCTCTTCACTCTACCACTTACTATTGAGCTCATTTTCCATATTGGCTTATCGTGATCTCGATACATCCCTTGCAGCCCCTGTTTCTGTTTTCACATGTAACCGGGGTTTTGGGGCGCTTAATTCTCGATGAATGCCGTTTTGCGTCATTCAGACTGCGGATCTGTTGGAAGAGCCTGCAATTTGAGGCCATTCTCGGGGATTGAACAAGCAACTGCCGGCGGCACCAGGGTAAAAGGGTTTGGGCACTTCAGAGGGCATTCCGAGGAGGTTTGCTTGTACCTTAGGATGTACATCTGTGCCAGCCACCGGAAAATGTTCTCCTGTGAAAGCACAGCCACGATTCTGGTTCCAACTTCTGCTCTTAGTTGACAGTTGGCGCTTGACAGAAATGGGCCTCGACGACCCCAGCGAATTGCCAACTGGTGATGGTTTCAGGCGTGAGGCGGTTCAGGTTCATTGGTCTAGGCGCGCTACCCCCATCCCGCCGGCTTGCACCATCGCGACCTGTCAGGCCTGTTAGAAGCAGGCCACCGGGCGAGACTAGCCCACATGTTGTTGGTTCCTGTGTGTCGACTCATTGATGTTGCGGTCCTGGCCTTTAATTGGCTTATGAGCCCTTACGCAGACCCACATTCCGTAAAAGTCAGGTCCCCTCGCCGGCGCTCACCTTTATTAATTAAGGTAAGGTAATGAGTATTCTTCTAGTGGGGCATGATCTCCCCCGCGCTTACCTAGGTAGGGCACGTACCTGATACCTGAGATAACCACCTCATAGCGCCGTGTGCTAACATGAGCTAACCACGCCTTCCATGTTCATGAACCACGACTTTTCTCCAAAACCATCACAAAGAGGGGCGGTTTACAGCTCGTCACGATGGCTACCTTCAATCTCTCTGAGGACTGTGTTTTCAGTGATGGTCTCCGCACCGATTCCGATAAGTCGACCGACGACGCTGGTACGAATCAGGGGCGTCTTTTCACCGAGATGTCGACTTCAAGCCTCGAGAATCTACCCCCTGAGCTAAGACTTCAATTGCTCTCGTCGATGCCGGACTTGCCAACTCTGCGGTCACTTGTGCGTGCTTCACCCGTGATGCACGCGCAGTATCTGGAAAACCGCAACACCATACTTCGAACATGCTTAGCCCGTGAAGTCGATGGTTACTTTCTCGATGCCTGCGCCTTGTTGGTAGCTCGGGTATCAGTTCTTGGGCGCGAAAGAACCGACGAGAAAATTACAAATTATCTCGATGCCTACCGGTCTGCACTTGCCGGCAAAGAAAGATTTGATGCCAAGTTTCCCCGCGATGGTGAAGTACGATGGTTGGCAAGATATCAACTTCGCGTTGCCCGGCCACTGGCTTCACTTTACAGCATTTGGGCACTCGAAAATCTCAGTATCGCGACGGCCTCGGGACCCAAGGAAGGAACGGCATCTGGCACCCCTGGACAGGATGGCATCCGCACGAAGCTAAGTAGAAGTGAAGAGGTACGCATCTTCAAGGCGCTGTACAGATACGATATCTATTACCGCCTCTTTGGTCGTAACCAGGGCCGACGCATCGGTGCATTCCGTCACCATGTGATCAACGACATTTTTTTCGGCCTGTTTCATCCATGGGAAGCTGAGGCCATTGGGTGTTTCGATTTGTTCGTCAGACACACGTATCACGAGATTTTCGACAAAGTGAAAGAGGATCTGCACGAAGGCAATCCAAGGTTCATTAAGAATGGGGCTTTCAATCCTTCGGGATCTCATGATCTCACTGTGGAACGTAAGGGTAAGTATCTGTCGAACTGGACACGGATTTTCTATTTAATGTCCCTTGTGTCACAATCCAACGAGATCGCCATATCCTGACTTCAGCGGTACAGATTACATGGATGGCACCATTTCAAGAGGCTTGGAGATGTTGGTGCGAATACTGTTTATCAAAACCCACGACGAACTTGTTGCGAAGATGGATCGGTATCTCACCCACGATCAAAATCTTAACTATTCCGTGGAAAAGTCTCTCAGTACTCTGGCACAAGACGATCGCCCGCGGAATGTTACCGAGCTATCCCAGTTCAAAAGATGAGGCTGAGTTCAGGAGAGAATTAATTGAGTTCGTTGGAGACAACATTCCTCCTGATGGACCGCCATTTGCGTGGGTTCTCCTTTGGGATGGGAAATACTCTAATATCTATGGCGAGTACGTCCCAAAATGTCTGCTCAGACAGTGGGGATATGTTATTTGGGATAAGAAGCGTTGGGTTGATGCCGAGGCTCGAGATATTGTCTCAAAGCAATGGGAGGATCATCCTAATTTAGTCCAGGAAATCCAGACTGATGTTGGCTGGTGCCCAATATCCTCCAACGACAGCTTCTCTGCACAAGAGACGACTCAACAAGAAGTATCGCTAGAAATCTTAGCCCAGTCATAAAAGATTCAATTGGCTTGTGTTCCTGTAGTAAGATTAATTGTTGCTATAGGCGCCCTCCTTTAAGCATTGGCCAGCAGTTGATGTAATAGACTTTGAATACTCGGGCCACCTCTAGGAGTCTGCAATAAGCATATCGATTTGAGGGCAAGGGGTGCAGGATGATGATGATGGGGTCCGCAATTTCAATTGGACTAGTTGACCAACTATGATTTATGCAGTATCTTTAGGAAACCCTTTTGGGAATAAGCGTGTCATTATGCGATCAAATCTCGCGATTTGATTACCACGCTATTGTAAGTGCAAGCAAGCAATGTAATTCTGCCAACATTTACCGCCTGCTTCTCAGGCTTTCGAATTTTGAGGGGATGGTTTAGAATCACCTCACAACAACATTAACCCAACTTCCAAACGATGTTATTTTTACCAAGTACTTACGCCAATGTCACGGAATATGCGAATGATCTGGCGGGATTTATCAACACTCCTCTAGTCCGTCAGATTACCGGTGGTATTCACGTCAACGATGCTCTGATCCACGATGCTTGGGAGGCGTTACCCCCGGAATGGACGACTTGGTGGTCGGAGTTTCCAGACCATCGACTGGCACAGAAAGACCTAATCGATAGCATCGACGAAGAAGTCACAAGGTCGCTCGATTGTTTCGATGCGCATGCTGATTCTCGACTGCAACACCTCCCACAGCGGCCAGCATCGCTGTCGCGATGGCTGGAGGCGGTTCGCTCCCTCGCTCTCCCTCGAACCCGGCGCCCAGATCCAAAAACAAATCTACCTGAAGTCCTCACAACTCGGATGAAGACCAAGAAAATCGAGGAAGTTGCTGTTGCGGCTGCCTACATCAACAACGTATGCCAAGCCAATAGCATCACTCACATCATCGATATGGGATCCGGGCAGGGTTATCTCTCCGTGTCACTTGCTTATCTCTTCCCACACCTGCGCATCCTTGCCATTGACGGCAGCAAGTCTCAGATCGCCGCCTCTAAAGACTTCGCAGCCAAACTTGGACTTCCCGACGACAGAATCCGCCATTTGCTGCGGTACATCGATGGTACTGGACCGCTAGCAACTGAGATCGCCGCCTGGGCTGGTGGAGAGAGTTGTATGCTCGTCGGTCTGCATGCATGTGGAAATTTATCCGAGCACATGTTGAGATACTTTACTGAGATCCCATTTATAAAGAGTCTGGGTGCAGTTGGTTGCTGCTACAACCATATTGTGCCGCTCTCGCCTACTTGCCCCGACGGTTTTCCCATCAGTGCGGCAATGAGAAACAGAAAGGTTACCCTGAGCGCTACAGCTTTGATGACAGGCTGCCACGCTCCAAACAACTGGGAAAAGACGGATTTGAGCAAAGAGGAGTCTGTATACTCTAAACGGCGTTTCTATAGAACGCTTCTGGAGAAGGTCTTCTTCGACAAAGGCATTGAGCTCGACAAGGAAAATAGGCCGGTTTGGGGCGTGCGAAAAGGGGACATGGCGAGCTTTACGACATTCGCAAGCAGGGCGACTCAATGTCTCGGCATTGACGAGGATAAGATCAGTGACGAAGAACTTCTTTCTTACGAGGAGCGTTTTAAAGACTACGAAGGCAAGATAGCGATTCTCTGGACTCTCAGCGTGCTGTGTTGCAAGATTGTCGAGAGCATAATAGCGTTGGATCGTTACTTCTTTCTCGCTGAGAACGGAGGTGTTGATGTGGATATTCTGCCCATCTTCGACTACAGGACCTCACCGAGAAATCTTATGCTTGTAGCGGCAAAAGAAAAGAATGCTTGATCAGAAATACTTCTGCGTTCGTCTTGGGGTGTCTTTTGCGTAAATCCCATCACTTTGCCCTAGGCGATCTTAAGACCGAAACCATCGCTAACTGATCCGAAACATTCGGAATACAACTAATATTACGGACTGATGATTCTCGCAGCATTCTTCTCTTCTCGCGCATATACGGTGCTCTGAGGATGACCAGGGGGCAAGTCGGGAAACTGGACGCATCAACAACTCGTAAACCCTGAACACCGAAACTCTGGCCTCACTGTCGATGACAGCCATTTCGTCACTCTTCTTGCGGCCTTGCCCATCTTGCAGGTACCAGCAGCGTGCCACACAGTCATCAAACTATCTCGAAAGACTGCCGGGATCTCTTGATCGGTGTCCTTGTCCAAACCTGGCTACAGTACTCGTCGCCAATTATGATTTGCTGAACGATACCGATGTTCCAAACCTCCCGCATGCGACGCCGCCAACTAACAGCAACCTTTTGATCAGCTTTGGCAGAGAATCAGTTGGGGTTCATGAGAATGAGCGGCAACACCGATGTGTTGGTAGATTTGATTGTGACATTGCCTCTACTGACCAGTGCCACCGTGCCACCATGGCGCCCAAGATTGTTGCTTATTGTGTGCAGTCGAGGGGCTGCCGAAGTGCTGGAAAACGAAAGTTCCCAATGTAGCCGTTGCCGCTGATATGCTCAACCTCTGGAGACTGGCCAGTCTTCAGGGAACTGGGAAAATGCTTCTTGGGTCTCAGCAGACCAAGTCTTGCGATACTTCTCAGGCAGTTTCTCCCAGCCAATGAACTCAGCCACAGAGGGCCATTGGCATTAACCGCATAGTCGACGAGCGCATCTGAGAGAACAATTGGGTCGTGAAGAACCCGGTCGAAAGTGTCAAAGTTAACCTCGTAAGCAGGATCAAACATGATATGATCCCACATGTCCTGTCCGACACCAGGAAGATCGACTACGAGGGGAATATCGTTCTCGGCCAGGGCGGGACGAGGGCCCAACACCGGAGACTATTAGAAGCTGCGGTGACTGAAACGCGCCCGCGGAGACGATCACCTCTTTGGACGCATGCATAGTACAGTCGACACCCAGAGAACTCACCTGGACTCCAGCAGCAACTTGATGTTTGTCGAACACAATGCGTCTGTCGAGGGTCTGGGTGTAGACCTTGAGATTTCCAGTTTCTCGTCGACAGCTTTGTAGATGTATTCGGCGGAAGTGCTTTGAGTCTGGTCCGGGCTACGGATCGTTGACTGCGAGTAATGATATCCGAGCAAGCTTCCGCGACTAAAGCCGGCAGTACGGTTCACGCCAATGGCCTGCATGTCTTTCTCTGATCATGTCGACCAGACAGATATCCAGTTTGTGAAGCCGACTTGGATGGGTCCCCTGGGGTCGCTGAAGATGTCGGGATCGTATTGCGCTGAAGCGTTGACGCGGCCATGGTGTCGGGAGGAGTCAAGTTCGTTGATTTCTCAAAGTAGGGCAGAAAATCGTCGAACCTTCCATGCATGAGCATGCTTTATATGGACATTCAGTGATGCTTGAATGCTCACTGATAACTATCATCGCCCACCTCCTCGGCCCACATGTCATAGCTGCCCCTGCTGCCTCTGTGGTGAATCATGAAATGCAGCGCAGAACTTCGAAGTTCGAACCAAGCACTTCCTACGAGCATAGTCAACTTCACAGTTGTTGGCACCGGCCTGTGGTTCCGTGAGAAATGCCCAGTCAACCGCAGTAATAGTGTCCATGATACTGGATCCAATGCCGATAATACCACCTGCCGGTGTCGTTCCGAGGACCGGCTTCGCGATCTCGTAGTTGATACCGGCTTCGATTACGGCCACCGAATGTCCAGCCTTCGCAAGTCGGTATGCAATCGCGTTTCCAGCAGTGCCTCCTCCGATCATGACGTAGTCATAAGTGGCTTCACGTCCAAGGGGCCCCTTCGACGACGTCACGACACCGAGAACGCCCTGCACAAGGCCCTGGCCCGATAAGATTGCCTCAACGGCTGATAGAATGGGATTCGGCACCGGATTCCCTATGCTTGGCATGAGCGAAGAAAGGTCACGACTCATAAGAGGTATGTATAGGCCATAGATAAGGGGGGAAAGCGTCAAAGAAATCAGCGAGACGCAAATATAGTATTGCATTCTGAACACAGAAAAGGCAACAGAAGTTGGAGACTAACGATACTTTATTTCACGGATAGTTCCAGCAAGTTTATTATAGATAATAAAGTAGAGAAAGCACGAAGGATGAATCCGTCTTAAACCTTCTCGAACTATTTCTAGTATTCGCAACGTCCGATACCGGAACTTATCCCGCGCTGATATTCCCGTGGAAGTTGACGAATCCGAACTTTACTTAAGCGGCGACGCGGGTGGTTGTCCAGTGTGTTTGGTTTCTGCTCTTCGTGTATTACACGATTCCTTTTCCGCAATGATAATCTAGGATATCAAGAGAGCAAAGATGAGAACCTTGCAACTGCAGACGAGCCTGCCTGGGTCGGCAGTCATTGAGCCTGACGTTGAGCTATTTCCGTGAAACGACCTCTTGGATTATTCATCAAAGGTTTCTTTGAGGAACAGGAATCTGAAATTTTGTTTCAGGGGACGAGAAAAGGCATTCTTTCAGGTTCCTCCTCGATTCGAAAACAGACCGCAAACGATGAGCTATCGTCCGCCACATACTGCTTCGTGTGAGCGTATGATAGTTTGACAGGGTCGTTAATGAACAAACAAATCTGAGCAATACTCTTCAGCCCACCTGGGACTGGACGTTTCTTACTGGACCAAGACGTCATTGGACGGACAATCTGAATAGTGACATGTATGCGGGTGAAAGGATCATTAGAAATATGTCAACACATATTCCACTGAACCAACATCTTCTAAAATCTCTTTTCTTCATCCCTTTGCCGCGCCCGTGGGAAATCGTCAATGTCGCTCCCAGGCATGACCTCGATGATCCTCTGCCCTCTACCCCTCGGTCCTTCATTCACCTCCCGAATCTCATACGCCCGATCGCCCCGTGCTCGAAACGTCTCCCGTCTGCCTCTGCTATGATGCCGACGAATATGCGGATAGTGATGGTGCTTCCCCACCGTTGCGGCATTACTCTTGGGATGACTGTGTCTCTGCTCGCTGAACACAGGGCTCGTATCTCTATCCCGACGGCTTTTATCATCATCGCTGCTGGTTCGTTCAGATGAAGAAGTTACCTCATATCTCGGCCGAGGAGGTGTTCTCCTCCTCGCAGGCGCCGGTCCCAAACTCATCGACATCCGCCTCTTCGCAACACTACCGCCACCTCCACCTCCACTTCCTGGACGTCTTGGACCTCTATCGCCCGCCTGCGAAGATCCCTCACCGACAAAGATCTGCTTGACCATCATCCTTGTATACGTGACTTCCCTCTCCGTCCTCCTAGCCATAATCCGCATAACCTCATCACCCAACCTACGAACATCATCCTTCGTCTGCCACCATATAAATCGATGCGCGAAATCGCACTTATAAAACGCACTCCAATCCGCAAAGCTCCCCATCTCACCATGCCTTTCAAAGTCCCTACGCACCTTCTCGTCAAGGTCATTCTCCCCCCACGAAGCACCATTATGTATCGCCTCAGCCCGCTGCCCACTCGCGACCAAGAAGGGCCTCTCGAGATCCTTGAAAGTGCGCCAGAGATCGCGCAGCGTCATGTAATGAAGCGGCAACGTCTTCTCGGCGTATTCCAGCGCCTTGCGCGCCTCCGCGTTGGCCACCTTGTCTCCGATGTGCTTGACTTTCTCCCGCATCTTGCTCTTGGACCGGATCTCTCTCGTCTGGTGGCGCAGCGCCTCTCGCTCTTCGCAGAGCTGCTGACGGAGGTTCCCCAAGCTGTCGCGGATCTCGTGGGGCGCGGAACGTATGGTGGCGACGAAGCTGGCGTACAGGGCAATCAGGTTGAGCGTCGTCAGGGCGAAGCCGAGGATCCCTGTGACAAAGGAGAGCCAGTTGAGCGAGTTGGGGACGTCGGCGGCCATGATGACGGGCGTGGAGGCTTCCGGTTCTCTTCTTCTTGCATGTTCGCGACCTGCGTTAGTTGAAGGGCCGTGCTTGGGTATTATAGAGTGTGTCGGAAATGGTCGAATTCTTGTTTCTGCGCGAGTCTTCACGTGGTGTTTAGCGGCTCTCATCAGCGCTATGTTGATATTGGTCCGGACCATGGCGAAATATGGTGTAGCGCTGCCAGTTGTCATGGATTGGAAGACTTCCGACAACTAACGCCCTGCAGTCTAGAAGTTGGTTGTGTATTTCGTTGTCTTCGCGTGAGCTTTAGTCGTACGGGAGCTGCAGCTTGACCGTAAGGCCGAACGGACTGAAGCTTAGTCTTCTCAATCAGACCAATCTCCAACTATGATTCGACTCAGTGCTTCTTAGACGACTGCAAGGATATCCATGGATCCTTGCATATTTCAGCCCGACCAAGAGAACAGCTGGTGTCGATGTTTTTCGTCAATACGACGGATGCAGGATTGCATGTTCTCCGTCCACCTAAAGACCAAGGTTTACAACTTGCCGCATCCACATGATGGGCGGATTCCTTCGATGAGCCCGTGAATTTCTTGAATCTTAGGGCTGAGTCTTTCTGAGATCTGGTGATGAGTGGTCATCTTCAATTGTAGCATTGGACTCTCGAAGCACGTTCTCCGACGTGAAGACTGGTAGGGCCACTTAGCAAGATCACACACACACTTCATCATGACCAATTCAGGTGGCAAGCCGAGTAGCTTGAGAGTGAAATCGGGCTAGCGAAGTTGAACAAGGTTCATAGTTGAGATGGAGACCCCGCCACTCCAAGACATGGAGCTCAGGTCGTCTCCCACCAATGACCATGCACCTTCCGAGCCCGGATAGGTAATTAGGTACCTCGAGCTCCAAGAAGTCCTCACCTTATCGATAAGCCCTGACGCTTGCGTTCCTCGAACCGTGGGGTAAACTAAAACCTTCTGTATATCCCAAAATTTCCCAGGCCTCACCTTCCCAACATCGCGATCGCAAGAACGAGTCACACAAACCCACAATGCCCGCCCCAATAGCAACCATGTCTCCCATCGAGGAGCCCTCCGACCCGGATCCCGTCATCACCTCCTACGACGTCTTCTTCAACCCCTCGCTCCCCCAGGGCCGCAAGCTCTGGGTCCTTCAGCAGCCCAACCGCACCGACCCGCGCCAGGCAGCCCCCTCCGAGATGCGCCTCAAGACCCGCGCCGGCATGGTCGAGGTCGACATCCCCCTCGACTACACCCAGTCCTACGACAAGGAGAAGGGAATGAAGTGGGGCCGGCAGCTCAAGGCCAGTCTCGAGGCCAAGAACGGCGGCACACACGGCCTGTCCGGCGGCTTCGGCGTCGGCGCGCCCCCGCCTCGCCCCAAGAGGCGCGGCGACTTCGACGAGGAGGACATGTATCTCGAGTGGCCCGAGGCTCTGCGCCAGGATAAGGTGCTCCGAACGCAGACTCTGGGCGGCCAGTGTCCCGATCACAAGGAGGTGCAATACATGATTGGCGTCTTCCAAGGCAGTGAGTCTAGGTGTCTGCGTTCATATGCCCCGGCTGAACTGTTGGCTGACAAGAAAGCAGAGGACCTCCACCTCACCCCCGTCACGAACCTCGTCCATCTCCGCCCACAACTCCATCACATGGACGCCGTATCCCAACAGGAGCGCATGGCGTCCGCCGCTGCGGCCGCCAAGGAGAACGCAGCTGCGGGCGCCGGGGCAGGCGCATCCGGCGCTGGAGGCCAATCGGCCGCGGCGCGCGCAATCCACATGACCATCAAGACGACCCCTGACGGTGCGACGGCCAAAAACGAGACCATGGCCGACAGGTTGCGCGCAGTCCAGATCGAGCCCTGGCGCAAGCTCAGGTACACCGACGAGAACGACGAAGCGGCGTGGGATATCTACCAGGAGTCTCTGATTCTCCGTGCGCCTGACGGCAACAAGCCGCTGCCGGCTGAAGAGGATGACGAGAAGAAGAAGGCGGCGATCGAGGCGGGCGAGGCCGAAAACAAGCCCGTGGTCAACTTGACCGATGCTGTTGCTAGATTGGAGACGAGGTGGGGTGACGATGAACTGCTGGAGGCTGTCAGCGGTATCAAGAAGCCAAGGGTGCGATCGAAAGCGGAGCAAGAAGCCGAGGCGGCTGCCATCGCTGCTGCTGAGGAGGAGGCACGGAAGATGAAGCCCAAGGCCCGAGGTGCAGTAGGGTCGAGACGAGGTGGCAAGGCCAGGGCTGCGCCTGCGCAGGCATCTTCGAGCATGGACCTGACATCATAAGGGTCCAACAATGATATGAATTTGCATAGCTTAGGCGTTGCGGAATAGTTTAGAAAAAATACGGGAACTGGAACAGTCTGGTACTTCAAATGCAGATTTTTTCTTGGCTTTAACTAGCGAGGCTGGTTTCGATGCGCCGCTTAAAAATACTATGGCAGCATCATTCGTAGAGTCGTGCGTGTAATGTACACGAGATATGTTTGTGCATATTGCCATGGGATGCCCCTCCGCCATTTCAAGTCCCCATCTAAGCTGCAGCCCCAGTACTGCAACTTTCCAGTGACCTCTATGCCCTTAAAGATCCGGCCCAAGCATCGAGTAAGGCATAATGATATCCCAAGCTTCCAACGCAACGATCGAACAAAGTGTAGGGTCCCAAGCATGTGTGATAGCGCATTACGCGCCGGATTCATCATCCCTTCATTCGCACTTAGATCTTTTCTTACTGAAGCAATTCGACATCCAAACCGATGGAGTGCATGAAAAGGTTAACTGTAGCCAACCGAGTCGTTGCCATGGCGCCTGGAAGCGTCTTTGCATGGGCGACCGTGTCCAAGACACGGTCTTTGACAGCCAGGACGAGACGCTGCTGCTGCTCAGGATTCGCGCTGACACCAACGGCGGCCAACAACTGCCATACAACAACATCTTCTCCAGTGTTGACACTGCCAGGAAAGATGTGATGAAGAGTTGGCTCAAGAATATTGAAGAAGATGTTAAAGGCTTGCTCCCTGTGAGTGTGTAAGTATGTGAAGTCTCGCCTAACGTTATGATTAAGGAATCTCACCAGTCAGCCCACAGCTGAGGAGTACCACCGCCACCTTGCTTCAGAAGCTCAGCTCGACTCAGGATGAGAGTCAACATAGAGCAACCAACGCGGGTTCTGGCGATGAGGTCGATGTTAAGCTTAGTAATGAGTCCCAAAACACCAGTCACAATGTCCAGCTCGGTCTCATTGAAGTAGGCGAACAGACTAGGCATGACCGCGGCAGAGAAAAGTTCGATACTTTCGCGCATCGCAGCGTTCAAGTTTACTTCGCCATCCGTCATTTGGGCGCCACGGACAACGTCAAGCTGATCCAGATGGAGGATAACCATAGTCAAGATGGTGGTGCGCTGCTCGAAGCTGATGTGTCGGAATACCCGAGGGATAGCCTTCTTGCCCTTAGGGAACGACAAGAAAGCAATAAAAGGGTGAATAGTAGTGGCACCGATAGGCTCGTGGACCTTCAGATCTTGCCAAAGCTGACCGTTCAAAGCTTGTGCCACCTCTAACCACTCCTGATGCTTCGTGTGGAACTCTTCATCGTTGCCGTTAGTGGGCGGGGGAGGAATGTGGCGAGCGTGGTCTTCCATCTTCATGACGGTGTTGTACACGTTCTCGATGTTCTTGAGGATGGCCTTGCGGTCCAGCTCTCCATGCTGGCGTTTGCCGTTACTTGGGCGCTGGGCATCGCTGCTGCTGTCAGTGCGCTTGATATTCAGCAGAGGCTTAGGCGTCTTGGCGTTGCTGAAGGAGATCTTTCCGAGACTGCCAGCAATAACAAGCTGCGGGTTCTTGGGCTTGTTCTTTGCTGCCTCGACAGCACGCTGGACTTGCTGCTCCATACGCTGAACATGGTTCTCAGCAGTCCTTCCTTGTCTCCTCATGTTGCCCTGGCGGCTGCCTGTCTGGAACAGGTAGGTCTGGGCGAAGTTGTTCAAGGGCTGATTCGGGTTCTGACGCTGGCCACCACGAATTTGGCTCAAAACCTGGTAGTAAAAGTCTTCGGCAATCGAGTCGTCATTGCTGTGGTCGATTGGGTTGCCGGTGGTGGAGACCAGTTGCTGCAGCTGGATGCGTGTAACAAAATTCTTATCCTGGGGCGTCATGAGCCCATTATCCTTCGACAGCAGCCAGATCTTGTGATTCCGTTTGGCACGCTTAGTCTCCTGGTCCAAATACGCTGCCTTCTCGTCCTCGGAAAGGTGTGATAGGTGCTGCTGCTGGGAGACCTGAGGAACACGACCCACAGAACCTTGAGAGCGATGACCCTGCTGACCGTGTGCTGGGTGATGGCCATGAGGCTGGGGACCTTGGGGGCCTTGAGCACTGATGCGAGCAGCATCCCCCGAAAGTCGGTTGGGGTTTTGCAAGATCTGGGTAGGCTGAGTGGGCGGCTGGGGGTGAGGAGGCTGGGCCAGAGGACTTGGGGTGTTCTGAATGGGAGGCGTTGGCTTGGAGGTCAAAGACTGAGGGCGCTGAAGGATTGTTACCGGATGACCTTGGCCAGGATTAAGGGGACCTTGGCCGGCGAGCTGTTGCTGCTGCTGCTGTTCAATGCCGTGGAACGACTGTTGCTGTTGAAAAGACTCTGGGCGAGCGTGGCCGTAGTCAACACGCTCCTGAGAAAAGCCTTGGGCATTTTGGGCTGATTCTGCCGGTTGCGTCGGTCGCTTGGTAGCTTGCTCACGCATTGCCTTTTCAACCTCCTCCAGACTCATCACCTTGCGGCCGCCAGAAGGAGCACCCTGCGGTTTCGGAGACGGCTCAGGAGCGGTAGGCTTCTTCGAAGGCATGCCCCAAAGTGACGCATCGACGTGAAGGTCGGGAATAGGCTCATCCTCCTTGTACTTCTCGTACCCTGTGCGAACAGGCCTGGGAGCTTGCTGGGCAGAATAATAGTAGTGCGGCGGCGGTTGGGCCTGAGGAGCGTGATGCTGGACGGGTGCCGGGGCAGGGGCAGGAGCGGGCTTCGCGGCTGGGATTTGACGACTGTAGCGAACCTGCTCCTCCTCCATAGCGTCGGAGACCTTCGCCGTTTGGCCGAAGAAGTCGAAGTCCTTGCCGACGGGAGCAGACGTGATGATGTCTCCTCCGCCACCAAAGGTGTCGTCGTTGAAGGCGTCGCCGCTCTCCTCCAGCTGGTCTCCTAAACCATCGTACGTGTCGTCAAATTCAACGGCGTTATCGTCGTCGGCACCACGCGAAAGGCCGGCAAACGGGTCGTGGGCTTGAGAGAAGCCAGGTGCAGCGGTGTTGTGCCCGCCGCCGCGGGTCGGGTCGAAGCCGAAGAAGGACATGGTGTTTCTGGTCCAACTTCGTGGTAGAGCAGGGAAAGATAGCTGTATACTAGGTTTTGATCAGCATCGAAGTCGGGATGTCTGACGTAGAATGGCGAGGTAGATGATAGTGAAAACGCAGCGGATGGATGCGATCTCTGGCCAAACGGAAGTGCTGTTGTGTGAAAGGGTGGATGATCAAGCTCTTGGCCCCTCCCAACCTTGCTATATGTTGCGCGATATGGAAGTTGGGCTGTTTGCTCTGGCCTCTTTTGTGCAGTGGCGAGAGATCGGGCGCCAGAAGTAGAAGCAAATGACGAGAGCTCCTGCATATGCCTGCCCGAGTGAAAAGCGACAAACGCAACTTACCACTAAGAGAATGAGAGATTTGTGGTTTTCAGTAGAGCAACTGCCAAAACTATCATGATGTCGTCAAATCCAGATTCGAAAAGAGCGAGCAAGGCGACAGGGCATAAACGGGATTATAGCCGGGTTGCTCGGTTAGAACCACATCCAAAGTGGCGATGTTACCAAAGCACAAGGTCAAACACAATGCGCCGTATGAAGGCGAAGACTGGGGAAAGAAACAAAAGTGTTGCGTCGCTGGGGGTGGGATGCGATGTCCAAAGTGGTGATGCACCGATTCGCATTCGTGGGGAGGAATTGAGGCTCGAGAGCCTTGGGCCCCCACACTTTGGGACTTTCCGGGCCAATAGCAGAGCTTGTTGCATCAATCTCCTGGTGTGCATATCACGTGATGGTGTTAGTCATTCGCCGTAGACGGGAAGCCCCTCTCGTCGTATCGTGGCATGTATTTCCGCGCGCAAAATGGATGGAGAGATACATTGCCAGTGGAGGGACTTGACCGATTGTCGTCGTTGCCCACTTCAGCGCACTTGAGCAAACAGCCATGGTTGTGAAGCCAGTCTTTGAGACTTCGTCTCGGAGCTGGCCATAAATATACTGATGTCTGGCAGAAACTCGCCGTTATCCGTCCCAGGTGGTGTATTAATTTCCCGGACTGCCAAAGTTCAGTATTTGAGTGCTGCCATTCCACCCAGTGGTCAGCACTTAATCAACCCTAGCCGACGAGTTTCAGCCCTGTCTATGTCCAGTGCCGTGGTTGCTGGTTGACTTGAAATAATGGATGGGCGAAGTTCCTCAATTCACCAACTTTTCAGAAGTGTTACCATGTGCGCGGCACTGATCAAAAACGCAATATGCTTATGTGATAGGACAGTGGTCTTTCCCGTTTCTGTTGACACGCTGAATGTTCTCAGAAGCTTTCGGATCTCATAGCTCATGGGCTCCAAGAGCTGCACAATCAGTCAGACCAGCAGATGCAGTCTGTACCCTTCTTAACTATGTTCGCAACGTCATATCGGTATCTCTTTCGCTAGCAACCAGCAAGTGCCTGTCAAGAGGAGATGGCACTGCTCAAGTAGGTAGATCGTAGCATTTGCGTAGCACTTGCGTAGCAATAAGCCAGTCCTCAAGCGGCTGATAACAATCATGTCATTACGAAGACGTCAAATTACTGCAAACGTCGAATGAGCAGATAACGGCCTGTCTACAGTAAGCGATGCCATCGGAATGCTCATCGCGTGACGAGGCGTCTCTTCCGGCCATGGCGGCTCCGGCCCGAGTCGAGATCCATGGGAGCCTGACAGGTTCATCCCGTTCACCTGTTCGGAAGCACAACAATAGCTGACTGACAGCCACTACCGGGCTGGTTACATGTAGATTTGACGCCGAAGGCATAAAAGCACGACCAACCTGGTGCTCAGTGCCCCATGGAATGGTGTCTTGGTCTCGGACAGTCCGCTGGCGAGAGTGCATTAAATGCCCTGTAGAATCTGGGGAGCAGATGAACCTCAGTGGACGCATGATACGAACTACTGATACTGCTGCAAGATTCAAGTAGAATGACGTTCCGTTACGGCATGAATGCGGCAGAGTAGTCGATTCCGGTTAACAGGCTTGGTGGGCTCCAACCACGGCAGGCAAAGGCGTCGACGATCAGTTGCTTGGCTGCGGGTGAGAAACGGAGTATTGAAGGGACGGAGCAGGCCCAAGACATTTGAGATCAGCTAATTTGGCTTTGTCGAAATGTGTCCCGTTCTGCTGGAGCGGGAGGGCGCCAAGTAGGTGGTCAGAATTCACGATGCAACTCTGGGAGAAGGAGATACTTTCTCCTCGGCCCTCTTCCCTCAGGAAGAGAGACCACCAAGTCACAATCCGAAGACGACCTTGCTGATGGAAATGTACTCTGTATCTGCACTTAATACGAGGCCGCTAGATCTGTCAGGGGCAACGAAGACGTGTACTGTACTGTACTTGTACTTGACTGGAAGGCATTCGAAGGGAGACCAGATGAAGGGTCTTTCAAACAGGCCGGCGGCTGTTTTCGGTCAAAGCGCAGGTATGGAAGTTTCCTTACCCCCGTCCTCCTCAGTCCCGTAGCACTGGGCTGCTTGCGCTGCTTTGCACGGGGCAAGTTATGTACGAGTTGAAAAATCCCGGGCTGGGTTCTCAGGCCATCTGTCGCCCCACCCCCTTTATTCCATGAATCCATAGGTGTCCTGCTGGTCGTGGTATTTGTTGGTCCCCTTGGTGCTCCCTTTTTTGGAACGAGTGGGCGCAACTGCGTACCTTACGCTGCATTCGTACCCCCCGAACCCTGTGGGATTCTTACAGGTCCCTCAAAGTTCCACGCCACGGGTTGCTTGCTGCTTGCTGGAGGTGCGTCGCTGCTCCAGCTGGTCCGGTCCAAGTGCGCTGAATATTTTCCCTGAGTCGTGTCGTCTGGATTCCTATCCCTTCCTGCATCTCCGTCTCTCTTTCTTGCTCTCAACCTCGTTCATTTCGAGGAAGAACGAGCTCTTTTTTCAATTCTTCTTCAGCCATTATTCACTGATTTGGGTTCCCATCGTCGGCCTGGTAAATCTGGTCAAGATGGCGACCGGCTCCGCACGATATGTGCGATACATTCTTTTCGCCTTCTTCGTAAGTTCATCTCTCACGAGTTGCACCCAGCGCATCCCATCTCACGACCTGGGTGACTCTATTTGAGCTCGTACACACGGGACATTATGGATGTCGAGGTAGCTTGCTAACGGCTTTCTCATGCAGGGCCTCGCCGTATTCTACTTCATCTCCCACTCCAGCTACGAGGGCGTAAGGCTCGACAATGGCAACTTCAAGTCGCCCGGTCAGGGAGCCGCTCCAGGCCAAGCCCAGCAGGGGCAGACGAAGGAGCCTGAGAAGGTCCCGAGCAAGCCTCATTCCGACGCCCCCAAGGTCGGCGAGAAGTACGATCCCAAGCAGTGGCCGATGCCCATGACCCCGAACGACCCCGGCTGGGACGAACTCAGCGGCATCGCCGACGGCCCGCGCATGAACGCGACTTTCGTCACCCTCGCCCGCAACTCCGATATCTGGGAAATTGCCCGTTCCATCCGTCAGGTCGAGGACCGTTTCAACCGCCGCTACAATTACGACTGGGTCTTCCTGAACGACAAGCCCTTCGACGCCACCTTCAAGAAGGTCACCTCCTCCCTGGTGTCCGGCAAGACCATCTACGGCGAGATCCCCAAGGAGCACTGGTCGTTCCCCGAGCACATTGACCAGGAGAAGGCCCGCAAGGTTCGCGAGGACATGGGCCAGCGCAAGATCATCTACGGCGACTCGGTCAGCTACCGCCACATGTGCCGCTTCGAGTCTGGCTTCTTCTTCCGCCAGCCTGCTATGATGAACTACGACTTTTACTGGCGCGTCGAGCCCTCCATCGAGCTCTTTTGCGACATTCACTACGACCCGTTCCGCTTCATGAAGGAGAACAACAAGAAGTACAGCTTCGTCCTGAGTCTGTACGAGTACGTCGAGACCATTCCCACGCTCTGGGACAGCACCAAGAAGTTCATGAAGAACCACCCCGAGTACATTGCTGAGGGCAACTCCATGGGCTTCCTGAGTGACGACGGCGGTGATACCTACAACCACTGCCACTTCGTAAGTTTTCCTCCCAGCCTGTTACTCACGCAACAATTGACATGAAATCAGTGGTCCAACTTCGAAATCGGCGACCTGAACTGGCTCCGCTCCAAGGCCTACATCGACTACTTCGAGTCCCTTGACCAGGACGGTGGCTTCTTCTACGAACGCTGGGGTGACGCGCCTGTGCACTCCATTGCTGCTGGTCTCATGTTGCCCAAGGAGCAAATCCACTTCTTCAACGACATCGCCTACTACCATGTTCCCTTCACTCACTGCCCCACTGGCGAGAAGGTTCGCCTCGACAGGCGCTGCCACTGCAACCCCAAGGACAACTTCGATTGGAAGGGCTACTCTTGTAAGTTGATACTCCGCGTCGGCTGCCAATCAGACAGTTAAGCTAACAATTGCCAGGCACGAGTCGTTACTTCGAGATCAATGGCTTGGAGAAGCCAGAGGGTTACGAGAACCAACAGGACTAAGTTCGTCGCGAGGTCAGGAGCAGAGGTAAAAATGTGCCTTGTATCAACAATTTCATCGTGGCTTTTGGGTTATGCTACGATTCGAATTCGCCTGCATCGAGTGAGAGAATGGGCAGGTATTGGGACACTAAACTTGGAGAGGCGTCAAAAGGTTCTGTCTGAATTGGACACTTCATGCTCTGGAAAAATTTGCAAACGCAAGGTGCCGTCTGGAGTCTATCCAGTCAGTTTTCGTTAAACTTGTGGTATTTTGGTACAGTGGTAGTGATACATGTCTGTTCATGTCTAGGTGTCCAGGTTATGGTACACCATACTGCGCGCATAATTTCCGGCCTCGTCCATTTCTCCCTATCCCGCTTCATCTTCCACCATGTGATATACTTGTCTAGCTGACGGTAGCCTTCTTGGGCTTCATCGTTCCATACTTGGAGCGGGAAGTTGTACGGCTACCGACACCGCCCAGATCGAGAGCACCACGGACGAGGTGGTATCGCACACCGGGACAATCTTGACTGCGGCCGCCACGGACGAGGACGACGCTGTGCTGCTGGATGTTGTGGCCTTCGCCAGGGATGTAGGCGGTGACGTGACGACCATTGGAGAGACGAACACGAGCAGTCTTGCGCTGGCCGGAGTTGGGCTTCTTCGGGCGGACGATACCGACACGGAGGCAGACGCCCTTCATCGCGGGGGCGTTCATCTCGGACAGGGCAGGGGATACGGTGTGGCGTGCCCGCTTGCCCTTCTTGTGGCAGCCCTGGAGACGGAGAGTCAGTAACTCACGAGGTTCAGAGTGGAATTCAGAGGCCTGGAAGAGGAACGAACCCGCAGCACTTGGCCAATGGTGGCATTCTGAATGGTAGTCGAGGAGAAAGGGCGAATCAGTGGCGGGGCTTTCGGTGTGAGAAGGGATACGGCACGAGGGCAGGCTGCCGGCCTCATTGCCGGGGCGAAGAGGGATCTGAAGAGCATGCTGGCCATAGTGGGCAACCGGGTGTCGAATTGGCGTCCAATTGCTCTCTACACGGCTGAAGCCCTCGTCGCGATGCGCCTACCAAAGACCGAAACGTCGCTGGCAATTTTCTTGCTTAGCTAATCACAGGGATCTCCCACCATAGGCGACTTGCGACCTGAGGCACAAAGTCCGGTGCCCCGGTGCTCCGTTCCCCGGACCCACTCATCTCGGTTACCACCATTGCAGAACCGCGCCGTCTTTGGATCACATGCCTCCGCCCAGTTTCCCCCCATTCACAATCTGGGGGAAGATCCTGACGTAAGCGCCAGCCAATATGTGGGCGCAACCCCAGCTTTCTCAGACAGTCTCTTCGCCATTCGGCTCTGTGTACCCCCGAAGGCATGGGAACGTCGTTGCTCCCCGCTGCGGGTGATGGATATCCTCGGCTGAAGCGGGCGCTGCGTCTGTTCGCCAGCCGCAAGGTACCGTGGCTGCGAATGGCTTTGGGGTTCACGGCCTAGTGGCGGACACATCTTTGACTCTATCTTCCCTATTATTCGCCTCACCTAACCCGGCGCTTTCCTAAAATTGGTGCTTATCATCTCAAACCCTTCATCTCCGGCCACCGTTCGACGCCAATTGAACACTATCCAGTCCGGGCGTCAGACCTTTCTACGCATCACCACCGCACGGGTCAAGGAGACACGGACGAAGCATAAGTACCGCGTTACTGCCGACGATCTCTGATCAACCGCTTCTATTCTGAAGTTCCCTCCTTGTACCTCTTCCCTTGTGTTTATTCCGTTCGGTCAATTTCCAAAATTTACCTTCCTTTTCTGCTTTACGATACCATGTGGTCGATTGCAAGGGCCCTCCGCCCTGCTATGAGGGGAAGCCGTGGTGTTGCCGCGCTGGCGAGGGCAAGGAATTGCACACCGGGCAGAGCACTGTCGCCACTTCAGCAGTAAGTTACCTCCACGAAGCCTTGATCACATCCACGCTGACATGGCTTCCTACCAGGACCGCGAGATCCCTCTCCACGACTCAGCGCCGCCGCAATGCCGCCCACCTCGACATCACCGACATCCCGCCGACGCCCATTACGCACCTCTCGGAGGTCGAGGCCGCCATGGCGGAGACGGTCAGCAAGTTCGCCAACGACGTGATCGCGCCCAAGGTGCGCGAGATGGATGAGGCGGAGAACATGGACCCGACCATTGTCGAGCAGCTCTTCGAGCAGGGGCTGATGGGCGTGGAGATCCCCGAGGAGTACGGGGGCGCGGGCATGAACTTCACGAGCGCCATCATCGGCATCGAGGAGCTCGCGCGCGTGGACCCCAGCGTCAGCGTCATGGTCGACGTGCACAACACGCTCGTCAACACGGCCATCATCAAGTGGGGCAGCAGCCAGCTGAAGAAGCGCTTCCTGCCCAAGCTCGCAACCAACACCGTCGGCAGCTTCTGCCTCAGCGAGCCCGTCAGCGGCTCGGACGCGTTTGCGCTGGCGACTAAGGCGACGGAGACGGAGAGCGGATACAAGATCAACGGCTCCAAGATGTGGATTACCAACTCCATGGAGGCCGACTTCTTTATTGTCTTTGCGAACCTGGACCTTGCCAAGGGCTACAAGGGCATCACTGCCTTCATCGTCGAGAAGGACGCCAAGGGCTTCTCGATTGCCAAGAAGGAGAAGAAGCTTGGAATCAAGGCCAGCAGCACTTGCGTTATCAACTTTGACGACGTCGAGATTCCCAAGGAGAACCTCCTCGGCGAGAAGGGTCACGGGTACAAGTATGCCATTGGCCTGCTGAACGAGGGACGTATCGGTATCGCTGCTCAGATGACTGGTCTCGCCCTCGGCTCTTGGGAGAACGCTGTCAAGTAAGTCCTTCGCAAATATCCTGTGCGATTCACCGAGTTAACGACTCCAGGTACGTCTGGAACGACCGCAAGCAGTTCGGCCAGCTCGTCGGCGAGTTCCAGGGCATGCAGCACCAGATCGCGCAGTCGTACACCGAGATCGCGGCGGCGCGCGCCCTGGTCTACAACGCGGCCCGCAAGAAGGAGGCCGGCGAGAACTTTGTCATGGACGCCGCCATGGCCAAGCTGTACTCATCCCAGGTCGCGCAGCGCGTGTCGGGCCTGGCGATCGAGTGGATGGGCGGTATGGGATTTGTCCGCGACGGTCCTGCCGAGAAGTTCTGGCGTGACAGCAAGATTGGTGCCATCTACGAGGGAACGAGCAACATCCAGCTCAACACCATTGCGAAGCTTTTGCAGAAGGAATACACTGCTTAGGGTAGGCGTGTGCCCACGAATTGATGTAACGGTGATATTGGCATTGTGGGTTATTAGACGGTAGTTAAAAAGCGGCACGATTCAGTACCCAATTCGAATATTCTCATTTGTGAAACGCACCTTATGGATTGGTATAGTGGAGGAAGTCAATCTGCAAGTGCTGCTAATGACATTCATGTAATGTGATCTGGAGTCGGGCGGATGAATATGGCCAGTGGCAGAACACGCTCTAGGTAATAAGAGTCCAGACGCGAATTGGGTCGTTCTCACGCTGCCTCGTGTGACAGATGTTCAGCTGTGCTATTTAACCCAGTGAAATACGCGCTGATGCTAACATTTACATTTGTACGTGGAGGAGAGGATGATACTTTCTAAAATATTTGAGATCCCCTATTGGTGCCTGTCATATAATCAATTGTTGGTGATCTAGACGAGATGCTTGCTGCTCTTCCTTTGCCCCTACCATAATGGCTCATTGGAGCCCAGTGAAGCTAGATGATAATAGCAATATGCCGTTTTATTGTATATTGCTGTTATTACACAAATTAATGCATAGGTTGGATTATTTTTATTACACATGTATTAGTCTATGCAGATAGGTCATAGGGCGCATCGCTCATTCCCAAGGTTCAGGAGCTCTCGAAAACACGACAAATAAACGCATGAATCTATCGGAAGTCCAGTAGTTTGTAAGGAACTTCCAATCGGCCACAATCATATCCGTCAAACATCAGGACTATGTATCAGAACCGCCGAGTACCACTTTGGACCCGGCAGGTGATGTTCAATTTCATTTTGTCTATCGAAACGACTCACAGGAGAGACGAGCAAATCATCAGCAGATCACCCAGAGAAGGAAGGAATATTTCGGCGCCTCCTTGAGTTATCACTATCATGGTCTTTGTCATCACCGTCACTGTCACCGCTGTTGCTGTCGTCTGTGCCGTCTTCCATTCTCGTCTTCCATTCGAATCTCCTGTTTCCATCTTCCGGTTATGTGCCCGTTGAATAAGCCGGCTTCGGGGGATCACTGGCGACGGCAACAACATGTCAGAACTTGGACAGACGGCGATCAACTCAAGGCCCTGTTTCTTTCATCCCAACAGCGATCGAGAAAGTTTGGATTATTGTTATTGAAAGCATCGGGCCCTTATGTAGTCATTGTCGAGATAATATCTTCCTTGCCGTGGCGGCTCTCTTGATCTCGATCTCGATTGCACCAGCTCCTAGAAATCCCCATTGCGACGAAATCGCAAAATGGTAGTTGCAACAGCAAGATCCAACCAGTGACTAGAAATGTTCACCGGAAGTTACGAAAATTTCGGATTCTGCATGAGTGCGTCGTGGTCAATTCTCCGTAAGAAAAATTACCAGAGGACAATATACAGTTCAAGACGGGGTTGGACTGTATATGCACTCTAGAGACAAGATACCGGTTAGCAGTGAAATCATCACGCAACAAGGGAGCTAGTAAAGCCCAACAGTAACTGCCAGCGCAGAGTTGACTCTCGCTTCATCCACATACGGGGGGTCTGGGCTCTGAGAATTCAGACAACACATTATCACGATACCAAATTTACGCTGAATAGGTAAAGTCACCCGATGTTGGGTTGGATCAACGCGGTTCTGACACGCGGGAACCCGGGCCAAAATTCGATCTACAAAACGAATTTCAAAAAGGTAGGATGAATTTGGCAGCAGTCAGAAAAAAAAAAAAGACGAGGGGCATGATGTTTTCCCTCCCCTTCAGTCTGACTGCCAAGGTGGCTTGGACGTTGCCGGGACGCACTGTCGGCATAAGCTCAACGACGTACATATGCCCGCAGCAACTTACATCAGACCAAAGTCGGAGCACACGGACCGTTGCGTATTTCAAGGGAAGCCGTTGCGAAGTAGAGATCGTGCAGTAGTAGCAGGCAAGCTTTGAGGTGATGGGCTGCACCGCATCTCAACTATATCAAAGGATGCGTCGGGTATCGCGAGAGGCAGACATACGGCTTGAGCCGCAACTCTGCACGCGATGACGAAATCCAGTGCCGGGTAGCATCTGGGGGCTGGCTGGCTGCGTGCGTCGAACAGATAGGGAGGGCGGGAGAAGTTGGGTTTGGGCGGGCCGAGGGTGGAGGGGTTTCCCATGGACGCCACGACCCAGGCGCGGAAACTGAGAGGTGGTGGGTCGAGACGATTCCGCGACGACGCTGGGCTGTTTTGGGGGGCCGTCGTCGACCTTGTTGGTTGTGGGTGGACGCTGGTTGTGCCGCGGGTTCCTAACGAGCTGAAGGCTGAAGTTTTCTTTTTGGGGGGAGGGAGTCGGGATGGCCATTGGTGAGGCATCCTGGACCTGGGCGCTGAGCCGCGGGTTGTCATCGTTTGGGCTGAAGTGGGCGATCTTTCGCAGTGGTGAGGGCTAGGTTTGTTTCAAGTTGAACGTTACACATGGGGGGCATGAAGTACATACTACAGTAGTGTAGGCCAGACGGGGATTTTGGGGAGGGTTTGATCAAGCTCATGTTGGGGCGGGTTCGTGGTTGCGGTAGAGCTGGCTGCAGTAGAGGGTTCGTGCTGTTAACGTCCAGATTGCTCCGAAGTCCGAAGGAGGCAGCTAGCTTGTGTGTTGCGAAGTCGTATACCAAACGCGCGTGGTCAGGTCGTGATGACGGGGCGGGATTCCAGAGAGCGGGCGGTGTCATGGCGGGTGAGGTCGATATGGGGGTCGCCGTCGGTGTGGTGCGGAAAGGCCGGCCGGCAGCTGGTTGTTACCTAGCGGGGGCTGTCTTAGTGAGACTTTTGCCCGACAGTGTAGGTGTGTCAGCCGGGGCGCTTGAGGGACGGCGGCGGAGGTTTGGATCATGAGCTTCAAGTGTGGCGTTGTGGCTATCCCTAGCATGCATCGTTGAATACGGGATTCAGAACGAGATCAATACGATAGAGACGTTGGGCTTTGACATGTGCGGCCTTGAAGGGATCGTCGGGATCTTAAAATGAAGGCCGGCGGCTCACGGGCGGCCGTTGCAGAGTGATAACGCATGGTGACGGAGGAATTGCGGTTGGGTGAGGCGCTACTGCAGCAGACGAGCAGCTATACTACGCACAGCTACGCAGGAGGCAACGGGAAACTCAGGGCTGCATCATCAGATCATGGACTCATGGGAAGAGTCGTTGTATGTATAGATGGGAGGAAGGTGATGAAGGACCGACGCGGTCTGATGGATCGGGCGATGACGCAGCAAATGAAGGCCGAGAACGAGGATTGGCCATGTTGAAAACGGGGCATCAGAAAAACTTCCCGGCGAGAAACTGCTACTACATTAGTGCTGCAGGTGTTGGGGTCGCTGTGGTGAAAGTGATTTGTTTTGGCTGAAGTTTTAGTGTGATGGTGGGGCGCCGGATGGCGATGCTGAGAGGGTAATTGGCTGGCGAGCAGGTGGAATCTGTCGCAGGTTCGCAACTTATCCAGTCATATTCGTCAATAAAATGGAAGGTACCGTATCCATGTTCTCGACAGTCTGCGTAGGCCTGCAGAAGTTACTTCGTACCTCTTCAACAAAACACCTACCTCAGATAACCTGTAACCTATGATACCTGAGATGAGTAGCCCGGGCCAAAGTAAAGGATCAACAACAATCAAAAAATGAACACGCTCTTAGACACCGAACCCGGTCGCGCGGGATGAGTTACTCGGATGGTTGGCGTACGTTTTGCGAGGTGAAATGGATGATTGGCCTGGAGGGTGAATCTTTACCGCAGTGAAACAGCGAAAAAGTCCTAGGAGCCCCACGTCCCCAGTCCAGGACTTTTTTCTTGTAATTGCTACAGTACCAGTACCAGTATCTTCCTCGCTGTCTGCAAGGCGCCGCCACAATTGACTGCTTTGATTGAGCGACAGCCAAGCGAATGACGACCGACAGGGGATATCCAGTGATTGACGGGAATGCTCCAGCTGAGCCGAGCTACCTTGCCCCTTGGTGCCCTACAAGCTCAGGTACACGCGGTGTAGGCCTCATTATAATTTGTGCGCCCGTCACTCGAGGTAAGGTAGAAAACAATGATCCGCATTGGATGCTCCCCTGCGCCAAGTTGGGCATCAGAGACGGGACTGTCGAGTCCTCATGTGGAAGCGAATGGAGCAAATGGAAGCCCACGAGCAGCCATAATTGGTGGTATGAAAGCAAACAAAGAAAATTCTGCCGGGACGGCTGCGTAGGACTGTTATTGACAGGTAATGTTGTAGATGTTGCTGCTGCTGCGATTGCGCTGGGCCGCGACATGCAGCAAGGACGCAGGAGAAGAATTGGAATAATCGTCTGAATCATCGTTTCGAGCTCGCCTGCCATCTTCACCTCGAGTTACAGAGTTGCTTCGTCCGCCTGGGCGCTTTCGTAACACCCCCTCCATTTCGCCTGTCGTCCCCCTCCAGACTCCAAGGTACGTACTCTTTCGGTAGGGCACCAAAGGCACTTGCAAAGTACATGGTTCTCACCGGCATTTGTGCGTGCTTATATGTATCTCCAAGTCCCCAGCCTGCCGCCAAACGGCAGGAGGACTTGACCTCCTCCACCACCGACACCTCCTCCAGCAGCGACCCCTCCCGAACCGCTTCCCCCCCCCCCTCGTCTTCCTCCCAAAATCCACTGACGACATTTTTTGACCAACCAGCCTAACCTGCGAAAAACAACACCATTCCTCGAGGGCTGGCCGCACCCACCGATCTCTGTCGTGATAGTCTTGATACCGACCGACGACAGACCGATCTCTCCGCTGTGCCAACCCAAGGGCCTGCCCGAGCCGCCTCCCGACGCCCGAACCTCCGGTATCCATGTCCATTCAGCCCAGCGTCCACTCAACACCGGTTCTCTCCACCTCCAGACCTGGCCTTATCCCCTCACGGACGTCTCGTCTCGTCTCGTGCCGTTCTAGCTGTATTGCTGCGACACCTCTCCTCCACGCCTTATGTGCCCGCCACAGGTGAAGGATCATAGCTCTAGCATCAGCATCTTTACACTCGCAACGTTTCTCTACCCAACCACCCACATCTAACACTTTAACACATCATCACATCCTTCACTCTCCCCTCGCGCGTGGAGTCGCGCACCCCCTCCGCCCATCATGAACGAAGAAGACGCCATCCAGAACATCCTTAAGAAGATCGAGCGCGAGAAGGCTCTCCTCAATGCCGCCAATGCTATGCGAGCGCAGACCAACAATGAGGCCGTCCGATCCCGACTCGACTCGCAGATGCGCGATGGCCGCCGGAACCTGCAGTTCTTTGAGGAGAAGCTTCGTGAGGCCCAGATGCGTCGCGGCATGGACAACATGTCTCTCGGCTCCTCCTCCGACAGACCCCTCAGCGACGAAATGGGCGACGCGCCCCCTCCTCCTCCCAAGAATGCTTCTCAGTGGGCAGAGCGTGGTGGTTACGACGGTTCTGGCGCCGCTGTGTCTGGCGGAAATGTCCAGTACAGCCAGATCGGAGGTCACGCCGATCTGATGCCTCCTCGCCATCCCTATGCTGCTCCTGGACCCTCGTCATCCAACCCCAAGCCGCGACCTAATTTTACGAAGCTTGGTTCGTATTGCGCCGCCACACGCTTAACAGGAACTACATGCTGACTTGGGCAGACCTTATCAAATATGATACCCCACACCTAGGCCCCCGTATCCAGCTTATGCTGTCTCAGATCCAGTTCAAGCTCAACGTCGAGGAACAATACCTCAAGGGTGTCGAGAAGATGGTTCAGCTGTACGGCATGGAAGGCGACCGAAAGAGCAGGGCCGACGCAGCTGCTAGAAGGGTCGAGAGCAAACAGAAGATTCTGCTGCTGAAGCAGGCCATGAAACGCTACGAAGAGCTTCACATCGACTTGGATACCGCCGACAGCCCGGATGGTGAGTTCTAGCAAGGCGCGGCTAATTCGATGTGGAAGATATTAATATGGGACTACAGACGACTCCATTAACATGCCCAATCTTCGCAAGCCCCTTACCGGTCAGCTTACGATTCTTGTCCGACAGATTTCGGATGTCGACCATGCGTCTATGAGTCGCTTTTCTCGCGGACCCGAAACCTTCATCGCTGTGAAGGTCGAAGACAACGTTGTCGCCCGCACTAGAGTCACCAGGACGGATAAGTGGGAAGCTGAGTATCACACGATCGACGTGGACAAGGCGAACGAAATTGAGCTCACAGTCTACGACAAACCCGGTGAACACGCTATCCCCATTGGCATGCTGTGGGTTCGTATCTCCGACATTGCTGAAGAGATGAGAAGGAAAAAGATCGAGGCCGAGATCACGAACTCCGGATGGGTGTCGGCCGATAGAATGGGTGCCCCGCCAGCGCAATTCCCCATGAATCCTCAAGCGCAGCAGTCCATGGGACCCCCACCACCACCCTCTCCCGGCGCTCCCCAAGGTCAGCAAGGTGCTGCCCCGATGGCCTCAGCGCCGACCCAGGGCCCTATCGACGGATGGTTCAATCTCGAGCCCGCTGGCCGTATCCAGCTTCAGCTGGGATTCATCAAGCAGAACAAGGACCGTCGTCCTCTGGATCTGCAGGGATTGGGAAGAAAGGGTGCCGTCCGCCAGCGCAAGGAGGAGGTGCACGAGATGTACGGCCACAAGTTCGTCCAGCAGCAGTTCTACAACATCATGCGCTGCGCGCTTTGCGGAGAGTTCCTCAAGTATTCGACTGGTATGCAGTGCGAGGACTGCAAGTACACTTGCCATACCAAGTGCTATACCAGTGTGGTTACGAAGTGTATCAGCAAGAGCAATGCCGAGACGGACCCTGACGAGGAGAAGATCAACCACCGTATCCCTCACCGATTCCAGGCCTTCTCCAACATGACGGCCAACTGGTGCTGCCACTGCGGTTACATTTTGCCATTTGGTAAGAAGAACTGCCGAAAGTGCTTGGAATGCGGTCTTACCGCCCACTCCGCCTGTGTTCATCTTGTCCCCGACTTCTGCGGTATGTCGATGGCTGTGGCCAACCAAATTCTTGAGGGCATCAAGACGACCCGCCAGATCAACAAGAACAAGACCTCGTCGTCGTCTCTGAGCGACCGTACCCTCAGGAAGCCGACGAGCCCGACAAGCACCATGAGCTCGCCGCCTCATAGTGTTGCCCAAGCGCCGTATGCCCAAGGCTCCCCTGAGGCTACCGAGGCGGCCAAGATGATGTACCAGCAGCAATCTCCTACCGCTCAGAGACCGCACCCCGATCGCACGTCTTCCAGCTCCGCCGCGGCAGCAGCGGCGACGGCGGCGATGAGTGGATCAATGGGCCAGCAGAAGCCTCAGTCACCACAAGACTATGGACGGTACGAACCCAGCGGTGGCTACGGATCTCCCCACGACCAAGGGCCAGAGGATCCCTACGGCCAGCAACGCAAGTACAACCCGGCGGACTACGCGGCTGTCAACGCCTACCCCCAGCCGCCTCCCGTGCAGCAACACCAGCAACACCAGCAGCAGCAGCAGCGACCTGTTCAGCAACAGCAACCCCAACAATACTCTCAACCTGCGCCTCAACAGCAGCAAATGTACCAGCAGCAGCCGCAGCAGCCACCCGTTGCCTCACCGAAGCTGCAAGAGGCACCGAAGCTTTCACCAATCACCCCCGGTGGTGTTCTCACTGCCGGACGCAAGCCCTTGCCTTCAGCTACCGATCCTGGTACCGGCCAGCGTATTGGTCTTGACCACTTCAACTTCTTGGCTGTGCTTGGTAAGGGTAACTTCGGAAAGGTCATGCTTGCGGAAACGAAGAGGTCCAAGAGGCTTTATGCCATCAAGGTGTTGAAGAAGGAGTTCATTATCGAGAATGACGAAGTAGAGAGCATCCGGTCTGAGAAGAGAGTGTTCCTCATCGCAAACCGAGAGAGACACCCTTTCCTCACCAACCTCCACGCCTGTTTCCAGACCGAAACCCGTGTCTACTTCGTGATGGAGTACATCAGCGGTGGTGATCTCATGCTGCACATTCAGCGTGGCCAGTTCGGCACTAAGCGAGCTCAGTATGTAGTGCGATTATGATTTGAGGGAAATAAGCTGACAGAACGCAGGTTCTACGCCGCCGAAGTCTGCTTGGCGCTTAAGTACTTCCATGAGAACGGCGTCATCTATCGTGATCTGAAGCTCGACAACATCTTGTTGACCCTGGACGGACACATCAAGATTGCTGACTATGGTCTCTGCAAGGAGGACATGTGGTTTGGCTCTACCACGAGTACTTTCTGCGGAACTCCTGAATTCATGGCTCCCGAGGTACGCGCTGCTTGAGCCCATGGAAGCATTCAAAGGAACCTGACTAATGAGCGCAGATTCTCCTCGATAAGAAATACGGTCGTGCCGTCGATTGGTGGGCGTTTGGTGTCTTGATCTACCAGATGCTTCTCCAACAGTCCCCCTTCCGTGGTGAGGACGAAGATGAAATCTATGACGCCATTCTTGCCGACGAGCCATTGTATCCGATTCACATGCCCCGAGACTCGGTGTCCATTTTGCAAAAGCTACTTACTCGTGAGCCCGACCAGCGTTTGGGTAGCGGCCCCACAGACGCGCAGGAGATCATGAACCAGCCGTTCTTTAGAAATATCAACTGGGACGACATCTACCACAAGCGCGTGGCACCGCCATTCATGCCACAAATCAAGAGTGCCACCGATACTAGCAACTTCGATTCCGAGTTTACGAGCGTCACGCCTGTTTTGACCCCTGTCCAATCAAGTATGTTTTTATTGATTCCAGGCAGGATTTTACCACTAACCAAGCGCAGTTCTTTCGCAATCTATGCAAGAAGAGTTCCGCGGCTTCTCTTACACTGCCGATTTCGACTGAGAGACCCAGATTGGAACAAGCTGTTTGTAGGTGACAAGGCAACGAGATGACGACGCCTATGAGGGGACGAATATCAGGGAACAGAGGAATGCGTACTAGGATACCCAGCGCCGAGTGCGCGCCAGGATCTACCGACGCCAGCTCCTGTTTGCATAGAGACGCTGCGCGTCGTTAAGCACTGACGGAGAGACGCGCAAGCGAGGAAATGCAGCGATGGGTGAACACGATACGCGGAGAACAAAAGCGGTGTTTCCCCGGTCTTTCGCTACGGAACCATTGGAAAAGGGAGGGGGGGAGGGGGCCGATTTGTCGGATTATGACTAGAGTCTATGTCTGCGAGATACCGCGGACCCCACCGCAGCGCAACTTCTTTTAATAGACAAAACCTGCAACGGTTCTATATAGATGACTCGCCAGCTTGCCGTGATTATGAGGCCGTCCCCGTGCTCTATGTGGTATCATATTGTACAGTTGTTATATACAATCGTGAAGTGGCGCATCTATGATCTACGAAGCAGCAAGAGCGCCAGACCTCCTGCGACAGTAGCTCCCGCAGCAGCGCCTTCGAGTGCTAGGATCGAAGCATCACGCATGCGCAAGTCGATCCGGCGCTCAGAGTACAGGTCTTCCAACCGCGCTCTCCACAGCGCTGGGTCGGAGAAGAACTCCCGCCACGACTTGGACTCGGGAACCTCCTTCTCGAGAACCTCAAGAGCACTAGCCACCTCTCTGTCAAGCTCGTCCTGTACGGCGGGCTCCTCCACTCTGGCGGCAAGGACTTCTTCGGGCACGGGCTCCCGGACGGGCGCCTCCGCCTCCACCTCCGCCTCCGCCTCCGGCGCCGGCGCAACCGCCGCGGGTTCGTCCCTCTGCGCCAACGTAGCCTTCAGGCTCGCGAGCTCGGCCGCAACACCCTCCAGCACAGCCTTTTCTTGCTCGACCACGCCACGAACCAATCGCTTCCTCTTCCACGGCTCGGCGACGAACTGCAGGACCATGAACAACAGCACGTTGACACCCATCAACCCCCACGTACCCCACGTCGACGCCCTCCGGATCCGGTCCGACCAGATCTGCTCCTCGTGGTACCTCTTCAGGATCCCCGCGTTCAACTGCTGCCCCAGCGCCTGCTCGGCGTGCTCGGCGTCCGTCAACGCTTCGGCCGCGGCCGTGACCTCCTGCTCCAGCTCGTGGTCCGTCCGGTACAGCTGCGTGAAGCGCTCCAGGTCCGAGGGCGACCACGTCTCCTTTCTCGCGAGCAGCGTCGTGACCTCCCTCTGCGTGGCGGCGCGCTTGGCGTTGTTGGTCTTGTAGGTGTGTCGTGCGGTGCGGACGAGGTCCTGGGCCGAGGCGAGGCGGGACTCGAGGAGGGTGTTTTGGTGCTTGATGGCCTCGATGGGCGCGTAGCCCGTCAGGGCGTTGAGGGTGGTGGAGGCGGTTAGCAGGCGGGTTTGGAGGGTGTCCATCAGGTGGGAGAGTTTCTCGGAGAGGGCGGGCGGCAGGGCCGTGTAGATTTTGGAGGCCGTGTCGGGGAGCGGGTCGTGGGCTCCTGCATGTTTGTCTGATTTGTTGGAGTCAGGTTTGGTTGTCGAAGAAGACGTCTTGCTAGAGGAGGAGGACGAGGAGGAGGAGGCGTCGGTTGCTGAGTCGGAAGCTGTGGTGGAGGTCGTCGTCGAGTTTGAGCTCGGGTATGCGCTCGGCGATGACGCGCTTGTGGGGGAGGCTTGCTTTATTTCCTCCTTTGAAGCTCCGGCGCTAGGTGGCGAGAAGGGAGGGAGGGAAGAGTAGAGTCGTTGCGACGCGGGCGAGCTACGTTGCGCTGCTGCTATGGGCCATCGTGTGAGGTTGGTGGTTGCGGCGGTGCGCAGGCCGAGGCGGGCGTGGATTAGCCGCGACGCTGGCCGGGCGATGGGGTGCATCCTTCTTGTTTCCCCGTCTTTGGGCGAGTCTGGTTCTGAATCCAATTGACCCAGCGACGGCTCACTCTGCTCGAGGGTGATGGGTGGGCGTGGTGAATCTCTGCGGCCGAACACGGGGGGGTTTGGACGGACAGCCAGCCGGGTCGGCAGAGGGAAAGTTTGGACGACGCGGCGGCAGCGGCGGCGGGCTTTCTGCCGGAGGACAGCTCAATTGGTGGCGGGCTCACCGCCTGCCGGTGGGGGGGGGGGGAAGAAGGGGAATCGGACCGGTGCCGGGGGTTAATACAGCTTGGAGAAAAATGGAAGAGCGAAGAAGGCCCCGGTGGTGACGGGGGAAGAGATTTGCCATGCTCCTGGCGCACGTGTGGTGGGGGTCTTCTGCTGTTGGGAAATCCAGGCTCACAGGGCGCTTCCAGCGGGCGAAAACCGCGCCCCAGGGTCCTCCTCGTGGACTCGATACGGGGGCGCACGGGGATTCCGCCGAGGGGCTGATGTCGTCACTGGCGGAAGGTTTTTTTTTTTTTTTTCCCTTTCGTTGGCGGGTTTCTCATTGACGGCATTGAACGTTGAGTCTTTTTTTTTTTTGCTTTCCTAAATTCCGCGCCGGCTTAGCTAGCTTTTGGTAGACTCACTCAACAACATGGCATTCGACTTACAGAAACGCATTTCGGGTACATGGCAAACAGGACATAAAATAGGATGCATGGATTCATTAGAGACCACACCATGCACGAAGTACTAAAAAATTGATACCTAGCAATTCCTTTCTCATCCCAAATTGAAAAACCCCCCATGTCCGGGCGGCGGCGGCTTGGTATGTCGTCCCGTACATAAAGCCATTGATACTCTCTTCCCGTCTCTTTGACAACTTCTCAGACCCCACTCTCCGACTGCTCTTGGGTTCATTGTTGACTTGTTCATCCTCACCCTCCCCCTCCTTTTAAACCTCGACGTATATCACTCGCTCTCGCTCACACCTTTACTGTCCCTCATTCCCTCAGCCTCACCACCACCACCACTTCAGAACAAACCAGGACCGCGCCAAGATGGGTTCCCAATTCAACGAGACCCCGGCCCTGGCCACGAACCCCGAATTCATCTTCTTCACCGACTTCGACGGCACAATCACGCTCGAGGACTCCAATGACTACATGACGGACAATGTCGGCTTCGGCTACGAGAAGCGCCGCGACGGCAACCTGTCCGTGCTCGAGGGCAAGAAGCACTTCCGCGACGCCTTCCGCGAGATGATGGAGAGCATCAACCTGCCGTTCGACGAGTGCATCGAGCTGCTCAAGAAGAACGTCAAGCTCGACCCCGTCTTCAAAGAGTTTTACTTCTGGGCCAAGGAGCAGAACATCCCCGTCGTCATCATCTCGGGCGGCATGAGGCCCATCATACGCGCCCTGCTGGTGCAGTGGCTCGGCGAGGACGAGGTCGAGAACATCCAGATCGTGAGCAACCAGGTCGCGCCCCGCGAGGGCAAGAGCATCAACGAGGCGGGCGGGTGGCGGATTGTGTACCACGATGACAGGTACGGCCGTTCTTCCGCGTGCGAGAGTTTTTGTAGTCGAGGCGGTGGGGCTTTCTTGAACTGACGTTTTTGCAGCATTCACGGTCACGACAAGTCGATTGAGCTGCGCAAGTACTCTTCCCTCCCTGAGCGGCCCGTCATGTTCTACGCCGGTGACGGTGTGTCGGACTTGTCTGCCGCTCGGGAGACGGATCTGCTCTTTGCCAAGCGCGGCAAGGGTGAGTGATTATTCTTCTTCTTTCTCCTTTTTGCCTGGGGTGATTGGACTCGAGACGAATGCTGACTGCGCTGCAGACCTCGTCTCGTGGTGTGAGAAGGAGAACGTTTCTTTTGTCACCTTTAACGACTTTTCCGACATTCTGGACACGGTGAAGCAGATTGTCGACGGCAAGGTCAGCGTCAAGGACGCTGCACGGGGACGCATTCACCACTAGACTTTTTTCTAGAGATTGGGGAGAGGGGTAGACGGGGAACGGAAACAACGAACATGAACTCGGGCGCGATTCTTCTGATGATAAGACATAGACATGACGGGTTTTAGGGTACAGGGCTTATAGACGCCCATATTTTCTTTCATCTGACTTTTATCGAGAACATTGAAAATCTGTACAAGACTCTGAGCCAGCACTCCAACGGCCGTCACCAAACCCAAATTTTCATCTGGCATTGAACATGTGCCAAACAAAACATTCCGCCCTCGACAGCTCCATTGTGGCTCTCGTCAGACCAACTCTCGGACGCAACGTCCAACCCGCACCCACCCTGACTCCCATCATCCCAACTTAGACGCTTCTTTTGCGGGCATGCGGGATCCCGAACCAAGTCGCCAGCATGACAACGAATAACCCAATCGCAATGGGATGCAACACCCAAGCGCCCGCAGTCTGCGCCACCAACCCCGTGGCAAACGGCGCGACCGCGCCCCCGGAACTCGCAAAGGCGCTAATGACACCCATCCCGCCGACCCTCTCGTGCCTCGTCATGCCCCTCATGAACGTGGCCGCCGCGCAGGCGTAGATGGGCCCCAGCAAGAGCCCGACGAAAGCCACCGAGACGGCCGGGCCGACGACGTTGGGCACCCACCACACGAGCAACTGAAAGACGGCGGCGCCGCCCGTGGCGATGAAGACGGCGGGCTTCTCGCCGATGCGGGCGGCCGGGTGCGAGAGTAGGAACCGCCCGAGGGTGATGCCGGCCCAGAAGCCCGAGGTGACGTAGCCCACGGCGTCCGGGTCGCCGTCGCGCTCCGTGATGAGGAAGGAGATGACCCAGCCCGAGATGGACACCTCGGCGCCCTGATAGGCGAAGATGAAGAGGGCTCCCAGGGCGACGATGCGCGTCTTGAGCGCGGAGAAGAGCGAGAGTAGTCGGGCCGAGGTGCTCTCGTCCGTGGGGTGTTGCTGGGAGTGGGGAAGCTCTCGTTCGTAGTTCCAGTAGGACCAGGTCGCGAAGACGCCGTTGACGCATGCAAGGCCCAGGGTGAAGAAGTAGTAAGTGCTCCAGCGCGCGCGGGCTCGGGTGACCAGCGCCGTGGCCACCAGGGGCCCGATGGTGCCGCCGATGCCGTAGGCGCCGTGGAGGAACCCGAGGGCCGCGGTGGCTTGTTGGAGGGAGCCGCAGAAGACGTTGACGATGGCGAGGTTCAGGGACATGCCGAAGCCGGTCATGAAGAAGGAGAGTACGATTACGGGGAAGGGCGCCTGGAAGAGGATGGGGACGTAGGCGAAGGTGATGAGGGACTGGGCGAGGGCGAGGAGGCGGGCGCGGCCGAGCTTGTGGCGTAGAGACTCGAGGAGGATGGCGCCGAAGATGAAGCCGCAGGCGTTCCCGACGAAGATGAGCGATACGACGGCGTAGCCGATGTTGTAGTGTCTGCGGGTGTCAGTGAGGTTGTAAGTGAGTACGCGGTGGGCGGGGTGGGCTTACTTCTCCATGTAGGGGATGAGTGCACCGGGCGCGCTGTCGTTGAGGCCGTGGCCGAAGAGGATTAGGCTGGAGGCGGCGAGGCGGAAGCGGTTCATGTAGGGATCGGCGATGCTCTGCAGGACTTCGGTGGCCACGGGGCTTGATGGACGGCTCATCTCAAGATCGCTTCCGGAAATCGTTGGCGTGTGGGCCGGGGACTGGGCTCGTGCGGGTGGTTTACTATCTCTTGGCTGTTTGGTACCATCGTCGTTGGGTCTGTGGATGTTTTTGGTATCGATACGTTGAAGACCTGTGGAACCTGCTTCACCATCAAGAGCATTGCGGTGAGTTCGAGACGCTGTCTTGGCGGGGGTGGCTGGTAGGAGGGTTGGGTCGTTGTCACGGTCGTGGGATTGAACCTCGACGAGGGTCCTGAGTGTTAGAGCTTCCATGGTAAACTCTCGACTTTCGAATACGGCCAAGAATCCCCCCGTAGATAGATGAGGTGAAAGCGCGAGTTCATCAAGGATAGAACCAGATGTGCGAGACCTAATTTTTATAAGTGCTGGGCCATGTGAGATGTGCTTAACAATCAGGGGCGTTCTGTCAAACACCCTTCACAGGAAGCATAAAAAGGATGCTGTCACGGAAACTTCACGATGGGCGTGGCGGCCGCAGATCCTCGACGGTTCGGGGAGCCGCCAGATGCATGGCTAGCGTCCCGGACAGTGAATGGTGTAAACCCCATCCCCCGTTATCTAGAGCCCAAGGCGAGAACAGGCGGGATTCTGACGGTTTAGGCAAAGTTGGTTGCTGGAGACCGCCTTGCGACATCGCTCTCCATGCGGTAAGAAGAAGCGACGCCTGCATGGTTCACCATACAATTTACAGTGCCTGCAGATGGGCCTGGCGTCCCCATCTACTACCGCAAGATGAGTCCAATCGAGAAGGATCTGAAGGGCATATGGTCGACTGGCGGGCTGGCATGGGTCTAGACTTTTTGTATGCCTGCTTTGATTTCAGGACATGGAGGCTGCGTGATGCGGGGGACGGTTCCAGACGGGCCGGCGGTGTCAAAAGAGAGGAAGGCTTGCAGAGTCAGGTCGTACTTGAACTAGTGAGAGTCCGGCTTGGGAGGTGAGCTGGCCCTCAGAAGCAGAACACCAGTGGTGAGCTGATGCTGTGTCACGTCTAAGATTGATAAGCACTGATTTCGGGGAGAGATTCTCGTTCTCAAGGGCGGCTTGGGGAAGATTACTAGTTACTACCTAGGTAGTGAAAACGGCGGGGGGGGAACGGAAACTATTTCCCGAGGATGCGGACCCGAGCCGAGCTTTTATTAGTCGGTCGGCGATACCGCTCCGGGCGGAGTTCATCCACCGGGGAAAGTTCGGGGCGCCTCCGCCAAGTCCCTGGGACTACTTACTCTGGCATTGCTTGACGCTAACTCTGAATTTCCCATTGGAGTATAATGTTTCCGATTCATACTATTGTGCTATTGAATAGGAAACCGTTGTCCAAAATGACGCGCTGAAAGCATTGAGCTTAATTAAGGCACCCAGTGAAGTAGGAATGCCAACCAGGTACTGTACCTACCTCCCGCCCAGATCTGCCCCGCGTTCTTAAGAAAATAAAGACGAATAAAAAAAAAGGTGACAAAATTACCCCACCATCCGACCCCCACACCCCCCAAAAAAGTCCCTTACTCTACCTTGCCAACATTCACTATCAACAGCTTCATCAATCGCTTTCTCCATAGTCTCTCGGGGCCGGCATAATGGCTCGCACAAAGCGCACTGCCCAGGCGGCGGCCGAGGAGACCACGACTCCCCCCGATGCCCTCGAGAAGAACCAGGCCATTGTCCGGGTCATCAAGGCCGAGGGCAACAACTTGTACAACTGCGAGCTCCCCAACAAGAAGGACATGACCCTCGAGCTAGCGCAGCGCTTCCGCAACACGATATGGATCAAGCGGGGCGGATACGTGCTGGCGGAGAGATACGATGAGCCCGACGGCCGGGTGGCGGGCGAGATCATCAACATCGTTCGCGACGAGAAGGCGTGGCGCAAGCAGTCTTACTGGTCCGTCTACCAATTCAGCGAAAATTATGTACGCACAGTATACTTACCATATTAGGCCAAAGGAATTCGCCAGGAGCAGGTACGAGGCCGAGGAAGACGAGAGCGATTCCAACGTCGGCAAGATGCCGCCATCCGACTCCGAAGACGAGTATTGATTCGCAAAACGACGTTGACGACTAATGACCTTCCCTCCGATCACCGCTTCTTCTCCTCCAATTTCTCCTCCGGCTTTCCCTCGTCCGCCGCCGCAAACCACGCCGCCACAACGGTGACCGCCATCACGCCCACCACGACCTGCGAGCTCGCGTCCGTGCTTGGGAACACGTTCCAGGCCCACTCCTGCGCCGCCCAGAGCAGATAGACCACGACGACGGGAAGGCCGCTGCGCCAGAGGAGGTACGGCGTGGACCAGGCTAGATAGGCGTAGAACTGGTAATGCAGAGACCTGGCGAAGAGCAGACCCATGACGTTGGCCGAGAGGATCGTCGTGAGGACGTATCGCGGCGTCACCCGGCTGGCCACTTGCGCCTCCTCAAGCCCTGCGAAGGGAGACCTGCCCTTGAGCATGGCCGGGATTAGAGAAGACAGAGGGCGCTGGGCGGGGTTGAGCCAGCGGGTTGTGACGAAGACGAGGAGCGCCGCTGCATGTAGTGCCAAGAGAGCGATAGAAAAGGGCTTGCTGAGGAACGTCTCCTCGCCCACAAAGCGCCAATTGACCGTCCACTTGAAGAAGAACTGCCGCGAAAGCTCGAATGCGCGACCCAAGTACCCCGCAGCGTTCTTCGAGAAGAATGGGACACCGATGACGATCTGTAGTTGTGCCATGAGCCACGCCGCGCGTAAGCTGCCACCAAAACCGCGACCGAGGAAGAGTATGACGCCCACGGCGGGCAGGACGAGCAGCAGTGACATCTTGATACCCAGACCCCAGCTGTAGAGTATCGCGCCAGGCGTCCAGAGGCGTTTCTGGAACAAGAAGATGGCGAGCCAGAGGAAGAGGGTCGCGAAGCAATCGTTGAAGCAACGGAGGACGAAGACGCTGTGGAGGCGCTTGGAGAGGATCAGGAGGGGGAAAATGTACGGCGGGGCCTGCGAGGGAGGGATCAGCTTGGCTGTGAATGTCGAGGCATCCGCGTCGCATACCTTTGCCTGCCAGTAGCACGCCATCACAACCGCAAGGGTAGCCAGGTAGAGAATGGCAAAAACCTGTTGCGCCAGGATGATGTTCTTCCCCTCATCGGTGAGGTAGTAGAGTCCCGTGTAGGTGTAGACGTGGGCGGCCGGGTAGACGAGGGGACCGGTGCCGCCCTTGATCTTGGTATAGTCGCGCTCGCCGGAGACGAATTGAGCGACCTGCTCCATGTACGCCACCCAGTCAATCTCTGTGTCTGAAAGCCATGTCAGCGCCGCCTGAGGCTTCGGTCGTGGAGGGCGAGGCTAACATGGGACTTTCCAGATGATCAGCCCGCAGAGGACCGCGTCCAGAGCAAGGAGCAGAAGTGGAACTGCCTTGGAGAGCGCATGGCGGCCGTTTGCGACATCGAGGACGAGTCGCGTCGCTTGTATGTAGATTGGAGGCGCTTGGTCGGCCATTGTGCAGCTTCGCAAGCTGGGAGAGTGTTGTGACGAAGCTTGGTGATGGCCAGGGGAGCTTCTGAAAGCTGTCGCGAACTGCAGGTACGACTCACTGTGCGGAAAGTGTGTTTTGTATTTCACTTCGTACTGTGCACAGATGTATCTGCTGTCAGACTCAGGTCTTTATCGTAATATGTAGCTATCTGACGTTCTTGAAGATCCTAGTATTTCTCTGTGGACGCGATTGGAACGACTACAACTTGCTTGGGCGATCCCAGGAAAACAGCTTTGGCTCATTCGCCAAGTTCTCACCCTTCTCTCGCCTGATCTGGCTCACCAGCTCAACAACGCCCTCTGAGCAACCATACGACCCCTGATATCCCCATCCAGCGTGCCCATAGTTGTGTACAATAACCGTCCCGTCGGAAAAGGTTTTCTTGTCAATCTCGATCCTGACGCCGTTCTCACGGTACGGTCTCAACCCAACACCGTGGCGAATAATGCTCAACCCCTCAATACCTTTGCCGCCGGTCAACTTCGGGTTCAGCTCAATGGCCCGCTTCATGATTCTGACCGCGATATTCGGATCAGGGTTCGCGTCCCAATTATCCTTATCGTAAGTTCCTCCGAGAACGGTTCCGCCGCCATTGGCGCGGGTCATCATGTAGCAAACCTCCGTCGGTCCGTCGTCGGTGCCGGAGATGGTGGCCATCGCCTCAGTCACGTTGCGAACGACGACAACCTGTCCACGCGCAGGGCGAACGGTCTTGTCCTCGACGCCACCCAACCTGCATGCCAGCAGACCCGATGAGTTGATGATGATGTCAGCCGGGTTGCCGGTGTGGTGCAGGCCCTTGAGCTCGTGGATGTGCTCGATGACGCCGCGCTTGAAGACGACACCGTTCTTGCGGCACTGTCCGACCAGCCAGGGGAGGTATAGCGCCGTGTTTATGCAGACCGAGGTGAACTCGCAGCCCGAGTGGGCGTTGGCTGGCAATTCGTCCTGGCGCAATTCGCGGAAGTCGGGCATCAAGTCGCGGTACCATGGGTCGACGGCGTAAAGGGCGTCGTAAGGGTTTCCGCCAGCTTCAATGTCCTTCTTACGGCGGTAGACGATAGACTCTGTTCTGTGTTAGTCTGGCCGTGTCGAGTCGTCGACCCGCGGGACTCACTTTGAAAGTGAATGCCTGCTTCAGGAACCTCGGCAGCAAGACGCTTCATCTCAGGCCATGTTCTCCTCTCCCACCTGCTCTTGGAGGCAGGGGCCATACTACACCGCGTTAGCACATGTAATTCATCCCAGGACATGAGAATGGGGGCCAACACTCACGGCAAGACGTTGGCACCGGCCCACGGTGAGGTGTACTCGATGTCATAATCGCCGGGCATGTGCTTTGCAATGAGAGTGATAGAGTTGCATTTGCTCTTAGACAAGAGCAGCGCGCTGGTGAGGCCCGACACCCCGGCACTGAGATTGGTCAGTCAGTAAGCACACCTTGACGTCAGAAGCTCTTACCCAAGAACAACGATATGGTTTGTCATTGTGTCTCTTTGCGAAATGTTACGGAAATAGTCTTTGAGCTGCTAAGTAGAAAAGCACCTGGCTGGTTGCGACGGTTTTTTATCTTCAAGTCGAATATATCAAAGTTGTCTGATTAGGCCTTCTCGATAAGAGAACTCGCTGTGACAGGACTTGATCAAATTCGGCGCTATAAACCTTGACCCGGCCTGACCGCTTAGAACTGGATGAGACGAGCCACACTCTTTTTAATGCACCGAAAATCAATCGATACGAGCGGACACTAGAGTGTGCCCTTGCGTGATTTGCTGCATGCAGAATTCCGCCACGCTTATCAGCAGGGTCGTTCACGTAGGACGACTTGAAGCTGGGGTGTCCGTCAGGTCCCTTCCCGCGGGCAATGACCCCCGCGGCACCCGGACGAAAACCGGCGCGGGGTCCAACGGCCATTGGGATTAATTGAACCCGGCCACTGCGGAAACCGACCGCGCGAGCCGATAAAGGTCGGCGCCTTGCAGTGACATATTGCAGCATCGTCGGATCGTATCCAGCCTTGTCAAGTAAAGGCGTGCGAGACGCGACGCGATCAGATGAGGTCACTGGGTAAGTGAGATTCGTCGCACCAGTCGATGCCGATGCCTCAACGTAAACGCCTGATCTACCAGCGTTTTCATCTTAGATATCCTCGTTCATCGATAACTGACGGTCGTATAACAGTTGGCCTCATTATGCAACGTGATTACCTCACACTTGGCAGCAAATTTTTGAATTCCTACACTTCGAAGAGACCCAACTTCCCCACGTCGACACACAACTTCTGCGTAGCCGACTGAGCGTCCAATTAATCTGAACCGCGGTCAGCCTAGCTTGCGAACACTTCCATGACCAGCAAAAGTCCAATACGTGGCTTAAAGATGCCCGTTGCCTCAAACACCCAACTACAATAAGGCATGAAACGGATTCAGCGTGCAGGACAGACCAATAATTAGCGACGGCAAGCCTGTGACATACGGGACGACGGTGAGGTCGTCAAAAAACGTCGTTGCAATGTGGTATCTAATGCCCTGACACTCTTGAAATGCGCCGGCGTATCCCGTTTTTTTCCTTTTTATCTTTCCAGGTTCCATCTGCTAATTCCATTCAGTTTACTGCTTCGCAGCCTCACCCTCGGTAGGCTGGTCGGCCTCCTTCTCGGTAGGTTTGAGAGAAGGGAACTCCTTGGCAAGCTCGGCGATGGCCCCAGTAAGGGCAGGAGGGTTGGCACCGACAACCTCCTTGACCTTCTCGCCGTGCTTGAAGATGAAGAAAGTGGGCATGGCGCGAATGCCTAGCTCCTGGCTGAGGTCGGGGACCTCATCAACATCGATCTTGATGAAGTGAAGACGTTCGTTGTCCTCGTGGTTCGAGAGCCTGTAGATTGGCAATGAGTTAGCTAGCGCGTTCTGCGCATGGCTAAGCGCAGCGTGAAGACTTACTTGGCCAAAACGGGGGCAATAGCCTTGCAAGGACCGCACCAGGTAGCAAAGGCGTCGAGGATGACGGCCGGGTGATCCTTAATGGCCTTGTCGAAGTCGGTCTTGCTGTTGAGGCACAAGTTGTCAACAGCTATGCACGAGAGCAAAGACTGCACGGGGAGCGAAGTGACGGGAATTTATAACGGCGAACGGGGACAGCATTACTTACCTGCTGATGTTGTGGACAACCATGTTGGGCGAGGATGCGTGAAAAGCCCTGTAGGTTGTAGGTATTGAAGTTTTCGCGATGCGTTGAGCTGGACGGAAGAGTCTGAAAGACATGTGGGATTGGGAGAAGAGCGCTCGGCGATGACGCAGGAGGAAATCGGACTAAATACTCAAGAGGGGGAGGGGAACGAGTAATTTGGAGGCTGACAGTTGTGGTTGGGCAGGCAAAGGGCGTCTGAATCGTCAGAATTGCGCTGCGGGAAAGCTCAATGTGGATGTCGTAAAGTAGCTGCCCGCAGTGAAGAATCAGTGAGTGACATGGGCACTGCCAGTCAATTTCTCCTTGATTTGTCAGGACGTCAGGGTGTCGATGACGCGAGAAGGACCTGCGCCATGGGACAGTGACCATGCATGTAGAAGTACTTGCCGACTGCACGTAATAGTCTAGCTAATCGAAGTATCCATGTACTCTCGCCCAGAAAGCCTGTGTAAGTGTACGGTCCCCGGCCCGGCTTGCTGTCATGCGACCCACATTTTGTAAACGGCTCTCGGCGATGCGTCGCGGAGCTCGGTCCGGCTTTGATCTCGCAGCTTCAACAAATGCCGATTGACCCCATCCCATACCCGTACTTTCAGTCACTTTCTGATAGATCGTCTCTGCGCAGTGCCTTCGATAAGGCACGCCACTCAAGGATCAACGTGGACGAATATTCGTTAGCGCTTCCGTCAGGCGCGTAACTTTCAAATCAATGGCCTTCATATCTGCATCTACCCGGTCGCCTTACAGGGCTGTTAACGATCGTAATATCCAATCATCAACGCAGCTCGAACCACAACACGGTGCGAGTCCAGACACAGCATGCCATTCTGCTCCTCGAAGGCGCTACATGTTATCTCATCGACGTCAATGTCGCCATTACATCGTGGTACCCAAGCTTGGCAGATATGTCCATCGGGGAGAGCGCTGCACAGTCTAATCCCACCACTCTTTTAACAACAGCCCACTGAGCGCCGAACTCGTCGCCAACTGCCTCGGACTTCATGTTTAAATCGTTGCCAGCTGGTTTGTTCTCTACAACCCAACGCACCGCTTCTGCATTTCCGGATATCACTGCTGCTCGTAGAAGCAAGCCCCAAGGCAGCTCTGAATGGCCCGAAAGGCCCAAAAGGCCCGACGGCCCCTTTTCAAAGCATCTTCTGTAGAAGTCCTCAATGAGATCTCTGCGACCCCAGAGGCACGCTAAGGCGAGACACTCGGGCTTGTCACGCGAATCCAAAGCATCTTGCAAGACGTCCCGATGCTCCGACAAGAATGAAGCCAGGTGCTCGTCCGCTGCTATGCTATAGCACAAAGCTTGATGGAATTTCGCAGTCGGCACTCGGGCCTTCTTGGTAGACAATAGGGTCAATAAGGCTTCGTTGGTTGCTGGGTCACCGATGATAGGCTGAATGATGAACCCCTTCGTCAACCTTCGCCCCTTGGACGACAAGACGCGTTCGATTGTCTTAAGCAAATATCCCTTCAATCCGTCGCATAACTGGGTGTCGAAGAACGCCGATAAAGCCTGACTCAAGATTTCTGGCGAATAGTCCAAGATAGAAAACAACCTCTGGACTCCATATAACTCGCCAAACATGGCTCTCGAGAATAGAGCTTGGCCGTCGGAATCTCGAGCGCCGTCTTGGACAAGAGCCTCCATATTCTCCTTGGTACAGCCGTGTCTCACGGCGTAGGCGAGACCAGCTGACAAGTCGATGCCCGGAGGCTCTGGTACACCATACTCCAGCAGGATTTTTCTGCTCAATGCTCTGCCTTTTTCGCTTGCCGCCTTCAATGCACCTTGAAGATGTTGAACCCGCTCCTTTTCAGTCCTAATATCTTCGGCTGCAAGAAGCATCATCAGGGATTCCGGCATCTCCTCGTCTGCGGTTCGCCAGATGGCCTCTCCCAAACCACCCGCTCTCTTCTCAAGTAGGTATTCCAGTTGTTTCCCGTGGAGCACCGACGCTTCCAGGGGGTACGCGGTCCGATATCCCTCAGGCGTACGGTACTTCTTGCCAAGATCAACGCCACTTTCGACCAAAAGCCGAGTGATCTCCAAATTACCGGTAGCCACCAGAGCCTCGCCTAACTGCAGGCAGTGTCTTTCACAGGTGTGCAGCAGCCACTTGACAACACCAACTTGATTCTTCAGCGCAGCGATGACCAAGCAATCCAGGTCTTTGTGGTTCCGCGACGTTAATGAGCAAGATTGGGAATCCAGCAGACCCCTCATCACAGCGTAATACCCTCGCCCTGCTGCGAAATGCAAAGGATACCGACCCAAACCACCCTCAAGTGTCAGGTGGTCGCTAGGGAGGCCGACCCCGTAGAAATATTCTTCGCCTGCCAGGATGTACCACCAGGCACCGAAGCCGTGCCACCTTTGCCTGCAGAGAGCCGCAATCTGCTGTCGCAGGGCGACATCGTTTTCGAACTGATCTTCTTGCTTTTGAGCATGATATGGCCAACACTTCGCTGCGTATGCGTAAAACCCCGAAGTAGAAGGCGGAAGAGTCTCCAAAAACCTCGTGTTGAACGCCTCCACACCATGTTTACTGGGAGCAGCATCAATGACCTGCCAGCCTTCCAGAAGTAGCAATCTGACGGTCAGCTTGGCAAGGGCTGAGTGGCACTCGGGAAGCCCCAAAGAATGCTTCCATGATGATGAAGTAGCTGCAACTGCTCGAATCAAGAAGTCCCGCGCGGTTTGATGGACTAGGTGCACGGTCGAGTTCATGATTCTCACGAAGAAGCCTCCCAGCTGTTTTACCGTGTACTCAATGTTTGGTTCCATATCGCTCAATAGATCCTGGACTGTTCGATGTCCTGGGCTCAGACTCATCGCCACGTTGATCTCTTCAAGCGTAAGAGGGCGAGTTGCCGCGAGGATCAATTGCAGCAGTCTTGATGAGCCCTTTTGGTCTTCGACATCCACCAAGGCGTTCTCGTACAGCTGGTCTAAGTCGGCCGGAGTCACTTCTAATGTGCTCTTTACGACACTCATCTTTCGAGATGGGAGACGTGATATATTCTCGAGCACCAACGAAGCCCACAAGAAAGTTCGATCAGCACCTTTTGCCAACGTTGTCTCTAGCATGGAGCAAGCTTCCGGCGACAGGATGCCCCCAATCTTCAACTTGCGGACCTTGGCTTTGACCATGACTTCGATGTCTCTGGTCAAAGAAAACGACTCGTTCTCCCCGCGAAGACGAACGCAGCTGAGGTGACGAAACCGACTTTCGATATTCGGCCACGGGCGGCTCGTCACGATGATTTTGAGACGGCCGAGTAACTTATGGCTGCTAGTCATTTGAGGGAAGATGTCGACCAGAAGGTCAATAAAGCGGTTCCTGGATTCCTCGCTGCACTCATCTAAGGCGTCTATGACACAGATGATTTGCTTGGAAGGCATCGAATCTGACGCAGCGCACAAAATCTCCCATAAAGCTTCGATATTTTGGGTAAATTTGGGTGTATCATATGACGTGAAATCTTCCATGGCGAACTTAATAGCCTTGGCATACGACTTGCACAGCTGGTGTAGGATGCTGCACAACGCTTGATGGGAATGTAGCCGACTAACCTCTCCCGCCTTGAAGAAGAAGTGACAGACGATTGCTTCCGAGGATTGCCTAGAGAGGACATCGACGAGAAAGCTGGAAAGTACGGTCTTGCCACATCCGGGATTCGCCGTCACCCAGAGAAGAGCTGAAGACGCGTCTTTTAACCAAGTTGTGAATGCCTTATGTCCTAGGAACCATAGACAAGTTCCCGGGACGGGTTTCTCGATGCTCAGTCTCTGGCTGTCGTAAGCACCACCAGCACCGGATAAAACTTTTAGGCAATCTATCGAATAAGTTACTATCAGCAACCTTGCAAATCGGAGACTCGACGTACCTCTTTCATTGTCCGAGAGCTTATGGACAGTGGTGTATTGCCGAGTCTGAATCTCCAATATTTCCTTGGAGCAAGCGGCAATGTCTCGAGCAGTGGATGTATCTCGCAGATACGTTTCGGTCCGCATGGCCACATTTCCCATCATCTTGGAGTTACCCAAGTCTACCTCCCCGATCCCAGGGGCGCTGAAACGGAACAGCCGATTGTCCTCCGCCATCTGCTTATTTGCTCGATGGAACCTTATCCATGAGCCCTCTGTTGCTGTGGCCAGCTTAGTCATGGTTTTGACAAGCTTAACAACGTGGCCGCCCACCGGCGAGCTGGGCTTTGTTCCTGTTCCGATGCTGACGAGGAAGGCGTCGCGCCCCGGCCATAGATCTACGGCCTCATGATGGACTTCAAAAATGGGATTATTGCTCTTGAATGCCCCATCAACGTAACCTTCATTCCCACGTCGGTATTCTTTGAAGTAAGTGCTCGCAGCGGACGTCGCCCGTAAGGCCTCCCACATCTCAAAGTGGGAGGAGTGACTATCTGGTTGTTTTTTGTTCGTGTAAGAGCGGAGAAGCAGGAGTTCTTCGTCGTTTGCGCGGACTGTTGCGACAAAACTGGGCCCAAGGTTAGACGTTATTCAAGCTCGGGCAGGGACAGCCTACACTTTACATGGCGATCCCTCTAGGGGATCTTGAAGCATTGTGTTCCGTGAGCCTGTCTTTTCCTTGATGATTCTCTTGACTAGGTCTTCCATCTTGGCTGAGTCGTACCGCTCGTTGGCGGAGATCAGGTCGAGGCTGCGGTTGAAGAGGTCGCATCTCCAGCGTTTCGGTTTGAAGATTGTCTTTGCAAGTTTCATATAGATGTCGTGACATTCATCTACAGACATTTTCAAGCAACCAAGCATGATAGCGATGATGCTGTGGATTCAAATTAAGCAGAATTCTGACTTGAAGCTCGCCGTATCACCTACCCGCCGGTACTGGTACCTCCTATCAGATCAAAGACCTGCCACGGCTGAAGATGATCTTTCGGTTTTCGGTCGATATTAACCCGTCGCATCACTTCTTTGAGGATGAGAATAGAGGATATTCCCCTGATGCCGCCTCCATCTACCCCGAAACGTGATTAGCGGAGTCGTCAATTCGTTCGAAAGGGGCTGATTACCGAGGGATAATAGGCGTACAGGACGATGCTCATCCATTTCCTCAATTTGATTCTATAGCCTGTGGTTACACGCACCGGTACACAAACTTGGTTATGCCCAACATGAAACTAAGATGTTGTAGAACTGAACATGAACAGGAACGGCCCGCGCGGGTGGCGCCGATGCTAAACCCCCTTCTTCTGGAGTCCTCCAAGACCCAGCATCCCAGCGATTCCTGTCGGGTCTGTGGACCCAAGTCCTACCAATTAAAGGATGCTGCCAGTGCTTAGCCGCGGAGGCGCAGGAGCCCAGGCTATTTGAGTAACTGTCGTCGATACGTTGGTTCGAAACTACGGGGCAAGGTGGTTGACGAATCATTCGACTCTGGACGTTGGGGCGTGGTAGCGAGGTGGCATGGCAGTGGCTAAGCGCCGATGCAAGGCGGGCGCTTAATGTTGGTTCTTCCTTGTTCATCCATTGGATGTGAACACGCAGGCTTCCCCTGACTTTTCCAATTCTTCACATGCATGCTTGATTCGCGGGAATCGAAACGACGAAGACTTTGTCAGGAGATTAGCGGCTTCACTGCGTATTCTCGGCGAAGCCGGCCGGGGCCCGATCTCTTCCCGGCCCCACCCAACAGCCCCGGGTCGGCGCTGACCCGAACAAGCCCATGCTCATGCTCCTACATTCTGATCTGAACGCGGCAACTCATAGCTCTCAGAAGTATTTTGCGGGAAATTCCACACAGATCGAAGTGCTTTGGAGTAGTCTTCTCCAGCTCCCCTCCTGAAATCGGCTACCCGTCTTCTTACTGTACATGATTTGCGAAAAGTCTTGGGTGTAAGGGTTGTAGGCAGGCCAACCTACGCAGACAGATACGCGGATAAGGAAATGCTCTCCACCAACCCAAGTGTAAAAACGACGTGAGAGCATAGTTGCCTTCACTTGCACTTTTGTCCAGGACCGATGACAACGGGAGTTACCCCTCTTTTGAGACGGAATGGCTGTGCCAGACCCCGGTTGTTCTGAGGCAAATGGCTGAAGTCTCTGTTCAAACTTGAAGATTCGTGTTTTCTCGTCGCTCAGCGTCAACCATACTACGAAAGCAGGAGACCGGATGGCAGGTAATTGGTCACTATCTTGTAGAAGGCCTCATTTGTGCCCGAGCAAATTAGGCTTGGCAAATCGCTTGGTGAGATTTGGATTATTTGGATGGGGGATCAGAAGCTCAAGGATTATGGGATTGGCCGTGTTATAACGAGCCTCGCGACAGCCCTGCGCTTATTATAATTATTTTGAAAAAAAAAAAAAACAGATCTCCCATCTCTCCACACTTACTGCGGCGCGAGCAGTCAATGATATAATCTGAACGTGGCCTCTCACTTCTTAAGTGCAAAGCACCGTTCGATGGTATCCGCGTTGTTGCCCTACCGGTTTACCATCACGGCACCCGTCGTGCCAAGGAAGATGCAGATGGAGAGAAGATCCGCATTGAATCCAGTGTCCAAAAGCTGTCCCGCTGATGTACGCCCACTTGTTCCAGAACTTCCGTCTGTATCGGTAAAGATAGAAGTTGAAGCAAATACCGACTAGGAATGTCGCGAATGGTCCGGTGCTGAGGTTGCTAGGAACGTGGCGGCACTGGCGAAAAAGATTGTCGTATTCCACAGATCAAATCTGACTAAGGGAAACTTCTTATGAAGAAGCCAGATTGTGATGGGAGCTATTGCGCCGGCAGGAAACCCATACAATACTGGCTTGAAGAAGGATTAAGCAAAAAAAAAATCGCAACAAGAACAATTACCACATTCAGTCTATGGACTTGTCAACAGTCTCTTGGGGATTCCGGCGAAACAGCTGAGGCTGCACCTCGGAGATCTTCACAAGAGAAAATGTACAAGAAGCCAAGTGGGGCCAGGAACGAAGTACACGTCTTGTTCAGTTGGTGGATGAGAGGCCGCAAGGTCCGGACATTCGCACTTGAAACTTTCCGCACGTACGGACGGAGCCCGCTTCCGACTCCATCGGCATGCAACCTTACCTTATCCTCCGGACTCAACTCCGGATGCTCTACACTTCTTCATCGTAATCAAAGTCTCAGACCACCGTCCGACTCGTCCTCTGACATTCTCCCACTACCGGCATTCCCAAAAGCAGCCCGTCCTACGGGGTGGGAAAAGAACAAGCTTTAAACGCTCATCCCACAGAAGCCCATCAATCCCTGAAGCAACTCCACTTCCTCACTGTTCATCTCGGCACTTCGGCATGCTTATCAGCTAAATTGTCCAGTAACAAGCCGCAATTCAACTTTTGACCTGCCTATTTCGTAGCTAATCGCCGTGCATGATTTTTCGACACGGACAGAGCACTTAATAAATTGTCGATATGAATTCATCATTTGCCCATGGGCAATGCGAATACAAGCCGAAGATTGACATGCCTCCTTCGGCCTTCGGATATATTTGTCCACTCTTTTCACTCTCGAGTCGCCTCATTTCGCGCACAGAAAAAGGATGTCGGCACTATGTAGGGGTGTAGTGCACATGTCATGCTTCGGTATATAGCTGCGTCGTCCAACCATTCTTGGCTTGATCTTGGCTTCTCCCCCTTCTCTCTTGGCAGGCTTCTCGGTTCTTTGAGGCTCGGCGTGTTGTGTGATTCGACGTCCTTTGATATTTGTCAACATGCGCTCGTCAAGCGTCGCCGCCGGCGTCATCGCGGCCCTCGGCCTCCCGTTCGTTTCGGCCTGGGTTTCGCCCCACGCGCACCGAGCCCGTCTCGCCAATCGCCAGGTCGCGGCAAGTCATGAGGTGAAGGTTCCGCGTGGAGCTCTGCGTCGTAGTGAGCTGCAGTACTACAACAACAAGACCAGCTGTAGGTGATACACTTTCCTCGACGTCCAACTTCTTCAATCTCACAGTCCAGCTTTCTACGTCGACGGAACCAAGATCCCCAAGGTGGACTTCAACGTCGGAGAGAGTTACGCAGGTCTGATCCCCGTCGACGCCTCGAAACCTGAGGGTGAACAGCAGAAGAACTTTTTCTGGTTCTTCCCGACGGAGAACCCTGCCGGCAAAGACGATGTCATCATCTGGTTCAACGGCGGTCCTGGATGCTCGTCCCTGGAAGGTAGGTCTTGCGCCAGCACTACCAGAGACTCAGGGCTGAGAATGTACAGGTTTTCTGCAGGAGAACGGCCCCTTTCTCTGGCAATACGGAACCTACAAGCCCATACCAAATGCTTGGTCCTGGCACAAGCTCGCCAACATGATCTGGTAAGGGAGTAACTCGTGTCTACGTGTAGCTTTCAGCTGACACGCAGTGAAGGGTTGAATACCCCATCGGCGCCGGCTTCAGCAGCGGAAACGTGACGGCAACGAACAACGCCGAAACGGCGGATCAGTTCGTCTCCTTCTGGAAGAACCTCGTTTCGACCTTTGACCTGCAAAACAAAAAGCTCTACATCACCGGAGAGAGCTACGCCGGAATCTACGTCCCCTACGTCGGCGCCGCCATGCTGGACAAAAACGACACCACCTACTACAACGTCAAGGGCGCGCTCTACTACGACCCCTTCATGCCGTACTCGGACGACCTCGGCTTCGATCACGCCGCTCTGCCCGCCTTCCACCGCTACTGGGAGAACGTCCTCGGCTTCTCCAACAGCATGAAGGCGCAAATCGAAGAGGACAACGAGCAGCTCGGCCTCGACACATACCTGAACAAATACCTCTCCTACCCCCCGCCGGCAACGCCCTGGCCGCCGGTGACCTGGGACGCCGACTACGACGTCGTGAACCACTTTGAAAACTTCATCAACCTCATCAACCCCTGCTTCAACGGCTACCACATCCTCGACCAGTGCCCCATTCTCTGGGACGTGCTCGGCTTCCCCTCCATCATGTACTCGCCGCCCGACGCGACGCTCTACTTCAACATCCCCGAGGTCCGCCGCGCCATCCACGTCCCCGTCGACTACCCGTCCTGGAGCGAGTGCCAGGACCCCGTCTTCGTGGACGGCGAAGACAACTACAACAGCACAGACCACGAGATGAGGTTTCAGACGCTCATCGAGCGTACCAACAACGTCCACATCGGCTCCGGGCTTGCGGACTACGTGATCCAGCCGAATGTCACGGCGCTCGGGATTCAGCGGATCAGGTGGAACGGGAAGCAAGGGTTCGAGACGCGGCCTTCTGAGGAGCTAGTGATCCCTGACGTGGACAACAACGATGATAATGTTATCAGCTGGGCGGGTGGTAATGTGCAGGGGACGTTCCATACCGAGCGCGGGTTCACTCACTCCACGGCGAAGTTGAGCGGGCACATGGTTCCGCAGTATAGCCCTGCTACCGCGCTAAGACATGCCGAGCATCTTCTTGGACGGGTGAAGTCTCTGTCCGGAGGTGAGGCTTTCACTGTGAATATTTCCACTTCGTTCGAGTGGCCTTACTAGAACTGTAGTTTTATCGAGACTCTGTAGAAGATTATATAGAACTTGTTAGATTGTGTACTCACGGGATGTCATGCTCAATTGAAACGTCTCCCAGCCTTTCGCATCAGGACATATACGTGTGGCGATGGTGGAAAGCTGAAGGCTCTGTACTGTTCCTGGCTTCAAAGCATCATTTGCGAGACCGCCGTTCTTCCTCAACGTTTTCGTCGATAACATGGAGATCACTGGGCCGAGGCACAAGCCACTGATTCAAAACCAGGACGAGTGACTATGTAAACCGCCCGATGCCGGCATTCGGATCAACAGCGATTCTCGGAATGGACCGATATGTCTTAGACGTACGTATATCATCGAGTATCTCGCTGGTCTTGTCGTGCATCACATTCCTGTAAACGATTTACTCGTGACAAGAACATCTAAGACAAGATGTCTAGTTCGTGACCCTATGTCTCATAATAGCACTCAGTCAGGTGCATCTCGTTGTAGACGCAAGACCTAGACTGAAGATGACCATATGGCCGTTGTCACGAGAGCATCTGGCCGTGAGCAGCTCTAGACCGAGCTCTGCACATAATTACTTCGAAAGTTTGCCATCATCTCTCTACAACATGAAATGTTTGTGGTTTTAAGATGCATTTGACGTGCCAGGATGATCAACGCTGTCTTTATGGACGGGTACCTCGGCACCTTGGCACCGACGGGATTCAGTCTTTCCGTGGTGCGTTCAGTGCGAAGGCGTACAGAAACGATACAACTCAGAAAAACGGTGAGGCTTACGACAAAGTCAGCTTCAGAAGCATAAAAATAGCGAGGCTGGACGTAAAGATAGAAAAAACACAGTGGCTGCAACTATCACACCATGAGATTCCGATGAAGTGGGCAGTGGGTCGGTGCTGATCAACTTCCCGGACGTGCCGGTTGCTGCGGTGTTGCTGGCTACAAACTAGGAACCGTTTGCGCGGGCTTCCGATTGGAAGACTGCGACGCCCAGACTTTGAGTTTGAATTGATGGGAGGTTGGAGCGAGCTTATATTGACGACGAATAGGAACCGCTGGGTTCTCTCTCGTGTTAGAAGGCCGCGTACTTGAACCCACAACTCTACCAACCACTTCTTGAAGACGCTGGAGGCGGAAAAACACACAATGTGTTGTGTTTTGCCATCTGGACGTGCCCAATGAAAAGATCTTTGTGCTTCGTGATCGTGGAGAACCAAGTCATGTTTGCTTTGCTTTGCTTCAACCCGAGCATGTCAGCGGGGACGGAAGACACGATGCTTCCGCGGATTCCATCAGCCAGTCAGTGAGTAACAATCCTCTTAGCACGAAAAATTTTCCCCTTATCGGAAAAGTCGCTTAGTACCTAGCTTTCCAAGCGATCCCAAGATTTCAGAGTGGTCGTTCAAATGGTTGGCGGTATGATTGATGATCTCGAGCAGGAATTGCATGATGATTAAGCATCTGAAAAGGCTTCTTGTCAGTTGAAACGCTATTCGCCAAGGTTCGTCTTATGAGAAGGGAGCAAAGTTTCCCTACTTGTGAAACCTCCGAAGGCATGGCCGAGTCACGCTTTTGATACTGTTGAGGTTGGGCAAAACGCCGAGAAATCGGGAGCGGATAGAAGAACCCGCGGTGGGCATGACCCGTCAAGGGCCGATCCCGGGCCCCGCACGAGCCTCAAGGACTGATGGCTCGTTGCTTGTAGATCCGTCCTGTGCGCGAAACGAGATCCGCTGATCATCAAGCCCTTCAGGATGGGAGACTTTGACTCCCGGTACGAGAAGGCATAGACGTTGGGCCGAAGTGTTCATCATTCTTTCGTGCGAAATCGGCTTGGAGCTGTCCCGACTGGCTGGCTCCAGCGAGGCGACAAACTTTGGAATGCTGGCTCGAGCTTGGTGCTGAGATGCGGCTCAGCAAGGGTACCGTCGATAAGAAGCTAAGCATCCGTGTCCTGGGCTTGGTCGCAGAAACCTGCAATCCTTCCGCAGTGGATGGATGTGGTCCTAGCTGGTGTAGTCATCGATGTGCGACCCGCGGGGCCGCGGCTGTGCCAGTAAGCTTGATTGATCAACGAAGGTTAGACCAGCGTTGAAGGCGTTTTGCTACAACCGTCGCGCTAACTCTGCCTGGCTGGCTTCCTGTGGGCAGTGGTGCAACCTATTTTCATCTTCGGGCTGGATGATTCCTGCAATCAGCGCTGGAAATGAGGACAGTCATTTCTTCCAAGCCCCCCAAGGGCCTCTGGCTGGGGGCCTTCACACCGAACGAGTCTGGCACAGTCGAAGTGGAGGGAACCTGCCATTTGGTAGACGTCCGTGACAGAATCTGCGTCCAACTCACGAAACTCAAGTCGCGGCAGGCACATGCTATCGATGATTGCTTTTCAATGGTAGGGATCCGAAAGAATGGAGAAGCGCCGGTAAGAGATCCGTCTGGCATGCAGGTCGTGGCCAACGCATGGTGCGTGCGGCTAGAGTTGACTCGCCGTCCCGTCGAATCGTGGAGGGGTTGAAGGGGTGAACATGATGCCGCATTTTAGCCAGCAAGGAGGGGCGCAGCCGGCAGCCAGTGAGCGACAGCTGGCAAGGGGTGTCAATGTGAGGAGTAGTGAGGAGTGACGAGGGGAACGAGGATACGTATCTTTGGCAACACAGGGGGTGTTGGAGTCGGTTGGCGCAGCTGAGGCGATTCAGCCAAACTGCGAGCGTCGAACCTGACGGCGAAAGCTGCATTATCCTGGCACCTGGCAGCCGTGACTAATCGAGGCAAGTGGGCTGGCTGTCTCTGCCTCTACCTAAGGATGAGTTGAGCTTGGTGCTTGGTGATATCCTTTAGAGTCTGGTTCCTCAGCACTCTCGCAACCGGAAACGACAACAACGTGGTCTCGCCGTGTGCCGCTTAGGTACAGACAAACGCAAATTCGATTGTTGACCTTTGTTTCCGTTGCCACGGCGAGCGCGACGCAGCAAGGGTCTAGATTAACCACGGTTGTCGCACGTTGAAGTGACACGGGCCTATTACCCGTTGCAGAGGGCCACATTCCTGGCTGGCCTTGACATCACCGGCTGGGATGCTTGATGTGACGCTGTCAAGCGCCTTTTTATTTTATTTTCCTTATTTCTCCTTTGCTCTCGTGGTACTCAGCTGGGAAACCAACTGAACAGCACCCACACAGATGCTTCTTCGAAACGTGTGTCGTATTGTGTTATAGTTGAGAATATTTCCAAGGCGAGATCCCAACGAGACGACGGCGTTGGCTGGTTTGCGCCAAACATGTGTCGCAAGGAGAAACGGGGCGACGTCGTCGAGGGGCTGTCGTTGGCGCTCTCGGCCGATTGCCGAGCCTATATTCTTTTCGAGAAGATTGCAAAACAAACCACAAGAATACGGGATGGACTGGCAGCGGTTGGTGTTAGTGTCAGTTCGAGCACGAGTACGATTGAAGTTTCTTGAGACCGACAAACCAATGCCTATGTTCGACAAGTGCTAGGATGAAGCCTGCCGGGGGATGGCGGTGTTGGGGTGGCACAAGCTGCGTGTTCGCATTACCAGGACGGAAACAGGTGGGATGGTCCGACCAACGACGGAAAGATGGTGTGCTTGTCTTTCCCATTATGCGCATGGAATGGGTTGTCAAACGTCTATGCCTCCGCGATGGCGGTGTCGAGTTGTGTATGCGAAGATGCATAACCATCGTCATTCATTGCTGGGACGCCCCGCTACATCGCACAGTGAGGTGCTCTTTCCAAGAACATGGTGCGTCCCGCGCTGCGGGAAAGCGCTAACCAGAACCTAAGGTACCTACCCCACTTTAATCCAAGCACATACGACCTTTCGTCCAATCATAGCCAATGAAACCCCGGGATTCTGCCTAGACCAGCATGGTGCACCACCAACCCCCTGGTCCGTCCGTCGTCTTCTTTTCCACCCTGAATCCCTCCCACTCATCTCATCCCAGCTGCAGCCCTGTCGCCGTCCCAGTCCCGGTCTCAATCCCATCCTGGCTGTTCTGTGTCTTCGGCGCTTTCCCGTTCCAAACAGAAGACTACCCCAGTCTCTGCCTCTGCAATTTCATACTCCGCTGCCTCTGACACCTTTTTCTTCCTTTCCTTGTCAGCCAAGCTCTCGCCGTTGCGTCAATTCTCATATTGGGAAGGTCCTCCTTTTCCTGCAGCTGGACCCAGCATTTCACCATTGTCTGATGCTTCGACCGGCGGTTCTGCATGTGTCTCTTTCGTCCTGCACATGTCCTATGAACACAGTTCTGCCTTTTCCTCCATATCGACCTAACAACCTCACGAATCCTTAACGACCTATCAGCTCTCTATGCAAGTGAGCTGACGCAAGCTCTTGTGGCGAAGACTAGCTGCAGCAGTAAACACGAACTGAGCCTGAACCCTACCTATCTCTGTCGTGTACCTTCTGCTGCCCACCAAGCGACCGTTTTCTACTCGACGGATCCCGACACAGCCTCCTTCGAGTCCCCAACCTCACCAACTCCCACATCACCCCGAAGAAAAGAAAAACAGAAAAAAAAAAAAAAAGGCTTCCCACCACCGACAGCCTTGTTCTAGAACTCCTACTCCCATCATAAGGCTACCCGCCATTATACAACCACCTGCGCACATCCGCATCCTGTCGGCTTGGCTCCCAATATCCGCAGAGTGTCCGCCGTCGATTTTCTGGCGAAGCTTTGCCAAGATTGTTGACAATCGCCTCCGCCGCCGATTCTCGCCAACTTTTTGCCCATACAAGTCAGATTATTCCCTCGACCGCAAATTGTCCATGCTGAGCGGAGTCGTCCTCCTTTACGAGAAGCTCATATCCGATCCCCGCGTGTTGTAACGAAACTAAACGAATGATCACAAACCTCGAGTAACGAAAGCCCCTCTCAATACATCACCCAGGCGACCAACGCCCCCGGTGTCGCACCCCGGCACCATGGAACAATCCGGAGAGCTGCTCACAGCAGCACACGAAATATACGCTCGAATGGGAGGTTCTTCATCAGACACTGCCACGCGCCCACCTGCGTACAAGGCCATTGGTATTTCTCTGGCTGTCGCTTCTGGCGCCTTCATTGGCACTTCCTTCGTCATTAAGAAGGTCGGTCTGCTGAAGGCCAACGAGAAATACAACGAAGCTCCCGGTGAGGGCTACGGGTATCTGAAGAATGCTTGGTGGTGGACCGGTATGATTTTGATGATTGTGGGAGAAATCTGCAATTTTGTCGCATACGCCTTCACCGATGCTATTCTGGTTACTCCTCTGGGCGCCTTGTCCGTTGTCTTGACTGCTATCCTCTCGGCCATCTTTTTGAAAGAACGCTTGAGTATGGTGGGAAAAGTGGCTTGTTTCCTCTGTATCGTGGGATCGGTGGTCATCGTCATGAATGCGCCCGAGAACTCAGCTGTCGCCAATATCCAGCAGATGCAGAGCTACGTTATTCATCCGGCCTTCCTGACTTACGCCGGTGTCATCATCGTAGGGTCTATCGCAACATCCCTCTACGCCGGTCCGAGATGGGGTAAAAAGAACATGCTGGTCTACATTTCCATCTGCAGTTGGGTTGGAGGCTTGAGCGTCGTTGCAACCCAGGGACTGGGAGCCGCCATTGTAGCTCAGGCTGGCGGACAGTCGCAGTTCAACCAGTGGTTTCTCTACGTACTTCTTGTCTTCGTCATTGCGACGCTTCTGACCGAGATTATCTATCTCAATGTGAGTGAAACGATCAAATTGGACTGAGCCTAGAAGGCTGACATGAAAAACAGAAAGCACTGAACTTATTTAACGCCGCTTTAGTCACTCCGACTTACTATGTCTACTTCACCAGCACCACTATCATCACCTCTGCAGTGCTTTTCAGAGGCTTTAAGGGTACACCCACCGCCATCATCACAGTGGTCAACGGCTTTTTAACCATCTGCTCTGGCGTTGTGCTTCTTCAACTATCGAAATCAGCCAAGGATGTCCCCGATACGGCAGTTTTCACTGGTGACCTCAACCAAATTCAAACCATTGCCGAGCAGGAGCAGCCCGAAACCGAACCCAAGGCCGACGCCATCCGCGGAGCCGCTGCCATCGTACGCCGTTTGTCCTCTGCCAGACAGAAGATGGAAGAGGAGGAGTTCAAGCGACTGCGCGAAGAAAAGATGCGCGAGTCTTTGGAACCTGTCAGCGAGGATGGCCAGCCAATGTATGAGTGGGACGGAATCAGAAGACGTCGAACTATGACGGTGGGCAGTCGAAGCACCCGGGGCACTATCACCTCTGCGTACCCATTGCCCCATTCCGGCGTTCCGTCTGGTGTGCCTTCCGGCATTCCGCATACGCCTACGATTGTTCCAAGTTCTCCGCAGGCTCACCCGCCCCTTGGCATGTCTCACTTCCCAACCGAGGAAGAATTGTCTGAACGGGATCGCCCCACGTCTCCGGGCATGCTCTCGAGCATTGCTGGTACGATCCGAGAGCGGGCAAGAAGCGTCTTGTCGACAAACCAACCAAGTTTCGCTGAGGGTCCGAAAGTACAAAGCCCGATGCATCCCGTTCCTCTGACAGAGATCGCCGTCGCTACGCTCAAGTCGGACGACGATCAGTCGCCGTACTACAGCAAAAGCAGGGACTACGCTTACGGTCCTCCAGTTGGTCAGCATGGAGATATGGGTTACGCCGGCGCCGCAGGTGTTTATGACCAACGTGCAGTATCGCAAGGTAGCGGCTTCAGCGGCGCAAGCTCTCACCTGGCACCGACCCCGCCGCCACACTCTGCAAAGAGACAATTCTCGTTCACCAATGTTTTCAAGAAGCATCATGGCGACACAACACCAGCGCACGAGGAAGAGACTCATCATCGCCCCCATAGCCGATACGGTCTTGGGTCGAAAGGTTACTCCACTCCACAGGCTAAGAACGCTACTGAAGAGGAGCGACTCGGCCTTGTGAAGGGAGATTCTCACTCGATGCCTGCTTTGCAACGCTACGACGATGAAGAAGATGATGAAGACGCCTACATTGACGAGGACAAGGTGCGGGCTATCGATTCAAGCCCGCCGCAGGCCTCCAGATATGGCCCTGGTATCACAACGCCGCCAAGGAGAGGAAGTGATCCAAGGGAGATAGATTATGAGTCGGAGGCGCCCACGCCCCCGCCTCACCGGCCGCAGCCCGGTGGTGGTCGACCAGGAGCATTTTTATAAGCATATGAGTAGCATGATTTTGAATCGATTCGACGCCGACGCCATGATGGGTTAGACTTCTACATGGCTGCCCTAGCGTTCATCACGACTGTAAGAATAATGGAATAGTAGGTATATATCAGCATGATGGGAGGCCGTGGCCTCATGGGGTAGATGGAACGTTGCAGTTGTACATTAGATGAGGGAGAACAGGCCCATAGCCTGCAACATGGGGCCTTTGTTGGGTACCTACACCTATACACAACAAAACTACAAGTACGTGACACAGAACTTGATCAACTCTATTTTCGACCTGAGCGGGGTTGCTTGAAGATTGCTGCCCTGGCATAGGGAGAGGTGAAGTTTGCTTCAAACTACGGTTGATGCGCCTGCATCTGAGCAGAATGGAGGCAGGCAGCGTCTGGGATCCTTAGGTGATAAGTTGATCTCTTAGAGTTATGTAAGGAGGCGTTTTAAAGATCACGCAACCTCTTTTTGAATCAATCGTAGCATATGATCCCGTCATGTAAGTAAAAGAAGAAGTCCATCAGCATAGGGACCTTATTTACTTTTGGAGAAGGACTTTCCATCTTGACTCGAGAGGGAAGGCGCAGCAGCTCCTCTGAGATGGCCTTCTCCTTCCTGTTTGCTCTTCAACTCTCACCTTGGCTAACAAAAAAGCTCAATCTTCCGTCTTTGTTTTCAAGCAGTCCTCGCTTAACTCCCACCACCGCCAAATTCACCAGAAGAAACTGATAATTATTTTATCCAAGAGGAAGGACTGCCTCCTAGAGTGAAAACTTGTCTCTCAAGGCTGCCGTTCTTTCCTTGAAAGTCAAGCTGCCCAACACTAGCCGGCCGCGTCGCCTCTCTTCTTCGCCCACTCACTATAAAAACCCTTCTCTCTCCTCCTCTCCCACACAAACCCTTCCCACTCACAACCTTTCACAGACACTTCTCTCTTCACCCTTCACCAACCCTTCAGGACTCAGGCACCTCAAACCTGAATCCCTTCACGAACGTTTTTCCCTTTTCAACCCATTAACTACTACTTGCGCGTCCTGCGATCCCTTCAAATCACATCATCATCCTTGACCATCACAAAAATGGTGGCCATCGCCCTCTCTGGCTCCTCGCCCAAGGGCAAGGGAGTCACGATGAGCATTCTCTTGCTTATTGCTGCCTTCCTCACGGGTCTTGCTGTTGGCACTGATCCCGCTGGCAAGGACCGCAACCTCCTCCTCGACCTTGACCCTGTCAACAGCATCAACCGCCCTGAGTTTGATGGTATTGACCTCAACCTGACCAACCACATTGAGCCCGCTGCCAAGCTTCCTCAGGAGATTAACTGGAACAACGCTCCCCTCTGGGCCATCCGTCCTAACGACCGTCCTGCTTACCTCGCGCATGGTGCTTCTGCCCTGGCCGGTCTCAACGATGACCAGGACACCACCCCTTGTGAGGAGCGTCGCTGGGGTGCTGAACTCTACAAGACCTACTATGAGGACAGCTGCCCTGCCAAGTACCACACTGACGGTATCCGCACTGCTTCGAGCCCCTTTGGTACTTGCGAAAGCTGGAACACTACCAAGGACGGCTTGGAATGCACCTCTTTCTGCCAGGGTTCAACTCAGTTCGAGTGGGCTCAAGAAACTCCCTTTCCCAACTCCGACTGCCATTACCCCGTCAAGTGCAAGCTTTCTGTCAATGACAAGACCTCTGTCGGCTGGTCTGTCAACCTCAGCCCCAAGGTCGGCAAGGCTCTCAAGCTTGGCATCTCTGGCCAGTACCACAGCAACCATGACATCTCCACCAACCACGCTTACGACATTGATCTGACCGAGGACTTGAGATGCGGCTACTTCTCATTCATCCCTGTCAAGAAGACCACCTGGTAAGCAAGCATGCTTCCCTGCAAACACAACTGACCTTTGATTGGCTAACGTTGCTTTTCAGCGGCGTCCTGTCCGAGTCTAAGCCTGGCCTGTTCTACTGGGAGAACGACAGCGGCTACATGGAGGGTGGCTGCAACACACACGAAGGCCCTGATGACAAACACGCGGCTTGGAACGATGGTAACTACTGCGCAACCGAGCTCTGGCGCGTCATTGACAGAGACGACAAAAACGCCATGGTTCCCGACGGCGTTGTCATCTTCGTCTACACCGACTGCAAGACCCGCGCGCCTCTGCCCATGGAATTCCAAGACGAAATCTACCGCGTCAAGGGCGTCGCTCTTCCTGAACGCACCGTCCGCGCTTTCCATGACTCCTGGATCCGCAACTTCTGCTGGTTCAGGCCCGCCAAGTACACCGAGGATCCCAACTACAAGTATCTCTACCTGCAGGGCACTGGCTTCGAGGACAACCAGATCGGAGATCACAACGGCACTGGCATCAAGAAGGCCATCAGCGAGTGCGCCAAGGGCGACGTACAGGACCTCGAGTGGTACTGGGACAATCCCGCCGAGGACAGACCCGAGCCCGTCAACACCATCATGCATGGTCCCTGGTGGTACCTCGAGGCCAAGCTCCCCGTCGAAACCGACGAGGGTTGCATTGGCAAGGCCATCATGAAGATTGGTGGCAAGACCATGGACCGTTGCGTTTCGAAGGACATGTGATGAGGAGGATGACTGGAGGAAGCTTTTGTCTTTGTTGTCTTGGCAGCATGGCAACATGCTTAGATGGATAGACAGGCTCTGGAGAGACATGACGGAATCGTGCTCACGTAGCTAGACAGATTCTGCAGATATGGAATCAGAACAAGAATTCTGCACACATGAAGATCTTGTATTCATTTGTGACTCGTAAATGTTCCCCACCGTGGCTCGCCGACCTTTAGCTTTCAAAACATTCAGAAACAGTCAGAAACAGGAAAGACTCGTACTATTTCCCACCCAACTCCGGCGGTCCAACCGTCAACCCACCCCATCTCTGAGCCGCCATACACCCCCCCGTCAATAAGCACATCAGTCCCGTTAATACACCCGCACCGATTCACAAACTCAACCGCCTCAGCCATCTCATCCGCCGTGCCCGCTCTATTCACCGGCAAAGCCTCAATCATGGCCCGGGTCCCGTCTCCCGACTCCCCCCACCATCTCCTCCCTCTTGCCGTACCGTGGTGCCTCGAAAGTCTGTCAAAGCAAGATCGCGTTGGGGGCCATCAGGGGACTCTGCAACCCCTCCGACGTCAGTCTGCCATAGGTGACTTCTTTTGGCTCTGCCTTCTTCTGGCTCATTGCCCGGCCCAAGGCAGACCTCGACCTACCACGCCTTATCTACAAGCTCTAGCCAAACACTTTCGCCTCCCCCTCCCCTTTTTCGGGATACGGCTGGAGCAGTGATAACCTTTGGTGTAACTTATCACTATACAAACTCGCCGTTTTATGCCTTGCTTGGATTCCCGTTTTGGTTGGCTTCTAATTGCAGTCTGCTGTTTTTCATCGAATGCAATTTGAGACGTTAAAACGTAAGTCACGATGCAAAGGACATGGAAAGGCAGTTACATTACGGTGACGGGATGCAGGAGAACAGGGGGTATCTTGGCTTCACGAACAATGAGAATGCTGCGTGACATAAGAGACCTGCGATGCAGTAGGCGACTCAAACTGATCATCTTTTCCCTCTTCGACCCAACATTCAAAGAAAAGCGGTCCAGCCTCGACGGATCGCAGCGGCGTTGTTGAGGCGCCACCAAGATTCGCGCCCGGTACGGAATTCGCCTTGGATGCTGGTTGGAGAGCCGGCTCGGAAGGAATCCAAGGTTGCGGATGCTAAAACACTGTCATATAAACCATCATTCTGCGGACAAAACAAAACAAGACATACCCCTATAGGCGCCGGCGCCTCATCGCGCAACTCGACCGCCAAAGTGAATGTACAGCCCTCGGGCAACGGTCCCTTCATCTCCCCTGCGTACGATATGCGCCTCAGAGCACCGCGGTAAGCCTCACTCATGTCCACCCAGTTGACCGAGTCATCGCTGTCATCGTACGTTCGTCGCTGGACCCTCTGCCCGACGCCGTCCATCTTCTCCTTGCCCTTGCCGGTGGTCCAGATGGGAAAGTTCATCACGTCAAAGACCCATCTTTCGATGACGGCGAGAGTCCCTGGCGCGTGAATAACTATGCAGACCTTTGCGACAGTGCCGAGCGCAAGTTGGTCCTGTACTGCAGCGAGAGATGAGTTAATCCATTCGCACAGGCCTGGATGCCGTGACTGTGGGATGGGCAGGTTGTAGGCTTTGGCCATGAGAAATGTCTCCTGGGGGTAAAGCCCTCGATAGTACAATATTGTGTGGATTGTCAGAGTAAGGAACGTCGTGAAAGAAGTGAGGACCTTGTTCGCCGTTGGACGTGGGATTGAGACCGGGGTCTCGGTGGCTGGGTCCGGGGGCCTCGAGCCAGAGGACATTGTGGCTGAACAGAAACCGAAGAAAAGTAGGAGAATGTCAAGAATCAGCTTCTACCAGCCTTCTTATTCCGCGTCAACTTCGTTGCGCTGCTGGAGGCATTCGGTTAAGGCATGCGATGCGAGCTTGACGAGTTGAGTTGATGGTTGGGTGCCTGCTGATATCGAAGGGAAAGCGCGCCTCAGACGTGATGCGAATTCGACGCCTTTTCACGTGCTTGGTCACATGCAACTAAGGTAGCTTCCTCAGTAAGTGGCTTATTGAGTAAGTGGCTTATTGAGGTATGTGATGCGAATCAGGCCCCTCGAGCTCCCCAAGAAAAGCAAATAAGGAATTCTGAGGAAGAAAAGAACATTAAATGTTATGAAACTTATTAAAGGCTACCACCAGGTTAGCACGAGTGTTATGTCCCGAGGCCCAAGACAGATTCCAAACCTTGGAAAACCTTTCATGCACCATTTGCATTCATGTATGTATCGGACTCATGCACTTACCAAGGCTTATGTCAAAGCTCTTGGCGAAGTGAGACCCAGAGTGAGGGGTTGCTCCACATATAGGGCTGAAGGCACCAGTCTGTGACGCCACCTGCTGTCACTCGCATCCCGAGCTAAGCTCCAACTAAAGACCCTTGAGGCCTCTCGAAGCCCGAACCGCCAAGCCTCAACCCCAATCTACATAACAACGACAATCCATCCCTCGACCACTTTGGATTTTCTCTCAGTCACCTACAAGCCCTCAATCCCAATTTCATTGAGACACAGCAATCAAGCAACGATGGCAGATCCCCTCGCCTCGCGGTCGGTGCTGCAACGGATGGCAGACGCCATGCCTACACACCCTAAAGATGACACCACATCGGACATCAGTAGTAGCTATGAGCTGCCCGCCCTTCTTTCCCATGCCATCATGATGGCTCTCGGCTTCCGCCTTCTTGGCTTTGACGAAGAGAAGAGAATAGGTATGCCTCCTATCGCCCGCGACAACCCGCCAGCGCTAACCCACACGCCAGAGGACGAGATCCAGAGCCTCGCGCCGAGGCTTCCTCCTTCGTGGAACAATGGCTACGGCGCCATCCGCCTCGTCTACGCCCACAAACAATCTTCCATGATATCCATCGTGCGCGTCAGCCGTGTCGGCAGCAAGATCGAAATCAGCGGCATGGCCGAGGGCCACGACGTTATTCACCGGTTCGAAGTTACCACCAAGGATCTCGTCACTTCCTCCAAGCTGCCCTTGCGCATCACCCTCAACGAAGATGGAAGCGAGGATAGAAGCGATCTGGTCCGAAAATTGAGGGAGGCATTTGTCTCCGAGACAGTCATCGAAGACTTCGTCAAGCAGTTCAAGGTCAAAATAGTACAGAAGCTTATCCCGAAGCTGCAGCAGGAGGGATACACCGAGGACACGTCACCTGACGATCGTGACGCCACGGAGCAGGCACAACAGGAGGGTCGAAGAGCAGCAGGGCGTGAACCGGGGCACCCTTTCCCCGGGTGGAGGCCACAACCTGAGCACCCGTACCCCATCCACGATCCACTTGCTGGGCCACCGAGACGACCGATGCCGGCGGGCGATTTCCCGCCTCCGGGCTTCGAGGACGAGCACGAGATCAACGGACCCATGCGCCCTCCGGGCGTTCCTCTACGATCTCCTTACAATATCGGCCACGATGACTTGAACCCGCCTGGTCTCGGACCTCACGATCCCCTCAGACCTTCCTTTATCGGCGGTGGGGGTCTTCCCCGTCCCGGGGGTGGGGGCGGAATGCATCCGACATTCGACGATCCCCTCTTCGGCGGTCCTGGGGCACAGGGCGGCGGCGAGCTTGATCCGCAGGCGCCTCCAGGAGCTAGATGGGACCCGGTTGGCCCTGGTGGCATGCCCCGGTACGGAGGTGGAAGAGGAGGTCCCTTCGGTGGCGGCGGCGGTTTCGGCGGAGGTTTTGGCGGAGGGTTTGGTGGCGACATTATGTAGTTGCTCGAACGACAGAAAGGGCTGACGATAGCTGGAAAATGTTGAAATAGTTGTAATGCCACGCAGTAATGAGGCACGAACAGAATGGATTCCCCCAAATAAACTCCTTCTCCAAGATATACTACGTCTAGCTGCCGTCTCATATGAATTTGTGTAGATAGTGAAGACCCCGCCCGTCGACCATTGCTTTAAGGTATCATCTTGTCTAATGGCAGATCCCCATCGAGGACTTCGGTGCCCCGAGATATGTCCACGTCAACTTCTCAGCATCAAACCCTGTGACATCAACTACTTTTTCCACGCCGGGTGCAAGGTCAAATCCGTTGTCGCTCAATCTCATTCCCCTCTCCTCCCGGATGATGAAGCCCTTTACAGGCCGCTCCGCAGACACCAGCAGCTGATCCCCCTTCGCGGTGACCTTTACCTTCCGATCCGAGAACTCGAGATACTTCAACGGCTGAGGCCAAGCGAAATCCTCAGCAACAACCTCCCCACCCACTTTCAGCGTCGCATACATGACAAACGGCACGTCCCTCTCAGGATCGAACGGCACGCGCTCATCCTCGAATTCCCCCTTCAGAGCCGCCACCCTCGTCTTCTCAATAACTTCCGTGGTCCCGTTCGCCAAGACCTTGACCTCTCTCTCGACCCTCTCCTTCACTTCCTCCCCAGTGTCTACGGAAATAAATCTAACCACAACAATACCTTCAACCTCTCGCGTCCTACAACTAGCAACCCACACCTCAAACTCCGTACCCCGGGCCCCGAGAGTCGGATCAGCGTGGCACTTGGTCCACTCGTCAACCCTCCTCGCCACACACACATCCAAACCCCTCAACGCCCTCCCAATCGCATAAAACGCAGGCTTCCTCACGAGCCAGTAATCCACCACAGCCCACGAGACAGTCGGCCAGCAGTCATTCAGCTGCCAGGCCAACACGCCTCCGCACCCCCTCCTCCCTGGACGCCCCCAATCACGGCGCCAGGCCTTGTATGCGTAGGACATGGTCTCGGCTTGCGTCAGCTGCGTGAGGTACGTGAACCACCCCATGTCATATTTGACGGAAAAGTTCTCGGCGACGTACGTCATCATCCGCCGCTCGTGGTCATACGCCTTGTTGCGGAAGTCCATCGCCATGCTCCCCGGCCGGCGCTGCGATGGCGATGTGATCATGGCGTTGGTGGTGGAGAGGTGCGGGTAGCCTTCTTGGCCGAATTCGCTGATGAAGCGCCCGGTGAGGATTGCGGCGTCCTGGTACTTGCTCATCGCGCCGTGCCAGACTATATTTCGTCAGTATATCACAACACTTCAAGAGAAGAGAGCCGACTCACTGTTCCACTGGTGAACATCTCCCACGGTCGGATCCGCAGTCGGCTTCCCATCTCCCCATGGGCTACTCGGATGGTACACTGTATGCGGGCTCTCCTCCTCCACGATCTTCGGCAACAGATACTCGTAGAGATACCGCGCAGGAAAGCTCGACTTCAACCACGACTCAGGATCTTTATCCTCTTCATACCTATACTCGAGCTCATACCGCTCCTGGACCTGATAATCCTCGTTATTCCCAGCCCAGATGACAATGGACGGGTGCCTCCTCAGCCGCCGCAGATTCTGCCGCGCCTCTTCTTCTACGGTCCCCAGGAAGGAGGGGTACGTCGGGTAGCTCCCGCACGCGAAGCAGAAGTCGTGCCAGACCAGCACGCCGAGCTCGTCGCAGGCTTCGAGGAACGGCGTGGCCTCGTACGCGCCGCCGCCCCAGATGCGGAGCATGACCTGGTTCGAGTCGACGAGCAGCTGCGCCCAGTCGCGGTAGCGTTGGGGGGAGATGGTGGAGAGGAAGCTGTCGCCTGGGATCCAGCAGGAGCCGCCGGCGAAGATGTCGGTGTTGTTGACGCGGAAGTAGAAGGATCTTCCGAGGTCGTCGGGCTCTTGGATCAGCTCTGCACGGCGGAAGCCCGTTTTCTTGGTGGTGCTGTCGAGGATGCTGCCGTCTGGGTGCAGGAGGGTTGTGGTGATGGAGTAGAGAGTCTGCGGGCCGTAGGTAAAGGGATACCATAGGGAAGGGTCGTCGAGCTGGAAGTCCGTCTGGGCTGTGCCCTCCTCGTCTACGATGAGATTCTTCTTCAAGACGACCTTTTCGTCAAGGCTGAACGTCACGGCGAGCTTCAGAGCCCCGAAGCCCTGCGCCTTGGCGATAATCCGCCCCGACACGGACTTCAAGTCCGGACTCACTTTGCTCTTGACCCACACATCATCGACACGGGCGACGTACGTCTCCAAGTACACCGGCCTCCACACCCCCGCGGTGACGAGAATCGGTCCCCAGTCCCAGCCCCAGTGGTACTGCGCCTTCCTCACGGGGATGCGTCCCTGTTCCGTCTGGCGCGCGATGAAGCGGTGTTCGTGCGCGTGTTCCTCGACCAACTTCCTCCCGCGGAGAAGTGCCGAAGCGAACTCCATCTCCAAGACGTTCATGATGCGGCCGTTGTCCGTGCTGAGATGGGCCGGGACGTTGACGCGGTGCTCGAGGAACATGTTGTCCGTCTTGAGGATTTCGGTCCCGTTGAGGATGACCGTGGCGAATGTGTCCAGGCCTTGGAAGACGAGATCCGTGACTGCGCCCGTTGGGAGGTTTTCTGGGGAAGGGAACTCGGTGCGGTAGACCCAGTCCTTTTCTGCGACCCATTGGACCGCCAGTTCGTTCATGTCGAGGAATGGGTCTGGGATTCTGGGGGGGGAGGGGTTTAGTGGTTGTCTCGGTCTGGATTTCATTTTGAGAATCTCACTTTTGGTGGGCTAGGAGGTCGACGTGGACTTCACTGGGCACTTGGGCTACCGGAAGCCATGGATTCTCCGAGTCGTCGTCCTTTTGTCGGAAGGACCAGCCGCTGCTGAGCTCATGTCTTAGGAGATCCATTGTGACTGATCAGTCGCCAGGTGAGAGGCCCTTCCGTTGAATAATCAGGAGGGATGAGGAACTTTTTCGTGCAGTGGAAACAGCCACAGCAATACCCGGATGAGAGTTATAGATGAACTGAAGTCACGATGTCGACCCTTCGTCGTAAGTCACCGGGCCAAGACCCGGGCTCGGGAAACCCCACATTTTGAGGAGTTGGTGCGGCCGATTGGTACGGAGTCGTACGGGCTCGGGGTAAAACTGCCCGCATGATGATTGCCAATGTCGAATCAGCATCGAGATGACAGACACGAATTCTGCCAAATCTTGGGTATTTGGGAGACGGCCGTTTGAAGTTCCGGTCCACTTTCAGCGGACCTCGTGTGTCGGGAGGTTATCAACCCGCTATATGTAAGTTGAAGTTGAACTACTTCGATATTGGTGACAGATCACACCGTTTGAAAATCTCGAGAATTTCTCAACGTGTGTTTGTTCATGATTGCGTTGCACACTATCCAGCATCGTTTCTCCTCAAATCTCCCTCGCCTCTCTTCCCCCAATGTTCTTCTCCATCCACTCAAACACAGTCTGGTGCCAAACCATCGAGTTTTCCGGTTTCAACACCCAGTGACACTCATCACTAAAGGTCAAAAACCGACTCTTCACCCCCTGGGCCTGCAGAGTATTGAACGCCGCCAGTCCCTCGGTAATGGGACATCGATAGTCCTTCTCGCTGTGGATGATCAACGTCGGCGGCGCATGCCTCCAGTTCCGCAAGAGCTCCGGCCGCGCGGGGTTCCACTTCTCCAGCTCCTCGGCGTTGCTCCACACGTACGGGGCGCCCGCAAAGTCCGGCCCGCCGTCGACGAAGTCGCTCTGGATCATGAAGACGGGCAGGCTGAAGATGCCGTCGTGCCAGATGGCGCACGCGAACTTGCGAATCATCTCCTGGCCGAACATCCAGGAGATCATGTAGCCGCCATACGAGGCGCCCGCCACGACGGCGCGGTCGTGGTCGAGGTAGGGCAGCGGCTTGAGGTATTCCATCAGGTTGACCAGGTCCTGGTAGGGAGCGCCGCCCCAGGAGCGGTAGATGCGTGCCGTGAAGTCGACGCCGTAGCCTGTGCTGCCGGCTATGTTGGGCGCGATGAGGACGTAACCCTGCTGTGCCCACAGAGCAAAGTTCCACTGTTTTTTTCGTCGTCAGTTTAGGTGAACGAGGTAGTGCTCTTTGTAGACTTACCCTCGTGGACCACGAGTCTAGCCATGACGACTCGGGGCCCCCGTGGGGTAGGAGGATCCAGGGGTACTTCTTGCGCTCGTCAAAGTTGGAGGGTTTGATGATGAATGAGTGCACGACGGCGTCATCGGCGCCCTCGTACCAGAATTCCGAGACCATGCGGTGGGAAAGACCGTACTTGGCCCCGTGCTTGGTGGCGGAGGATACTACTTTTGGCTGGGACTTCAGGGTGGTGTCGACGATCTGCCACAGGCTGCTGTCGACGATGCTGTTGCTTGTGACGAGGATCTTGTCATGATTGCCCTCTTTCAAGGGGTAGAAAGCAGACACGACACCACTCTCTACAAGTGATGCTGCTTCGGCGCCGTGGCAGAGCTCAAGATGCGACAGGCTCATGCGTCCGCAATCCTCTGTGGTGATTAGCAAAGCATCAGAGCTCCCCGCAAACTCGAAACTCCTAGGAGGCAGACGAGGCCCTTTGCCGAAAATCATGGTATGCACATGGTAAGCACCAAGGGACCTTGTATGTCCCATGTATAACCTCACATCCACGGGGTTGGCGTAAGAAGAGTGCAGGAACGCAATCTTGGAACCGTCCGGTGAGAACCTCACATTTTGGTAATACGCCTTGGTCTCGGGAATGCCCATGACGATGGCCCTTGGCCGGACACTGGGTGCCACGGTGAAGGACATAAGAGGAACATGGTATACGTGAGAAATGCGGGCAAACTCGGGCGACGGGGGCTTCGGATCCTCGGCAACGAAGGCAACGCCCTTGTCGCTGATGTCAAAGTTGTCTGTCGGGTCCGCGACATCATACATGCCGGCGGGTGCTTCGAGGGCGGTATCTTTGACAGCATTCTGTAACTCTCCAGCAACTCCCCACTTACCGTGTGCGTTGACGAGAGTAGAGTACCAGAGGGCATATTTGTGTGACTTGTACAGCTCGTTCCACTGACACCATGGGTTGTTAGTCACGGCATGTCACGAGGAAGAGAGGCGCAGATTGCACTTACAACCCTGACTTTGGAATCGTCAAAGATGCGAGCAGTAGATCTCTTCTCCTCTGCTTTGTCGTTATAAAGCCCACCGTCAAGACTGACCAGCCCGGCAACGACGAAAGCAACACTTCCATCCTGCAGCGCCTTCACCTTCAGGGCACTGATGGGCGCATCATACTCGCCAGCGACGTAATGCTTCTCGGCCGGGTCTGCGCCATTGGCAATCCAGATTTGTGTGGTCCCTCTCTCGCCGGATTTCAAGTAAACGATAGTTGTCTTCGTCCCCGGCAGCCACTGGGCATCGTGAACCTTGTCGTCGTCGGTGAGTTGCTCCGAAGCCCCACTCTCGATATGCATGAGCCGGACCTCTTTGAGGGTCTTGTTGTCCTCGAAGCTGTGCGTCGACTGGGTGTAGAGGATGAGGGAGCCATCGGGGCTCGGGACGGCGGGGCCACGACGAGGAGCGCTCAGCAGTAGTCCGGGGGTGAATTCCTTGGCAACGCGCATTTTGGGTTGGGACTGAGGGTGATGCCGGGACGAGTGGAATATGAGATATGAATGAGTGTGTTACTAAACTAGTAGGTGGACCAGGCTGGGATGAGAACGAGGTGAGGTGAGTACCTAGGTAAAAACCACGATTTTGCGACCGCAGCAAACAGGAAGGCGGCAAGGCATAGCCGAGCGCGAGAACGAGGTGTTGGGAGCGAATCGGTCTTGGAGTTTGAATTGAAGTAATGTTCGGAAGGTACTATACGAATGATGCTGACGCAAACTGCTTCCAGGGACGCGACAGCACATACAAAGTGCCCTGCCCAATGGCTTTAGGTCAACGTACCTTATGTATCCCACCTTCGGCAGATAGGCACCTCACGTACCTTACCTTACATAAGGTACGTGTTTACGTACGGTACGTACCTTATTGACCTTCCCTCCCGGGACGTGCGAATGACAGAAAGCAGCAACTTGAGCATCCCATCCTGTCTTTCCCGACAGAGCAAGTGCTCTGCGCTGTGCCGTGCCGTGCCGTTGGACTCTTTTCAGCTAATGTTACGTACCTATTTGTTGGTGCGTCAAGTAAGGTAAGGTACGTAGAGGAATGGCGGTGTCAGTAGGCCCATGAAGAGAAGAAACAGGCGAACAACTTTCTCGACACTGATTTTAGTTTTGATTTTGACATGTCAACTCCGCCCAACACGAACGACATGGGCCTTATTGTTAACAATACTTCCACCTTGAATCACATCCGCCAAGGCCTGTATGTAGTGCACATATACTTGTCAGAGACAACTTCTCGCACTTTGCTACCCGTAAATTCTCGGAGCCACGCGGCCCCCTGGTTGGGTACCTGAGCTCACGCAATAAGGTAGGTAGGTACCTTACAACTACAAAATACTGGTCTGGACGGCATGGTACCGATGTTCTCAACGCCGGAACAGAACCGGACGGGGAGCGGCATGGAGGCCGACGGAGGAGGGCCCACCAAGCAGAAAACTCGAACTTACCCGTTTTGTCCTTTTAAGCACCTCCCCGAGCAGAATCAGGCGATATCACGATAATGACCCCCACTGACCTAAGGTACATACCACCTTACTTTATACTCCACACTCAGCGTCTCCACGAAACCAGACCCAGAGGCTAGAGCCAAAGAGCAGGGCAGTCCATCAACGCCAATCCCCCAGCCTGAGACCCCCGAAACCACGCACCCAATTTGGATGGTGCACACTAGCAGTGCATGTTGCATGCTCCGACTCAGTAAACCTACCTAGGTACCCTCAAAAGACTAATAAGACGACTGGACAAGCTCGGGCTAAGACAGCACGCCAGCCCGCCCGCAATCCCACGCTGTTAGCCATTCCGTGCTCCATTTTCCATTCCTTCGACGTCCCTATGTACTTTCGTACCGATTATCTCCGACTTCGGTCCCCAGTAAGCTGAAATTTTCGACCGTCCATTCGTCCAGAGGTTCAGACCCAGCCCCATCGCTGCACCGCCAGTCCTGTCCATCATATGTACTCCCCCCCCAGGGGACTTTCCTTCTTCTTTGGGACCCCTCTTATTTACTAGAATCCGAATCTTCATTTGCTGAACGGCTGCTTTTCCCGGGGTTCCCTTCGAGACAAGAGAGAAAAAATTGGGCGCGTATCCGAGAACAATGTGCAAGAGAGAGGAAAGCACGAGCTTCGGGTCCCCGTCTTTTCCCTTTCACCATGGAATCATACCTTAGCTTTCCCCCATAAGCTAGGCCTCTTCCCCAGCTTTCCCTTTCTCTATATCTGCCGTCCGTTTTCTCCCTCTTCCTCACTCCCACCCCTCTCTTCGCCTTAAACCAGAGGATAGTCCAGCTTCGGTGCCGTCATCTGGTCTCTCCTTTCGTTCGTTCACTCGCTCGTTGTGTGTGTATGCTTTGTTTAGCTCCGGCTGGTCCCAGACGACGTCACCCAGCCTAAGACGTCACCCTTCACTTCCGGTCTGGGCGTCCTTCATATAACCCGTCCGAAGCGACATCGGGAATACGCAGCAACATTCGATATCTCGAGTCACAAAACAGAGCTGCCCGACCCCCCAACAGCTCACTGCGACCTCGAGATATCCGGGGCTCCTGGAGCCAGACGACGGCGCGCACGCATACCAGCCCGCATGGCTGAAAGAGGCACCAGACCAGAGGGGCTCGCTGCCGCACCCGTTGCGCCAGACCTCAAGATCAAACCCCCCAACCCGCTAACCCTGGCAACGAGCCAAAAGGTCGAGATGGAGGCCAAGATGCGTGAGACAAAACGGAATATCAAGAACCTGGGCCTGCGTCTCGGCGCCGATTTCTTCAGCGCCGCCTGCGCCGGCACATTGGTTGCTCCCATCGTGTCCATCATTGACCGGTAAGCAACGCTCTCTCCAAGACATAAATACCAATACATTGGGTCCTAATTCAAGCCTCTCTACCAAATAGCTCCATCATGGAAAATGCCTCCGGCCGCCGCAGCCTCGGCGAGTCCGTCAAGTCCTGCCTCCGCGAACTCGTCCTGCGCCCCCACCATGTCGTCTTCAGCAAACCCTTCGCCCTCATCTTCGCCCTCTACGGCGGCACCTACCTCACCGCCAACATGCTCGACACCGCCGTCTCGACAGCCCAGAACAAGCCCGCCTCGCACGTCACCGCCGACACGGCAAAGTTCGCCGCCACGAGCACCACCAACATCGGCATCTGCATGTACAAGGACCAGGTTTACGCGCGCATGTTCGGCCCGCCCGGCGCGACCCCGCGCGCCGTGCCCATGATGACGTACGCCCTGTTCGGCCTGCGCGACTGCCTGACTATCTTCGCGAGCTTCAACGTCCCGTCGCGCGTGGCGCCGTGGCTGAACCAGCGCATGGGCGACGAGCTGGCCAAGAGGATCAACGGTTTGACCGTCGTGCAGTTCGCTGCGCCCGCCGTGGTGCAGTTCGTGAGCACGCCACTGCACTTGCTCGGTCTGGACGTGTACAACCGCCCGAGTGCCGTGGGAGCTGCCGTGACGTGGAAGGACCGCTGGCAGATCGTGGCCAAAAACTGGGGTGTCAGCACCATGGCGCGAATCTGCCGTATCATCCCGGCGTATGGCGTTGGCGGCGTCGTCAACCGCAAGGTAAGGTTGAGCTTGATGGAGAAGCTGCCATGAACAAAGCTTTTTCTTCTCTTTTTTACGTCTTGATCTGATCTTGATGTGGCCAACGATTTTTTTTTGGGGGGGGGTTTCCTCTGTTGGTCGTCAGTATTCCCCTTGGGCGTTGGTTCATATGGGCGGCGTTAAGGACATCGTCATTTGTTCTTTTTTTCCCACGTTTTCCTCTTGATAGAGCATAGACTCGGCGGCGGAAATCCCATCGCCGGATTTCGAAAGACTTGGGGGGGGGGGGGGGGGGGGGGGGTTTCTAGACGATAGAGAGCGGGGAACCCAGGACTCATGTGAATAGTAATGCGCTTTAATGTCTGTGACTGCGCCGACGCGGCACCCAAATAGACATCCAAGCCAAAGAGTTTTTCTTTTTACCTCACATTATGCCACTCTCTGCAAGTGCTCTTAGTACAGGGTCCTGTTCCCGGCGGTGCTTCCTACGCCTTCGTTTCGTATCACCCGTGTCGATGTAGTTCTTCCAGAACTTGAGGCCTTCGATGCCGTCTTCGCGACAGAGCACGCCGCGCTCTTCGGCCATTTCCAACTCTTCCTCGGCAACACCGATGCTCCAGCCAAACCGCTCGGCGGCGTCGCGGGCGGTGACGCCGCGACCAAACTGCCGCCAGTCCCAGGCCAGCTCCTTCTCTGGCGGGAACTCGTGTAGGTCGTCCAGCCAGGAGACCAGCGCTTTAATGGTAGTCTCGTCCGTGCGATCGCTGCTCTGGACGACCAGAACGCCGCTCTTGAACTTGCGGAGCCGCACAGGAAGCTTCAGCGATTCCCACATCTGGGAAGCCTTTTCAAAGTCCATTGGGCTTACAAGCTCCACCCCGCCCCGGGCTCGGTTGAACATGGCCCAAAGGTCGACCAGATTGATGATCCCTCCGGCCTTCTTCAAGACACCACGAGCGTCGTCTGTCAAGAACTCTGCCAAGTTTCTCGAGAGTTCCGACAAGTACAACGTCTCTGAGCTGCTGCCGCCCACGATGTCTTTTGTGGTTACCAGACCGAGCTGGCTTGCAGACTCCGCCAACAGGGCGTTGGCTTCCGAGGCTGCGGCGCCACTCCCGCAGTTCGCCTGTCTAGCAAATCTCTCTGCCAGTGCCACAATCTCTTTCGCGGACGCCATAAGCGCATCGAGGTCCTCGAACGCGCTGCCAATCATCACTTCATTGTTTTTGCGCATGTCGAGTCCGCGCTGTTCTAGGCCAGCGATACCGACACCCTTGGGACGCTCAGGAGCTGCGACGGGGGCCCTCACTATAGCTCCGTTGTCGTCTATCGTCCGGTTGCTCTGTGGAATGGGTGGAGCACCTTGCAGAAGCCATTTCCGCTGCGTCATCGAGCCTTTTAATCTTTCGTAGAAGATCTTCTCGCCGCCTCCCCTGAACGAGATCTTGACACTTTCCGCAGTATCCTGGCCAGTGGCAGACGAGTTGAGGACCGGTCCCGGGGACTCTGTTCGCTGTGTCTCCTGTACCACTGCTTGCGGCACATCCTGCGATATCAGGGGCGCGCCGCACATTTCGCACGCTAACAGGGACGGGTGGTTGAGAAAAGTGCATCGAGGACACTGAAATGTCGCGCTCGGCTCGGTGGGTTTCGGTGGCGCGCCCGTGATGTTGGACGCGGCAGGCCATGGGGGCAAGGAACCCGACTCATCTGGCCTTTTTGACGTCGACCGCGGTCGCACAGCCAAGGGAGAGCTGACGGTTGGACTCGGAGGGGCGGGTGTCCGGCTGGTCGCATTGGATATGGACGCCTTCAAAACATGCGCCAATGTCGGCTTGATACCGCAAGCCAGGCATGGTGGCAAGGGAGTATGTATGTTCGCCGTCGTGGGGTCGAAGTTGGACGGAACCGGGTTCGAGAAGCTGCAAATCGTGCATACCCAGGTTGCGGCCGTGGCAGGATCTGGCGGGGGCCTGTATGGACTATCGGCTCTGGCCGGTGACCCAGCGCCTGGCCTGGGGGACGAGATTGCAGAGGCTCGTGTTTGGAGGGAAGAGCGCTTCAAAGGTTTTGGGATCAGAGTGATCTTTGCAGATGACTTTATGAACCCGGCGTAGAATTCGTAGCGATCCACATCTTTCAGGTCGAGGGCAACGGAATGTTTACGCGGTTCTTCTTTGTCGACGTAGCAGATTCGATGCGAAGTTAGGTAGACTTGTCCATTTTGTTGGTGAGGAAGTTTAAACTTTCTGTAAACCAGACACCATTGTCAGTCGCCGAAACAACAACGCTCGAGGTCAACCTGGGTTCTAACAACGTACCCCTGGTATAGCCCAACGTTGTCTTGGACAAACAACAAGACTTCATCCGGAAGATAAGAGGGCCGGAGAGCGGTCGTGAGGTCGATGTGCTTTAGAAACATCCGTCATATCTAGTCGACAAGATATTGAGGGAAGTGTAACGCGCGCAAGCACCACGATGACCCGAGTATTGTAGTAGTGGAAGGCGGAGGGCCGGGCACGAGTCGTCGCATACGTCAGTGACAGTTTCGGGCTGGGTCAAGAGCAAGACTGGTGGTTAATAGGATATTCAAGAGTCGAACATGTTTTCAAGACAAACGCGACCACCTTGGGAGAGCTTGTGATCGCGGAAAGAAGCACACGTGATGTCTGAAGTCGGGGACTTCAAGTGATGGAGTAACAGGCGATAGTTTATCTCGCAGAACTACCCCACGGTTGCTGCGAACCCAACCAAAGGTAGGTGCGTAAGGCACCTTACCTTGGTAGGTGTCCTCTTATCGCCGACACTGCTTATCGCCGACCCGCAACCCGTGGTTTTGCCGAAGCATGACAAACGACGCCGCTTATTTTGGGCCTGAGCACACATATTTCATTGGTCTCCACTCCACTCTCTCACTGACCACCCGTCATTTCCACCGCTATTCTCGGAATCTCCCCAACCTTGTCCTAATCATATTTTCCAACACCCACAACTACATCGACGACCGCAAGCAATCACGCAAGCTGCTGCAACTCGCTCTCCGTCACACTAATCCTCGATTCAGAATCCGTTTCCTCTCGATATCATGATGCCCACCAGCTGGCCGGCGCCGCCACCGGGCGTCGCTTACGGAGCACCTCCTGCCAACTACGCCTACCCGCCTAGTACGTTGCTCCGTGAAGCCCTCGACTCTTTCGCGTCTTCGGTTGCTAATCGTCTCACAGATCCCGCATACACCGCAGTCCAGGCTCGCCAGAGCTTCAGCCAGTATCCTCCTACCCCAGCCGCCGCGCCCATCTACAGCCCGCCCCAGCCCGCCTACGACCAGAGTGCGCAAGTACCGCCTGCTCAGCCGCCACGTAAGGTGGAGTGGCCTGCCTCTGTCCGCGAATATGTCCAAAAGTCCTTCCTTCCTGCAAACATGGATCCCTCCGTGTCTCGTCCCGAGATTGAAGCCAAGCTCAAGGAGACGATCTCCAAGCACATGGAGAACGGAACTCTCGAGTCCACCGACTGGGAGAACATGCCGTGTCCTGCCGCCTTGATCAAAAACGAACGCCATCTTCAACTGAACTCCACTCCGAGTGCTGCCTCCTCTTATGATACGCGATATGAAAAGTCAACGCCCAACCCGAAGAAACGCAAGTCCAATGAATTCACGTCGGATGAGAAATCTTCTGCGCCTTGGCGCTCTACTAACAGCCATCGATCCAACGCCCTGGAAGACCGCGTCTCCTTCGCCTCTCCCGACAAACGCGCCAGCTTCGACGAACCTTTGCCCAAGTCAAGTAAGTTTCAGAAGCAGTTGGAGAAGCGACAACGCCGTTTCGACGGCGGCTACAAGTCGTCCTACCGGTCACCCAGCCCTCCTCCCTCGGATGGTCCCGTTGTTGGCACCAGCGAGACGTTGGAGAAGCGGTATTTGCGCTTAACGGCTCCTCCCGTTCCATCCCAGGTCCGGCCGGAGCGCGTTCTGCACAAGACCATGGATCTTTTGAAGAAGAAGTGGAAGAAGGAGGGCAACTACTCTTACATTTGCGACCAGCTGAAGTCCATGCGTCAAGACCTGACAGTGCAACGGATCAAGAACGACTTCACAGTATCCGTATATGAACTCCACGCTCGCATTGCTTTGGAGAAGGGTGACCTTGGTGAGTATAATCAGTGCCAGACACAGCTGCGTACCTTGTACGCAAAGGGACTGAAAGGGAACCCAATCGAATTCAAGGCTTACCGCATTTTGTATTTCATTCACACTGCCAACCGTACCGGCCTTAATGATGCGTTGGCAGATCTAACCACAGCAGAGAAGGATGAGCGACCTATCAAGCATGCGTTGAAGGTACGGTCCGCTCTCGCCTTGGGAAACTACCACCAGTTCTTCCAGCTTTACCTGGACACCCCCAACATGGGGGCGTACCTCATGGACATGTTTGTTGTTCGTGAGCGTCTCGCTGCTCTCTGCAACATTTGCAAAGCGTAAGTTCCAAATCATATCCCGGAGTGGTGGGCATGAGCTGATTCATCCAAGATACAAGCCCGACGTAAAGTTACGATTCATCACTGAGGAACTCGGATTCGAGTCCGACGTCGATGCGGCTCAGTTTATTGTCGACTACAACGGTCAGCACCTGCTCGAAGAACGGCAAGAGTACATTGCTCTCTTGACCGGCAAAGCCGGATCTCTGTTCGAATCTGCGAGGACCGAGGCGTTCCGCAAGGTTGACATCAAAGGCCAGATCTGAGCTCCTCGCCGCGTTTTCCTTCATCGCAATTTGCTCTACACCCTCTAACCTTTCTCCCACCGTCAAATACCGGCGTTTGACCCCTCTCTCCAAACCCACTGTCCCACAAAACCCTTGGGTTTGGACCGGACTCTCCTCGTAGACCTTACTTTTTATGTTTTCTCTTCCTTCCCTCTTCGAATTTTACAACCCCCGCCCTGTTCAGCATGCATTTTCCCGCGACTCCTCGAAGACCACTCGTTGGTCAGGAACTCACGATTTTCACCGATCTGCCTTTCTGCTCCCTTTGACGACATTGACGCTTACGCATAGCTTCAGCAGCGGGATACCTTTCGGGGGCTCGTGGGAGGCGGTCGAAGGACGAAAGTTACGGCGGCACACCAGGCGGAGTTGCTGGTGGTGGTGAATCATGTCCGCCAGCCTTTGGTGACTGGCATTTGGCTCCGGGGGCTCATGTTTTGATATCTGCTCGTTGTGCCAGTGTGCATACGAACTGGATGGCGTTGGAATGGTCAAAAGGTGGGACTCGTATGCTCAGGACTAGACGGCGACTGGAGTTGGACCTGCTTTGGTCCGGGCGGACCCTTTGCATATATGCCTTGTTATATCAAGAAGCGGCTGCTGAAGCCTAGCATTCGCAGCGCAGCAAACGCGGTTCCTCGTCGACCAAATGGATTTTTAAGTTCCAAGTGCCTCTGGCAAGCTCTGAATGGTATAAACTGTACTGTTGTGACAGTCATACCTGAGTTCGTCGCATCCTTTATCGTCCATCGCCGTTGGTCTCGGTGCATGTGTGGACATGATCGTTGCAGCCCGTCGTAGTGAGTACGTCCGCTTGCTATCCCGCGATCCCAAAGGCTTAAAGTCCTGTGCCATGCCTGCTCGTGATTCGCGGCTTGCCATGACCGTCAACTTGGAGACGTCGGATCATGCAGCCCTCATGTAGGAGTCAGGGCGGCTTACGCCATCCGTCTAACGAATGCTCAGTTGGTGAGCATCTCCTGTGTCTGGACAGCCAGGGAGTCGATGTTGGCCATGCCGAAGTAAGCCGTATTATATATCTCTTACATCGTCTCCCGCTCGAGTCGGCGGCATTATGCTCCTACATTTCATCACATCGGCTACGCAGCCGTTAGGCTACGTCAATACTTTGGTACACATCAAACGCTCTCATTGTTAACTCGGTGGGAAGGGTTGCGCTGCACACCATGCGATGTATCACGGCGCGGAAGGCAGGCAGAGATGATTGAATACCTTGAGAGACAAGGGGAGAAAAAAAAAAGGTAGTCGCATTGTAGGTCATGTGTGCCCAAAACCGAGCTTTGGATGCTCCCAACACCCCCGAGGTCTTCTAATGTACTGGTAACATTGTAATCTTGGCACCTTGGAACAGGCGAAAACGTCCGTCCCTCGCCAAGAACTACGCCCATGTCCATGGGCTCGTAAGAGAGATTATGCCAACTTGTCGTTGACTTGTCGGGCCATATCTGTGCGCGGGCGCTGTTCACGGATCGATGTGACGGTCTCATTGAGACTGGTTGCTCGTCGTCTTGCCACTGAAGGCCGCCTACAACACCCTGAAATGGCTCAAAGCCACAAGCGTATGTACTTGGGCATCCGTCGTGGTCCGGGAGGCAGCTCTGTCATCTGGACTTTACGTGGTCCGAGTAGTCTTGGCCTCCTGCGCGAAGTGCGTTGGCAGCCTGAGCCCAGAGGTGATTTCTCTTGGACATGGCGAATTCGGAGCCTCTTCAAGTTGACGCCATCCGGTTCAAGTCTGAACTCTACTCTGGCGACTGGAAGAAATAATAACTGCCTTGATCACACATCGCCGTCTCGGTCATGCTTATCGTTATTCTACCATCGGACCAAAGCTGCTGTCGAGCTGGTGGTGCTTGGTTGGTAGTATTGCTAGGCTCGACAGGAGGATCATCACATGCTTCTTCCAGTTTGTCCAAAGATAGCACGCCAGTTGATGGCAAGTTCCCTGCGGTAGTGGGTGAAAAGTCTAGGCTTGGGGTCATGAAGCTCATCGGGAGCTGATTGCCACATGAAGATGATCTTTCGAGTTCATCTGTGAGCCGTCAACACTGCCACCGCCTGCCATCTCTACGGATCAAAACGGCATGACGAGGCTTCCGACCCGGGACGAACTCAGGGCGGGCCCGCGATTAGCAAGTTTTCGGCGAATAGACTCCGACATGGGCAGAATTCCCGGCGCGAGCAGTCGAAGCTGTCCGCAGAGGCCCGAGATGGGCATGAGCGCCTACGTCTTGTCCAAGAGAGTGCTAATAGGCTCCGGTGTGATATCTCACACAAGACACTCAGAAGATTGCCAAAGGGGTGTGCATCTTGGAGTGCGTGAACGAACGACGAGCTACAGCCACCAGCTGAGTGTACCGCAAAACGGACGTCCAGATCAAGATGGACCTCTGCGCGATGCGGGGTTGGTTTCCAAGCCGGGCTTGTCAGATATGAGCCAAACCTTGCTCCGCTACCTTCATTTCTGTTCTCCCCGCGACTCTGAGCGCAACGAGGGTGAACTTTGACAGCCCGGCCCTTCACAGCTGTGCGAGCGAGATGCCCGTGCCCGCGATCCTTGCCCCGTGACACCTGCACGCTGAGATGGTCGAACGGACAAGCTTCGTAGCTCTGACTTTCAGAACCTTCAGACAGCTCGGCCCAATGTACTCCCTCTCGGTTGATAACCCGGGCTGAACTGATGTCTGGCGTGGCTGTGACTGGGCATAGTTTCACTATCAAGGACGAATGAGTAATGTTTCCGCGGGGAGAAGTTCTACGGTCGGGGCCATCGGGAATTGAATTCGGGAAGGAACGGCAACTTCTTTGAGGAGATTCTACAGCTTTGGTGCTCGCCGCGTCAGCCTCTGTAATGGCGTTCATGCTGCTGAATCTGAAAACTCCGTGAATCAACGTCACTGCCGAGCCAGCTGAAGGTCGACATGAACGCTGTCATACACAGGCCTGACTATGTGTTTATGCGATTTCAATAGTTTTCCAAGCCTGAGCCCGTCTGACTTCCAGTCGAAAAGCTGCGAGTAACTGAGAAATGCCGGCTGAACCAGAAGCCGAAGCCGACCTTGGCGATGGTATTTGATACTCAGCGGCTTTCGCTTTACTGTCGAGGGGGCCTCCTGAATGCTGGTTCGATCTCCCGGCCGTCAATTCCGGAACTAGCAACTCCGTCCAGCCGGGGGAAGTGAGGCCGGATGTCGAGCGGGAGGTCCCGCCGCAGATCGCCACTCCGAGAAGAGCCGGCCATTGCCAAAGCTGTACCTTTTGCGCGAGGTGCGACAGTGGCGTGGCACGCTGTTGGCGCGTGGATGGGACGATGACCCCGTTTCACTCATGCCAAGACAGCTATTCTCCGCGAGCTCACCTCGAACGGGATCTTCGCGTCCTGACTAGGCCGCGCATCGGCATCCACAAGTCGGCGCTACGGAATGGTGTGAACGGGACCGTGCATGCCGGCCTCTTGCTAGACGTTTCGGAGTCGGGTCCCAATAGCAGTTTGTCAGCGAGTCCTCCTTTGTAAGTGCCAACGAGTCCCTGTCACCAATTCATGTACTCATTTCACGAACTTGATGCGATGCTTAGACTTATCAATGGAGGGTCAAGGTCTCTCAGATATCGGACTCGCAAATTGGTGACTACCCTGTTGAAGCATAGGTTACACCACATATTTTTTGATCGCGAAATCGTTATGGAAACTTGAGCCACCGAGGCGCTGGGTGTTACTCGCGCCCATGTTCATCGTCTAAAATTGTTTCCGCTTTCTCGGTTGGCATCTAGGATTGGGGCTGGCAAGTTTGGCATTCTGACCCAGGCACCCTAATTCACGGTGGCCCAGTTGTTGTTCGTGCTTGGCAAGTCGAGCGGCGTTCCGGGCATCCAGCACTTCTGCTACAACCCTTCTTCGATAATCCACGTTCGTAATATGAGCGATAGCAGCATTAGCGATTTCCTGTGGTTGTGGTAGGTCTTCACGAGAGATTCGGCGAGTTGTTAATGTTGTTGTCTCCCGTCCTAACAGTATCTCAGCTGGTGAATAATCTAAGGTTGGCATCCAGCGTCTGTTGATATCGACCAGTCAAGCATTCGAGTGTTCTGAGCACACCCAACTAGCCTCCCGTCGAGTTTCCCAGATGACCTCCCTTCGTGTCCCCTAACCAGTATCCCTATGACTTCCATTGACCGACTGACAGGCCCTCCCTTGGTGATCTTCAACCCTGGGCTCCGGGTTCCTCCTGATATTTGGAACTCGACCACAAGTAATCGCATCAAGGGATGATGTTCATTTTTGTTGTCCCATTGGTCAACACCTTGGCTGTTGTCCCGTTTCAGCCAATATTGGACGTCGAGTTTCAAGTTGTGCTATGTCCGCGAACGGGACGGGCTGGATCCGATAATAAATGCGGCATGAAGTTAAAGCTTGACCTTGTTCCTCAGACTCTCTCATTATTAACGAACCAAGAGATTGCTTCGCTTCACCTGGAGGTATTTGGAATGACAGATTCGCCACCGGATTGGACTATCCTTGCGCATTATCTTCCTTGGAGTTCTCGTGAGTCTGTTAGTCGATGTTTGCACTGGGCATGTAGCGCGCCTTCAGACTCCAATTCCGGGGAAGGGTGACGAAGCTTCTGGAAGCGTGCCTGATAACCGCAGGAAGCGCGACCTTTGTACTGGGAAAGGACATCTAATGCGGGACGAGCTGCGGGATGGCACATTTCCATGGGTCGGTTGTCAGCGAGGCTGTGATGTGTGTACGGCTGCTGTGCCAGCATACGTCATCCTCCGCCAAGGGCAGTCCAAATGCCGGAATTATAGCTACCAAGCGAGGATGTAAAGATAGCTGGCAGTTGGACCCAGAATTGCGGGAGGAGTGTACCGGCGTGAAGATGAGACCCTGGAGCTGGTGATGTGGAGTTCAAAGACATCCCGTTACTATCTTTGACTCTCACCATCGGCTTCCGCAAAGAGAGTTAGTTAACCAGCTAGGACGATCAACAGGAACAGGACGATACCAAGTGTTAACATGAGGGCTGCCACTTCCGACACTGGGGAAGCCAAGGAAGGGCGGGGATGTGGTTCCTGAGCCGTCCCGCTGAAACGCAACGTAGACAAGGGTTCTCGACCAGCCCTAGCGCTTTCAGAACTAGACTAGACTAGGGCGCGGCGCGCCTTCATGAGCGCCAGGGGTGAGGGAATGGAGAAGCAGCAATCTATTCGAAGCGTCGGAAACTTGGGACAGATAGACGGATAGAGAGGTCAGCGTTGCCAGGGCTATCCGTGGATGAGGTCTTTCTGGTGAGACTCGCATGGTTTTCTCCATAAGGTACGGCGCAGTCGCCGTGATGGAGAATTTGCGAAAAACCTGGGTAGTCTTCCAACAGAACTTCACCATGCAAGTGAATGGGTGCCAAATGCAACAGCTGCGCGAGCCAAGTTGCTTGACCGACGCGTTGGCGCGTAAGCTGGTCCGCCTATTCGTGCTGATCAATAGGCTAGGTGCTGTCTAGCCCGGCCTAGATTTCCGATATCCTCGCAGGTTGTTTTGGCTAGCTTGAACGCAAAGCTAAGTAAGACCTTGGGCCAACGGTAGATGGCCATGCCCTTAGAATAGACAATCCGTTTAGGTTTTGCACGATTGACTTGTGGATGTAAAGCGCTCTTGAGAGGCGGGCAAGAAAGAAGCAGACAGATGTCGCGCGCCATTGAAGACTGCTATGTCGGTCTGACGATATTCGCATGACCAGTCAAAATTAGCATGAGAAAGATTCGCGATACTGGCTTGGCGTAGATCGCATTGGCTCCACGGCATCCCTGTAATAAAAGGTCGGAATTTTGCCATGGCATTCCTCGCTTGGAAGGTGACCTCTGGACGGGTTTCAATCCCGGTTTTCGAGACCACGAGCTTGCCGGGTCGCATGCTGTCTCACGAAGTCCGCTGACGAATGAAAGAATTTGAATACGTTGTTCTTCAACGGGCAACGCAAGCATATTTTGCAAGAACTCAATCGGTCTTTCAAGCTGCCAATAGTTGAGTCGACACGTTGAAGTATGGTATCTGCGGCGTTCGAATCCTCAGAAATCCTTCTGGAGTCTTGGACCCGTCAAACCCAGCCAGCCGGGGAAGGATTCCGCGTGGCAAGGTCCGATGGTCCTTGGGTTGAGGCCGAAGTGGCACCTGGACTGGGCCGTTGCAATCATCAGGCTGGAACTCAATGGAGCGAGAAGAGCCATACGGGCCCGCCGCAATGTGCATATGAGAGGCATTTCTCGGAGCTGAGTTGTGAGCTGTTCCTGGTTGCAAAGGAGGAAGAGCTCTGCTAGGCTGTGGCCGATGAATAGAGAGCGACACAGGATACCCCGTCTTCACGCATTGTTCGGGATCACGAGGGAGCGAGAGAGTCTTTGCGTCAATCGATAAGATGCCGCTCTGAGTCTGTTCTGCTGTCCAGTCCCCTGCGTCGCACTGCAATCTGGGCCAGCTTGACAATTTGGCCATTGGAGGGATAGGCTGTTTGGAAGACAGGTCAGTTCATGCAAAAGCATGTGTCAAAACCATGAGACTATGCCATTGGTTGCATGCTATTGTTTCGCAGGGGGCGTGTAAGGTCAAAGTAGACCGAGAGGGGCGTTGATGGAGAGCCAAAGGTCTGTGTTTTAGCGGAGGGGCTGCCATGTGCGGCACCCAGGAAGAAAGTGGCAAAAGCTGCGCAACCGCCGGGGGGAAAGACTGGAAGGGCCAGAGCCTGACGACGAGCGGAAACTAAGATAAGCCGGAGATCCATCAGCTGGCTTGTGAGGGTTTCGTCGTTATGGTATGGCTCAAATGCCCTTTCTGAAGCGCTGAAGATGTCCACGAGTCTATTGAAGAGCTAGCGATCTTGTGCGATGCCGTTTTCTGTGGGTGTTGCAAAGGAGGGCGGGTTTACGAGTCTTTGTTGTGTATCATGTTGTCAGCCGCCATGCGGTGCCCTGCAAAGAGATGGCAACGGTGCCGTCAAAGGGCACGGCGCCAGTTGTGATGCTTGCCCAGGATTAAAGCAGCCCCATCCTGTACGAATACAAGTGCCCACTTGTCCCCGATCCATCAAGTCTTCTCCAAGCTGCCCCGGGTGCTCTGGTTCGGCTTGAGAAGCCGGTGCAGCCACCGGCATGAGGCTTGGGGAGCATGAAAGCGAGACATGCAGATGCACGATATGACTGGCAGACATGAAGCCGTCCCTGAACTCTGGAGTTGATCCAGCCGCAAGAGACATACGACCACATATGCCCGATGGCCGCGAATGAGCGACGGGACAATGTTCCAGTGGCCGAACGGTCCACTGAGAATCGAGAGCTAGCAGACGACGGAAGTGCAGATGAATTGAATGTATCATGGAAACGCTTCTCTGGCATCAACGCGCATTTCGACCCTTTCCGAAGGTCCCCGAGTGCAGCTGTTAGTAAATTAAGCTTTCCATCTGAGGTGAGGGCTGCTGATGTTGGTTGCCACGCCCGCTGGGTTTCGCGCAATGCCCGGTTTGTACACAAGGCGGTTTAGTCTCCGTGCCTGTGGGCCGGTGTCTGTCTGGCTCTTTCTTGCTCTCTAGCAACGGCTGCGTCCCGAACGTTGCTGCGTTGACCGGATGGAGCGATTGCTTTAGTCTCGTCAGCTCTGGTCATGCGATGACAGTACTGACAGGCGCCGAGGAGGCTAGAAGAGCGCGGCATGAATATAGACTGAAATCTAGATCGGAATGAGGATGTGATGGATGATACTGCGTTTTGGAAGGTTAGGAAAGAAATATTTCGACCAGGCTGTGTCAAGAGTGCTCACCCTCGTCGGCGGCACACGACCAGGAGAAGCACGCATACCGCAGACCTACCACGGTACGAAGTAGCACCACCCATAATCTGCAGGTCGACACGCTCGTTGGAGGCAGGACACCCACCCGCAACCCTAGTGCAAGTTTTACCCACTCACGCCCAGCTAGCAGACGCAGACAGACAAGACGGGTATAGACCGGGGTCGTTTCCAGGTTGGTGACTGGGTTGTCGACAGTGCAGACGGGCAGTCCCACCAGTCAAGCCCTCTTCAACCGTCTGTCCCGTAATTCCCCCTCCAAGCTCCCCCCTCCCTTGCCTTTCCTCTGGTCTGGTGGGATTTGGGAGCGCATCCCGGGCGCTGAATTGTGCGTACAGAGGACTGCGTGGGCGTAGGGTAGTATTAGCGTGTCGTATGGGTACCCAGGTACCCCGGCTTGGGCTGCGCGTAGAGGCAGAGAGACAGGTTTGGGTTGGGCGAACGAGCCTTTTTACCCTCGCCCGTCCGCCGTTCTTCCTTGACGCGATTGCTTGCCTTTCCTCACCCCTCCAGGTCGAATCGTCCACAGCCCGCAGCCCGCTCGCCGCATTCCAGCGCGATCTTTGCACGTCGCCGAGTAGTCGAACCCTTCAACTTTGGACCTTGGACGACAGCCAGAGACTGAAGAGCGACGCGAAGGTGCGCACTGCCATCTCGTGTTCAGGAACCGTTGCGACTCCTCCGTTAGGCACTGTGTAGCCCGAGTTGATTCGCAGGTAACTTGTTGCGGAGGCCGAGAGAGAGAGACAACAGAGAGACAGTCATCTTCCGACTCGGAATAAGAAAGCCAGGGAGAGTCAGGCTAGCAAAGCCAGTCGATCGATCAGCCAGCCGCGAGGACAATTGGACAGCGTTGCCTATCAGCGGGAGAGTCGGATGACGATTGCGCAGACAGCACCGAGAGCTGGAACTGCGAAGAAAGAAAGAAAAGGACGAAGTGCGCAGGAAGTTTTGTAAGGCAAAGAAGGAAGACAAGGGAACCGAACAGTTTCGATATCGACTTCGACAACCTCAGGCCGTTTTTTTTTGGAATTCTGGAAGAGCAGGAAACCCGACTCCCAAACCCCCTGGCCGTTCCTTATTTCTTTCTCCTCGCTCTTTCTCTCCCCATATTTTATGTTTTGTCCCTCTTTAGGAGCTCAACAGCAGCGACTCAGCGAACAGCGCAATTTCCAGGGAAAGTGCGACCCGGTCATCATCGCCCCTCCCTCCTTCTTTCCTGTCCGCACTGGCATCAGCCCGACCCCTCCCCTCCTTCCTCAGTCGGGAGTAGAGACAGGAAGAAGAAAAAAAAAAAACCAGAAGCAAATAAGCAACAACAACACCAACTCCACCACTGCCGCCAGTCAAGTCAGGTCATCCCGCGCCCGCCTTCTTTTCTACGCTTAACTTGTTCGTCAACGCCGCAGCGGCAGCGACGACACGCGCAGGAGGAGAAGGAGACACAGACAGAGATACGACGAGAACGACGACGACGACGACAACGACCTCGACGAATCATCCTCCCGTAGTTGTACTGATTCACTGCTGCGGTCCCTGTTTGCGCCCATTCAGGCATTGCGGAAGGAGCATTTCCCTCCCTTCGTTAGGTACCTACCTCACCGTAAGGTACCGCACCGTACCTTGAGGAATCAATCAGTCAATCCTCCGATCGACTTTCCGTGGTGCCACACGGCCCCCCGTCCACTACCCTGACTTCCCGGCCTGCTCTTTTCCTGAGCATCGCACACGAATTCCCATCCTCGCCAGCCAGACAGACTCCTCTCACCCTGAGGGAGTGTCACACAAGATGAAGGTTCGTGATTCACCATCAACTCTGGTACCTGCCTGCCGCTGTCGTGCTTTGCTTCTTCATCTTACCTTATCCTGCCTTACCTGTCGATGCAGTACACCAGCATCTTTTCGCAACTTATTCCGTCCCCTCCCCCCGTTATCCCTATCAACTACCACCACCCACCCCCCTCCTCTTCGAGTACGAAGCTCTGCGCGCGCATATCACCACATCCACATCACGTGTACTCGCGATTTCCTGCGCATACTGCTTCGTATCTCCCTCGAACCGCCCAGCCCGCAAGGTGCATTTGACTTTTCTTCCCGCTCTGCGACTCTGACATTTGCGTTTATTCTTTCTTTGCACCACTCCCAACCCCGCATGCGCACGCCTATCATCATCATGTCGTCGCGAGAATCAATCGCTAGAAATCGGTTTTCCGACCACCTACTAACGATGCCTCACCTGTTCCAGGCCCTCCGTCGGTCCATCAAGGGCGAAAAGGACAACGCCAAACTTAACATCGCCCCCAAGTCCGCTGTTGCCATTGTGCCACCGAAAAAGGTGTGTAATCTACCTGCCTGCTCCGCCATCCTTCGCTGCGCCTCATGAACGCGCAAGCCTAGGCTGGTCAGTTGCGCAACGCATAATGCTGACCACGAACCTGTGCATCAGGTTATTCGAGCGCTATATGACTATGAGGCCCAGTCCAATCAAGAACTAAGCTTCTCGCGAGGCGACTTTTTCCACGTCATCGGCAGGGAGAACGACCCCGACTGGTATGAAGCGTGCAATCCCGCCCTGCCCGACGCCCGTGGGCTTGTGCCAGTCGCATTCTTCCAGGCTTTGGGCCGCACCGAGAGAGACAGTGGGCAATCCGACGGCGACGGTATGCCTCGTCCGCCAACTATGTCCCCGACCATCTCCAAAAATCCCGATCACGATTCAGGTTACGCCGAGTCTGCACCAGCTGCTGGTGGAATGCAAGCAATGCAGTCACCTCCGGCAAACCAGCAGCGCTTGTCCAGGTCCGCCGGCAAGGGATCCGGTGCCATGGTTTACGGTATCGTCATGTATGATTTTGTGGCAGAACGCGCCGACGAACTGGAAGCTAAGGCCGGCGAAGCCATTATCGTTATCGCGCAATCCAACCCGGAGTGGTTCGTCGCTAAGCCTATAGGCAGACTCGGTGGTCCTGGTTTGATTCCAGTGTCGTTTATCGAAATTCGCGACATGGCCACAGACAGCGCTGTAGGCAACGCCTCGGACGCCATCAAGAAGGCTGGCATCCCGAAGGTCGAGGAGTGGAAGAAGATGGCCGCCGAGTATAAGAACAGCAGCATCACGCTCGGCAAATTCGACGTTGGGGGAGCGCCGCAGCAAGTGTCTCTGGAGCAAGGCATGGAGCGTTTGAGCCTACAACAGGGTCAACGAAGAGGCTCACAGTCGCAAAACGGCACCAACTACGTAATACTCAGTCCTTTGCATTACACGTATTTACATTCACTAACATGAAAGCAGCAGCAGCAACAGCAGCAGGCGAACCAACAGCAGTCGCGGAGCTCGCAACAGGCTTCCCAGCTCACGACTTCCTACATCAAGTCTGCAGACCAACTCTACGCTCCTATTTCTGCACGCATCCCAAGATACTGCTTCGCCGAGGACAAGTACTGGTTTGTGATCGAAGCAGTACTAGAAGATGGTCGTCATTGGGAATTATCACGATACTACGAAGATTTCTACGACTTCCAGATTGCTCTCTTGACCGAATTTCCCGCAGAAGCAGGTAACACGGGCACGCAAAAGCGCACGCTGCCTTATATGCCCGGCCCAGTCAACTACGTCACGGATGCCATTACTGAAGGTCGTCTGCACAACCTGGACGCCTACGTCAAGAACCTTCTCGCACAGCCTGCTTACATCGCGAGATGTACACTTGTCAGGCAGTTCTTCGCTCCTAGGGAGGGCGACTACGAAATTGACCCCAACGCAGCAGCTGAAGACGAGTACAGACTGTCTGCTGGCTCGCAGCCCTCCTCAACCGACTCACCGGCCGATGGTGCGTCCCGGCAGTCATCGAGGAACAACCTCAACGGGAACGGTGGCTACGCGGGCCTTTCCGCTGCGCCGCAGCAACGATCTATGGGGCAGCCGGGCATGGCTCGGCAACCGTCGTCACTATCTCAGTCTCAACCTTCCGTTTCTCCCGGCATTGGCCAGGCTCAGGCCATGAAGATCAAATTGTATTTCAATGGTGACCTCATCGCCATCCGGGTACCAACAGACATTTCCTTCCAACAGCTCTACGATAAGATTAGGGACAGACTCAAGATCCCTGCTGGCGAAGAAATCCAGCTCTTCTACAAGGATGAGCCGACGGGCGAGAAACCTAATTTGATGAGCGACAATGATCTCGACATTGCTCTGCAGAGGAACGAGAAGCTGCTGCTCTACGTGGAGCAGGTCTAGGTAGTGAGTGAGCACGCGCTTGACTTGCGACTAGGATGGTTTCTACGACGACCTTCAGCGGAAAGCACACCTCTCTCAACCGCCATTGCATTCTTGTTTCATGATTCCCAGCGCATGCGACGCATTGCCAGACCTTGTCTCGTCACACAGGTGTTGGCCGATTTTCACTTTCATATTGTTTTCTTCTAGTAGCTGGACTCGATATACGACGATGATGCCAGTGGATCGACCCTCCTTGACACAAAAGCGGCTACGCTCCCTTTTACGCTTCTTTGGCCTTGAGGCCCCCCCTTCGACGATTTTCTCCTCTCTTGAACGGATGTTGATGACAATGACGGGGAACAAAAAAAGAATTATTTGATACGGCCCCCGAGGGCCCATATGTCCAAAGAGTTTCTCACAAGACGAAAGACGGAAATGTTTCCATCACGAGGCCATGCGAGAACGGGGACAATGGCGGGCGTTTTTTGGTCAAACGGCTTGATTTATCAATTCTTCACCTATTCTTTCCAACTCGTTTTTCTCTTCTTTTTGGTTTTTTGTACGGGGCACTTGAGTCAAGAGTCCCTTCCCTCTGGTCTTTGTACCTTGCGTTACGCACGTATGAACGGAGCAAGGTCAGAGGTCCCTTGCGATGATTAGCGGAATGACTTCGTGGATGATGTGTGGATGACCAGACGTTAGGAGGTGGAGGAGGGTGCAATACCACCAGTATTTTGAGTGAGAGAAGATAAGCCTGTTCCACAATAATTTGTTCCGATTTGCAAGTGACAGAGGAGAAGACATGCAAAGCACCGTAGGTAGGGCCAGTACACTACTAAAAGAGGCAGTTTTGTTCCATGGGCGGCCGCTCATCATAAACAGGATTTCATCACGCTCAAGATAAACCAACAGGAATTTTTTTTAGATAGGGGTTGCGAGCAAGAAAACAGACGGTTCCCATCCCGCAGATACGCCGCCGTACTTCACTGTTCGCACTCCTTTCTGAACGGCGTTCGCGTGATTTCCCATCGCAAGCTCTGCCTCATCCGGGAAGCAAAACGCAACTATGCTTCCTCAAACATTTGGGTGAAGAAAAACATTTGGGTATTTCATTTCGTTTTCTCTCCCTTCTATCCTCTCCAGCTTTCCCCACCACGCCCACCGCGATTTAGACAACAACATGGGTAGACATGTGCTCCACAGCCTCCTTGATGGTCCGAAGCATCCTCTGATTCACGCAGAACGGGCACCGCAAAGGCCGTTCGTTCGCCGAGACCGGATCGTCGTTCTTGATAGGCGTCAAGTTGAGCTCGGGTGTAGACGGGGCGAATCTTGAAGCGTTCGAAACAGCGCGCTGGATGGCGGGCGTCGCCAGCGCGGCAGCGGCCGTTCCCTGCGCGCGCTCCCGCTGCTCCCGCTCTTCCCTCGCAGCCGCGGCGGTCGCCTCGGCCTCTGCTTCCTCCTGCTGCAACTGTCGCAGCGCGTTTTGAAGCACGATATCCGGGTCTTCTTCGCCGTACATCTGGGTCTCGTTACCGGCTGGCGCGACCATGCTCGGGTCGGCGCTGTGAGGATCGGGAGGCGCTAGTGCCGCCGTGGCGGGCGGGGACATGGCTCCCCCTGAGCCGGGGCCTGCGCTTAGCCGGCGAAGCACCTCATCGCGCACGAGAGCACACGTCTGTAAGCTTGCCTCGACGCCCAGTGCCCGGAGTACTTGCTCGCGAATCGCGGCGGGACTGGTCTCGGCGGACAGCGCCATGAGTCGCGGGACGCAGTCCGCGAGGTATCCGATGTCGTCGGCCGGGTTGATCCCTCCTTCACCGTGTCGACGCTGACGCCTGATCAACAACCCGTAGCGCTTCTTGAACCTATGAATCCAGCCTGGGGAGAATTCCGGGGGCGTCTCATCCTTGTACCGCGGCAGGGCCGTGAAGATGGCTTTCGCCTTGTCGCCAAGCTCCTCATTCGTCGGGTGGCGGCCGGTAGCTTGGACCTGCTGGTACCATCGCAGCACGAGCTTCTCGACGTCGGGCCAGTTGCCGAAGCGCAGTCGCGAGCCGCTCAGCTGGGGGTTGTCGCCGTCGAGCCGGGAGTACTTTGGGCTGAGGGAGTGGGAGACGGTGGACTGGGAGATGTGCTGGCCGAACTGGTTGTAGAACCAGTCTATGCAGGCCTTGTGGCTGGGGCGAATGGTCTGCGCGTTAGCCCAGCGGCGGAGCGCGCGGCGCTGGTCGAGGGTGAGGGAGTGTCGCTCCCTCGCGGTCGAGATCGGGGAGTCGACGCCGTCTGTGGGACCGCCGGGGCCGTTGAGGCCGCTCGCGTCCGGGTCGGAGGGCTGAAGGTCGTGGGCGGCATCGTGCTGCGCCTCGTGTGCATTATGAGGGTGGGAGTGAGGATGAGGGTCGTGGTCGGCCATGGCAACGGCGGCGGCTGACATTTCTATTGGGGGGCTTTCTTCAGACGAAGAGGGTTCTCATACGTGCGCGCACTCGAGCGCGTTAGTTCATCGGCGTCAACGACGAGGAAGGCTCTTGTCTTCGGGGACCAGTTCGATCGTTTTTATTCTCTCGGGTACCTCTCGGAAAAAGAAAAATCGGCAGACCAGGCGCAGCGGCGCGCTGGCTGGCAGCGGCGGGGGCCTTGATGAAGTGTGGGATGGAAGAATACAAGTTAGTGGTTATTTTTGATTCAATTGATGAAATCGTTGTATCCGTAGTGAGGTTTTGGTTGGTGTGGAGGTTGTGACGGTTAAGGGAGGGAAGTGAGGAAACGTGAAAAGTGAAAAAATGCGGTGGGCGGGATGGGATGGGGGCCGAGGGGGACTTAGCACCATGAGGGAAGCGAGGCCGTGGGGATTCTAGTGCCAGCACGGCCCTCAGGCACGGTACGGTTCTTGCTTGTCAAACTGGAAGGTTGCATGTTCTGTCATTTTATGCATCCAATGGGGAGTTGGGAATCGGCAGAGGGGGGAAGGAAGGGGGTGGCTGGCCCAAGCTCCCACCTGCAAAAATCATCCATCCATCCACATGAGAAATGTTGCGTGTTGCATTACCCGGTGCATAACTAAACTGCTGTTTCAAATGCCGGTTTCGACGTGGAAAGCACTACATTACGCAATCAGGTAAGCTGTCTTTAATTACGTACCTTACGTATGAAGGTAGCAGGCCGCACTTGCAGCAATCGAGCCAGCGAGACATTATTCAATAAGGTACTTACTCACTTGGGCGATTGTACGGATCGATGGATGGCTAGACTCGATTGAAACCTTCAATTGCACCTGTGTTACCGCTCAATGTTGTTCGCAACTAGGTTTTCAATTTTCGTTGTCCACACAATCATCATCGTGGTCACGTCTTCAACGCTCCATTATTTCAAACAGACGTCAATCGTCAATATTCCCATGCTCTTCTCCCACATGTTCATGCCATCGCGGCTCATTGTGTCGCAACCATTAATGCAAATTCCAACACCTCAAATGCCGGGTTTCCCAAAAAAGCAAATCAGACCAAACCATCACTTCCTGCATCCTGCCCCCCCCCCCCCCCACCCCTCTGCTTAACGCATAGGCCTCTCTTCTCTCACACAGACATCTTCATGGCAATCGTCTTATGCGGGTCGTAACCCTTGACCACGAAATCCTCCACCTTCCACCCATCAATGCTACACCCCGCCTCCCTGTTGTTGATCTCCAGCATGGGGAAATCTCTCGGCTCGCGCTCCAGCTGCACCTTAAGCGCGTCCACGTGGTCTGCGTAGACGTGCGCGTCGCCCATGACGTGCGTCAGGCTTCCCGGGACCAGGTCGCACGCGCGTGCGATCATGTGCGTCAGCAGCGCGTAGCTCGCGATGTTGAACGGCACGCCGAGGCCCATGTCGCAGGAGCGCTGGTACAGCTGGCAGTGCAGGTGTCCCTTGGGCTTCTCGCCGTCCGCGGGCGCGTTGCGCGACCGCGGGTACGAGACGTAGAACTGCGCAAACATGTGACACGGCGGGAGGGCCATCTTCTTCAGGTCGGCGGGGTTCCACGCGCTCAGCAAGATGCGGCGGTCGTAGGGGTTCGTCTTGAGCTTGTGGATTACCTCGGCGAGCTGGTCGACGCCCTGGCCGGTGTAGTTCGTCTTGGCGTCGACGTACTCGGCGCCAAAGTGCCGCCATTGGAAGCCGTAGACGGGGCCGAGGTCGCCAACCTTGCGATGGGAGAGGCCGACGCTGTCGAGGAACTCGCGTGAGCCGTTGCCGTCCCAGATTTTAATGCCGGCTTCGCTGAGGGGCAGCGAGGATGTGCTGCCCGCGACGAACCATAGGAGCTCGGCGATGACGGCGCGAAGGAAGACGCGTTTTGTGGTGAGGAGGGGCAGGAGGGGCTCGCCGTCCTTGTTGAGGGAGAATTTGAGGGGAGTCGGGGCGAAGATGGAGTATGTGCCGGTGCCGGTTCTGATTTCGTCGTGAGTAAAGGTGCATCGTCGGTGATCGTCATGCATTCCCTCTTACCTATCTGGTCGGTGCTCGCCAGTCTCGAGGATCTCGCGCACAAGATTAAGATACTGGTACTCCTCATGACGCTGGGCGGGAGCGCCGCCGTTTTGCTTTGTCGGATTCTCGGGCGCGGACATGGTGGTGTTGTCGACTGCAGCGGGTGCCATTGTTGTTTGTGCATCTGCCCTATGAATCTGGGTGATGTGGGTGGGATATCGACTACTCATCGGAGACGCGTCTCGACGCGTCGTCGTGACTTGTCGTGACTTAAAGTGGTAATGGTGGGGTAGATGACTAAGGTAAGACGCCCCGAGCAGCACTTGAAGTTAGTCCACGATAAGATAAGAATCCCTCAAGGTTCTGGCCTGCACCGGAGCCAAGCGAGGCGAAGTAGCTTCTGTCATGCACTGGAGCTTGTTTGGTCTCTGCTGAAGGTCCGGCGAATAGCGGCTCAAAGTCCAGTCAGCCAGAGCTGAGCTTCGTTTCAACGCATCTCAAGAATGAGATCTCGTCGGATCTTTTCCTGTCGGTCCCCTTTTCTCCTGTGCTCAGACGTAGGCCTCTTGGTTCCACCTTGATGAGGTGGTGGCGATGCGTCCTGAATGTCTATTTCCCTTTTCCCCTTCTCATGCAGCGAGGCTGTGGAACGGCCCATACGAGTTAACAATATCAGGCCTGGATTCTTGATTCCTGTGAATAACACCGAAGATTGAGTCTGGTGATTACCATTTTCTGCACTTCGAGGCAATTGTTGGTTTGAAAGTGCAACTAAGTGTCCTTAGACTCTCACGGCCACTGCCGTGGACAAAGCAACCTCATCGCCTTCGGTTGGCATCTTCTCACTGCTGTTCTCACAATATTCTTTTTCCTAGCATGCAGTGACTATCCAATATCTTGACTTTGGGCAGAGATATAAGCTCCGCCTTCCAAACTCTCAACTCGAGTTCGGAATGAACATCACCATCACCGTCCCGGCAGGGACCGTCAACCACGGTGACCCTCGCCTGCTCTGCACTCCTCCAATATGGTCCGACTACATCATCTTTTACGCCACAAATTACTTCGTCCACGCCCTCACTCTCCCCAGCCGGCCCGGTGAATCCGTCCTAGAGACATGCTTCACCGTCATCACGGCCCTCTTCCTCCCTAGCACCGGTTCCCTGCGCGCCGCCCGTTGGCTGCTCTCCCACGCCGGGACCGTCAGGCGCGATGAACTCAGTCGGGCCATGAGGGCAGGCGCGCTTTGCATGGTTGTCGACGAGACGGAACGTTCCAAAGTCTCCTGGATCGAGAGGTCACTCAGGAGAATGAGATTCCAGAGAGCGTCTCGAAGCTGGTTAGTATCAGGTTCTAAGGCTTGAAGTGAAAAGCATAAAAGGTCAAACCGATTTCGGTCTCTAACTTTGGTACGCACAGGTATGACATCGACGCTTCCGCACCTCCCTGGTACCGGTCTCGTTTCCGAGGCGCTGGGAGGTGGGTTCATTCCTCTCGCACCATTTACGGTACTTGTGTGTTGGCCAAGGGGTTCATCTTGGTCGAGGTGCCGGTGGGCACCCCTCTGAAGCCGTCGCCGGAATCCGGTGCCAGCCATCTAGACCGCTCCAACATCAGGCTGGGCAGCACGTACAACATCCCCAAGGCCTTGTTCGCTCTTGGACAGGCGATATGGGGTATCACCACGGTCTACCGAACTCGGGGCGACCAGCTTGAGAAATACGGCTACGCGGCTTTAGGTTTGACTGTGGCCCCGTACGCTTTCATGTCTCTGGTTAATCTCATCGCGCTTCTCGTCACTCCGGAGTATAACTGCATCTACCTCGTCCACACGCCCGACCTCGACAGAGCCAGAAGGCAAGGCGGAAGGTTCTCGGGCCTCGTGGCGAGCGTGGACTTAGACAACATTAAGGAGCCTCTCCGGACGTTTTGGCCTTCCCAAGCTGCTCATACGGCATATTTTGCCGTCACGACGGTACTGCTGTTGGTCCCGCTCATCATCGTTGTGGGGTTGACCGGCTTTGACCCAGGACATAGCACGATATACCAGAGGGTATGGATTCTGTGCTGGCTTGGGTTCGGCATCGTGATGGGTCCCCTCATCAGGCTGAGCACCATCTTCCCCTCTGAAATTCACGGCGTGTACCAGATTCGGGCCAACGACGCGATAGCGTACGCCTTGGAGAACGCGAGTTTCCTGGAACGGGTGATAGACTGGCTGGTTACCAAGTACTTTTGGGTCATTGAGACATCCTTCTATTGGCATGTTGTTATTGGAGCTGGTGTTCTCTTCACTCCAGCCATTGGCGGAATGGTCGTAGTCGGGCAGATGTTGCAGGAATTCGGGGCTTGTAGACGGCTGGACCGGTGAGCTTTGCGGTCTCTGCGCCACTTACATTTAAATGTGCACACCTAAAAGAAGATCATTGACTTGTTCAGAACAAACGTCGCCCAAGTCTTACTCTGCATCAAGATTCTTCCGAGCAAGATCTTCATCGATTGTTCACCCTGCCATTATTATGACAGTCTTCCAGCAGAGTCTTGGAATGAGAGAGAAGGATCGATGTCATGTATGTCTTGTCATGGGATATTGTCTTCAACAAGGCCGCGTTTTACGCACTTAGGGGGTGAATTGGATCCATGTCGCCGAAAAACAGTCCCTGAGTATTGGAGAGCTCTTTCTGGAGTTTTGAAGGTAAGGTGGTTGACTAACCATGCAAGACACGCGCCTTAACCGCGACAACTTGACCATATAGAGAGAAGTTTCAAGCTATCTGATAGGGATTCTTAGTCCTCCGACGAAAGTAAAGGGCAGCAACAGCGAGAACGAGAACAACGAAGACACTAACGACGATGACAATGATGACGGTAGGGACGACAATCTCGACAACGACTCAAGCTGCTGAGATGGTTCAATCATTCTTGATGTCGCATTCCGGCTATTCAACGCAGAAAACCTCACTCGAAACTCATTCTCTCACTCACTCTCGACACCCGTCCCCCATCCTCAAAGCAATCACCAATAACCAAGTCGCGCGAGCCATCAGTCTCAGCATCGCCAAACCTGACCTTCACATCCGCCAGCAACCTTCCCCTCACCTCATCCGGCGTTGTTCCCCCACCCAGCGGAACACCAAAGTTGGGATTGCCTCTTGTCAAGGTCGTTATATTCATGAGCAGCTTCGGAACCCAGATCTTCAGATCCAGTACAAGACCCGATATCGCAGAGAGCAGCAAGACCACTGTCGATATGATCAGAACTGACATCCAGCCCTTGTCATACCGGAAGACGATAACATTGTTCGAGACCGTTGCGTTCGTCCCCGTGAAGTTGTATGTAATGGTGTCGGGGTTGCCCAGGCCGTCATAACTCTCCGGATGGCCCAGCATCAAAGGCTCCGCGGCCGCCGTAGCCATCCAGTACGTGTTGAAAACCTGCGATAGCCGCAGGGAGAAGTCCTTGATGTTGACCGTGTTCAAAGCCTGTGTCATGTAACTCGCGGCCGTCGCGTTGAAGCCCCACGACGGATCGAAGAGGTACCCCTGGATCCCGGACGGGACGCCAGTCGAACCCATGGGATCTGTGAGCGTAGCAAGAAGGTTGAACAGGTACGAAGCACCGCTTTCTGTAGCGGTTGAGCCCTCGCACTGGTCAAAGAAGGTTAGGTTCTTGTTCGGGTGGTCCGTTGCTCGTGAGCGGCGGATGGCTGCGGCGTTACAGTCCCATCCGTTACAGTCGACCTCGACTTCGATGTACGAAGTCTCGGTGGTGCAGTTGGCGTAGGTTCCTTCTATTTCCGCGTCTCCCCTGTCGTAGCTGAAGTACAGAAGCCTTTGGGAAGGAACTTCCAGATCATCGCAGCGTGGGAGCGTCTGGTTATCAATGCCATTCGGGTAGGGTAACGTGCCGAGGCCGCCCCAGCTGATTTTCTTTTGACAGCTGCCCTTGCCTTGGCCAGCGGTTGAGCATGTGCCAGTCCTGTTCGCCAATGTAACTATCTCCCACATATCCTGTCCTGAAGAGGAGCTGTTGAGCGTGGGCGGAAAGAAGTAGCTGCAGTTCATCGTCATGTAAGATGTCTCCATGTTGAAAGTCGTGTTGGTTGTTTCCGAAAGGTTTCCAACCGGCATGCCGAGAAGAGAGGAGTACTTGTAGCCTTGGGAAGACTTGTTCACGTTGATCCAACCATTTTCATCGGGGGTATGCTCCTCAAGCAAGGGCTCTATCAGAGGAATCTTGACATTGCCCCAGGTATCCATCTGAGCTGTATCATACAGCTTGGGCTGCGCGAGGGCGCTCTGGAAGAGGAAGTTTACCGGGTTCTGCGCGCCGGCATATTTCGCCACTTCGAACTGCGATCCGAGGGGAGTTTTGACGTTGAAATATGGCAAGTTGACGAATGAAGTCGCCGGTTCGTTCCTGAACAACAGGACTCGAAGAGTCGCCTGGCCTCCCAAGGGAGACAAAGACCAAAGCACAAACAACAGGATGCTTGAAATGCCAATGCGCGTCGATTCGACCATGGTCGTCACGGTACCGGCCATGGTGGTGGATCCGAAGAGCTTGTCCAAGACACCAATTGACTCGCCTTGCTGCAACCGCCAGTGGGCGTAGCTTCGTATGGCTCTGCCCACCACGAAAGCCCAGATCAACGGCACAATGGTTGGGCCCTGTGCATGTTAGACACTTCCGTAGTATACAGCTCGTTTGGCACTTACAAGTCGGGACAGCTCATAGACGAAATCCGCCTGCGACGGCATGTCCTTCGTGTCTCTGCCATTGTTGTAGAACAGAAATCCGACATACACAACGAGCAAACAGCCGAGAACAATAGAGACTATGGTGAAAAACAACTCCCACAGTCGGGAAGTGCCGTTCTCGAGTTTCCTCGTAGGCCAGTCTATCGGCGTGTAGGTTGCGTTCGTGACAGTCGTGTTGAATCGATCCTTCTCACGCCCGTTTTCCGAGTTCGAGGAGTTGTCCATGATGGGCGACAGCCAGGACAATGGGCTAGACGAGGCAGGTTTCTCGATTCCTTTCCTGGTTCTGGGGAAGGCGGATGCACAGGGAACATGTACTTTGCTGGTGCTTATCCCCCCTGCATCCATGGATCTTGATGGGCCGTTTCGCCTTTGAAGAGCCCACGTAGGATTGCGTTTGTCGCCTTGATCGGCTGGGGTAGGCGCTTATTGCACTTTACCGCACTGGGGGCCGTTGCAGCAGACTGTCTATCAAGACCCAGCAGAAATCGTGGTGAACCAATTGGCAACTGAAACATCATTTGGGGTCTCAATCCTACCATAGCAGCAATACTATGGGGTTTTTATTTCGACTGGGGGCCACACAGCCCAGCTAGGCAACAACCGGGCTTGTTTAACATTTGAAATGCAGCTTAACTTGAAGGGACCCGTCCCCAAGGTCGCACAAAGCTGACAGGAGGAGCCTGATTATTTCGAATACTTTGGCGGTCATCATGCTACAAGAGCTCAGGCGATGCAGCTCCGCCACTCGCGTCCGAAAACTGTAGTCTCCATAATCGCTGCTCGGCACAGAGAAAAACGGTGTTGTCGGGGCCCCTGCAAAAGCTGGTCACGCCAACTTTTGACTGTTAGAGTCGCTTGTTCTGGTCGAAATAAGGCAGCGAGATTTGGTGGCCGAGACTTACCAGTCACTTTGATTAGGCCGAGCAATGAGCCACCGCTATTCCAGATCTCAATGCCGTCGCCGCACGCGGCCCAGACGTTGCCCTTTTCACACATTATATGCGTTGGTGCGCCTCTTCTAGCAAGGGCAAAGAGTCGCTTGTTGGCAAGAAAGACTGATCCTCCTCTATCGACAATGTCAAAAGCGTAGATACTCCGCGGTCTGGACTTTTCAGTGCCTATCTCAACTGTAGGGACTTTGAGACTCACTGCACCAAATCCAGGCTCCCGTCAATTTTCACGCCTCCGGAGTCTGCAACGTAGAACGTCGAAGTATTCTCATCGATAGCAATCCCAGTCGGCCGAACAAAGCCGTCTGCAACGGCTCTCACCTCCCGCGTGGTCTGATCATACCGGTACACTGACGGCGGCAGCGACGGCTCCCTTCTGAAATCCATCTCGTGCCCGTAGCATGGGTCCGAGAACCAGATCCCGTTCTCCGATATTACGGCGCTGTGAGGCGAATTGAAGTCGCGGCCGTAGAAGGACGTAACGACCGCCGTTGGAGGCCGGCCTGTGGGCATGTGGAATAAGCCGCCGGTCCCGGGCTGCGTCGTGCCTTGCGAGCACCAGAGGATTCCATCGCCGGCCAAGCAGCCGTTCGCGGGCATCGGCATCGCTGGAGGGGGCCGCAGTTTGGTCCATTCGGCGGTCAGGGTGTCGTCTTCCAGGGATTCCGTCACCATCACCCTTGACATGAGAATGGTGGCTGGGCGGGACGGGTCGGATGCCGGGAGGGGCACGGAGGTGGTCATTAGCTCATTGCGGGAGGGATTATACACACAGCCTCGATGAAAAAAGGCATGAGCGGTGCTTTCTGCAGATGAGATGAGCAGCGCGTGGGTTGGGCTGGAACCGACGATCGCCCGGAAGTCGTGGTCGTATATGATGATGGAGACATCGGACTGAATCGACTACTAGTTAGAGGTTGTCTTCAACTTGTTGAAATGACGGCGCGTTTACCTGACTGACTTCTGAACTACCTGACTTTGCCTGATTTCGGCCAACTCTGACCTGGAGTCGCTTTAGCGAATGTGCACTCTCCTCTTGGTGACATGGTGGATAGTGGTCAGAATCTTGAGTGATTCAAGCCTTTGGCTTGCTTACCTCTACTGGAATGGGTTTGCCCTTTATTCCCAACCGCCTAAACCGACTGTCCATTGTGTAATTTGTTCCGTAGCATGTTTCGTTTTTGTGAAGTTGACTTTATTCTTGGCGACGTGGTTGAAAGCGAAAGAAGGCAACGCCAGGCAAACAAACATCAAAAGCGGGGAGTGCGGTGGCTTGGTTTGCCGTTGGCGCTAAGGTGCCAAAGCTCCCAACTCGGAATTACAGAAGCAATACCGACAAGACCATCACCGGGTTTGAGGGTAGTTTGACCCTGAAATCGTATAGAAACAGCAAACATTTCGAAATACCTATACTAGGTAGGACATGATGACGCTCGTTTTCCTGAAATCTACAGTCAACGTCGGCTTCGTCCCATTGAAGTTGATTTTGCCATGCTTTGACTTGACGAGGACGATGGCGGCATCGCAGCTGCCGTCACGTCGGTTGATGAGCAACATAAAAGGTTTATGGTAAGATCGAAGGAACGAACTTGCGTCGAATTTCTAAACTAGCCCAATCTATTTCGGATGAATGATGTTGCTTGCCTGGACGTTCCTCGGTTTGGAGTGGTGTTAGCAGTTTGGTGCAAGTCGAGCCCAGTTTTTCGCCATCAACACAGTTGTAACAGAGCCCTTTCCCCCCACTGATTCGAAGGCCTGCTTATCCTCAGGTAGTCTCGGGATACAATCAAGTGTCATAAGTGGTTTCACGCAGACAGCACCTAGAGGTCGAAGTTAGAGCCCATCGTCCAGCCAATTCCCAAGAGTGGCATGTTGAAACAAGTCTCAAATTCCGCCTGTCTCTCTTGTCGATTGCCGCGTGGCCGAGGCTGCTTGTGATATGCTCACCCTGCCCTTTCGACTGGCGGAAGAGCAGAGGCAAGGCAACATCAGAGCTTTTTCTTGCCTCACCAGCTCATATCGTTGCAAGACAGCCTTCAGCAACTTCAGAGGTCTCTAACCTCCTGTTGAAGAAGTCGAACCCATCGTGCAGGCACCTGTTCAAAACCTAGAAAGGGGTGTGGCAGCCTCCGACGTGTTGGTAGTCTGAACACAGCCAGTTCTGGACGGCTCCATGGCAACACAGCACTTCCAGTCCGAACTCGTGGTTGTTTTTAGTTAGTTCTGTTGTCAATCGAGATTGAAAACACAGGCCGCATTTCGTCTCGCCATGGTATTGCTGGTCAGAAATGTCTTTGATTCCCATCGACCAAGTCCTCTCTATGAATACACCGGGTTGCAATAGACCAATGGCTCGTCTTTTCGCCCGCCCTCTAGTGTTTCGCCTTCTCGTCCTTGTCCGCCTGTTCCAAGAACTTCCTGTATCCATTGTCAGCACATTTCCGACTCGAAAGGTCCCCGTTCGCCCGGGCAAAATAACGCACTTGATGAAGTCGCCTTCATCGGAGCTGGAGGCGTTGATGGGGGGAGTGGCAGTGGCAGTCTTGGGCTTGCCGCCGCTGACTCCGTAGAAAGCGCCGCCGAAGAGGGTGGCGAGGACACCCATGGCCAGCTGTTCGATGCGCAAGTCAGCTTTCGGGATATGCAAATTGCCGGTCGGAAGAAAGCGTCGCAGGGAGCGATGGGCGAGCTCGGAGGTGCACGTACATAGTGGGAGCCAATCTTCTGGCCGGCGACAGTGTACATCTGAACCATTTTGGCGGTATTGAGAGGGGATTTCGAGCCTTCGGAGGGGGATTGGTTCGATGCGATTGAGGGCGGGAGTGTTGATGATTCTCTAGGCGGGTCGGTACTCGGAGCTCGAAGTTCGTTCGGAAGCTGCGAAAAAGAAATGCCTGGAATGTAAGGCCAATCAGGACAAGGTCTGGCGCGTTTTGGGGAGCGGGGATTGCAGCCACCGATAAGGTATCCCCGGACACTAGCCACAGAATTCGGATGTGGCGCAAGCTGCTTTAGCACGCCATGATGGAAGGTGGGAAGGTACTAACTTTCAGAAGCAAAGCCGACGTCACTTCCCGATCTTGGATCAGAAGATCGAAGCCGCGGGCGTTTCCGGCGCGCGGAATGTCGCCTCGCCCAGGCTCCCGTCCCCTCCATCAGCACTGCCGCCATCCATGCGCACTTAAAGCTGTCAACACCTCCTTTCTGATCAACGGCTCGAATTCAGACGAAGTATATCAACTCAAACAGTCGCGATGCCGTGGTGGGGTAAAAGTCACGACAAGAAACAAGAGGACGAGTCGCCCAAGGATAATGGCGCCAAGAACTTCGACCCCGACAAACTTCCTCCTCACCAGAAGCTCCCGAAAGCCCTGCAGAAGATTGTCGACAAATCCGACAAGGACGAGAATTTCTTTGACGAGCTAGTGGATGGGTAGTACGTGCCCTCGATTCCTCCCGATAGCCCTACTGACATGTTTCCAGCGCACCCGAGTCTACCGAGTCGAACGTCCGTTATGCTGCGTACGCGACGAGAATTCGCACCATCTTGCTGTCTGCCCACCGGTATGTCGCCTACACTTCCGACATTGGCGAGTCCTTCCGGCCTGTTGCGCACCCCTTCCTAGTTAGGGGCGCATACGGTGTCTCGTGGCTTTACATTCTCGGAGATGTCAGCTACGAAGGTTACAAGGCCTACTGGTCGAATCAGCGCATTCTCAACCCGCACCTCCAGCTCACGGAGAGGCAAGCGAAGATCACGGGATTACCGGCTCCAGTCTCGGATGCGACACAACCAAGCGAAATTGTGCCTGGCGGCAAGGTGGCGCCACTGGACGACTACCGCACCGTCATGATCCAGCGAGGAATCTTTCAGAGCATTGCGAGTATGGGTCTACCGGCCTTCACGATTCACAGTGTAGTTCGCTACTCTGGCAGGGCGATGAAGAATGTCAAGAATGCGCGAATCAGGACTTGGGGCCCCATCGGTCTTGGTCTTGCGGTCGTTCCGTTCTTGCCGAGACTCTTCGACGAGCCTGTTGAAAATGCTGTCGAGTGGATTTTTCACAAGGGGTTCGAGTCGTACGGCGGTAAGGAATTTGTTGGCGATGCACCTGCCACTGGTCGGGAGGACTTGCTGGCGAAGAGGCCCAAGGAAAAGGAGCTGTAAATCTGGCGTTGGTGGATGGCGTAGTTCGGCACAGGCATTTCAACTCAATGGATGGCTTTGGTTCGGCGCATTATGAAATCTCCTACATGGAAGCGCCCGGTAGTGACGTGCGTCAGCCTCACTGGCGGGTGGTGTAATTGAGGGTATATAAGGACGAATGCACGGAAAATGCTTCTATAAACACGCTTCATCAAGTCGTCACTCTCGTTACACCTCCATCAAGTTGGGCGGTGGGCCAACGCCGCGCAACAGTACAACGGTGTTGCCGCTGACCAACGAAGCCCCGACCTTCTCGTTGAATTCCAATAGCCTTCCTCCTTCTACATGGAAGACTCGAAGCTTGTCCCGCTCGTCTGATGAACGGTTGTTGACGTTTTCCACTTGTAACCTCCTCGCCGCCTCGTCCAACACTCTTCCAACCACCCAATCTTTCGAAAAGAAGAACTCTCCCTTGGGGTACTTGGCCTTCGCAGTCTCCGCCTCGGCCTCCACGTACAGGTAGACCCTCTTCTCTTGCGCCAGCTTATCATCGCCCTTGGCTGTCTTCTTCAAGTTGTTGACGGCAATCAGCCGTGCCGACGCCGAGGTAGGCTTCGGTTTCGGCAGCGCTCTACCGGCCTGCTCCTTCTTCGCCGTCCCCCACGCCTTAAGCTTATCAAACGCGCTTCTCGTCCTCGCCGCGACGTCAATTTGCGACCCAGGGCGTGCGCCAAGCGGCACAAGGTTCTTGCAGTCGTGGTCCTCCTTCAGGCGATGTTTTAAACAGTAATCGCGATTGCAGCCCGGGCAGTGAACTCCGGTGACGAGCGAGGTGCCGATGGTGGTCTTGCACGAGGGCGACGCGCATGGCTTCTCGGAGACGTGGTCGCGCAGCTGGCGGCCGGCGCCGTAGGCAGGCTTCGAGAGCTCGGCTTGGCGACGGCGCTCGGCCCAAGCACCAGCGTTGGCGCACTTGTGGGCGGACTCGGAGCGGTGATCGAGGCAGAAGGTGTGTTTGCAGCTCTGGCAAAAGAAGGGGAGGAAGTCGAGCTGGTTGCAGTAGTCGTATTCGCAGTGCTTGCCCACGAGGGTCGCGTCGAAGCCATCTTTGGACTCGTCCATCTTGACGTAGCTCGTCTCTTCAGAATTGGATGAGGACGCCATTGTGATGTGATGACGTCTGGGAGTTGTTTAATATATCGTGAAAAGAAAGTGTCCGTGACTCCGTGATGCGTGTACGTAGGCCTCCTCAGCCGAGGCACGGTCGATGGCTCAAGGTTGGAGGAGCAGAAATGGCGGCGGAAAGGTCTGGAAGGAGCCAGTTGGCGGGATTCGGTGAGTGTTTGTCAGTTGCCTTCAGCGGGGCAGCCACTGAGGCGGATGAGTCCAGGTGCCAAATGCGGCGCGCGCGGCCAACTGGAAGCCTGCCCTGGGACCCTAGGATGGGGAGGCCATAACGGCTGCCAAGGATTGACAGCCCTGAGGTACCTGACATCTTTACCTGAGATGGATCTGGAGCATGATTTGGCGCTGTTGCTAGGCTTGTAGAAGGCCTCAATCCAACCTTGAAAGCTGGAGGGTTCTGCGACAATGAAGCAGCGACTAAATAAAACGGCCTTTGTCATCTCAAATATCGTCTTGTTACTATTGGTCATTCAGATCAGGTCTCTCAAAGATACTCGGTACATGCAACTGACGGCAATAAGGAGGGGACCGAGGGATGATCCACATACCCGCTTTTTCGATCGGACCCGGTGGAGTGGATCCCGGACCCCTAAAGTGCGTCGCGCTCTTCGCGTTTCTCGCAAATCAATGACGCAGTTGCTGCCGTTTTGTTGCATTTCCCCTGCAAAGCTTCTCAAGCTCACATCCCCGGAACATGGCCACCTCTTTATCCCAACATCACAAACACGATGCCTCCTCACGTGCCGCGCAAGCGGTTGCGCGAAGACTCGCCAGTCAAGCCCAGCACTAAACGACAGCAGGTGGCGAAAGGCAAGGCCAAGCCCGCAGCCAATGGCACGCGGAAGCCGACTCTCTACGACGACCTCGATGCTACGGCCACTCCTGACTCGTCCAAGGGTGGTCGCTCCGTTCTGGATGTTTTGAGCGACAGCGAAGAGGACAGTTCATTAACCGATCTATCCGATGGAGATTTTGAAGACATTCCGGTGGGCGGCGGACAAAAGTCGCAAGAGACGCAGGAACCGTCCGACGATGACGATAACGACGACATCGAGTTTGAGGACGTCCCTGCGCCAAGAACCACTCTGGCAAAAGCTCCGACCACTGCTGGCGACTTGCAGCTCACTCTTGACGCCGGACTGGGCACGTTCATGACAGATCCTTATGGGGACAAGAAGGGGCCTACGAAGCGCGAGAAGAAGATCAGAAACGTCACGCATTGCATTCATGTGCAGTATTTACTTTGGCACAATGCTCTTCGGAATTCTTGGCTTTGTGATCCTGAAGTCCAGGCAATTATGATGTCTCACGTTCCACCCCGTCTCTGGGACGAAGTCGACAGGTGGAGGAGAACTAGCGGACTGGACGCAAAGCCAAAACCAGCGCCGGCGAAACCCACACCAGCAAAGAAGACGCGAGGAAGGGGTAAGGGAAATAAGACCGAACAGGACGGCTCAAGAGACTGGGGAACTGCGGCAGAGAGGCTAGAAGTAGGGGCTGTTGATATGAGCCACGGCGACCCGCTGTTCAGACTCATGAAGTCGTTGGCGTCTTGGTGGAGGCAGCGGTTCCGCATCACGGCGCCGGGGATTCGGAAGTGGGGCTACATGCATCCCGAAAGACTCGGTAGGCTGCGAAAGGCGTGGGAAAATGAGGAAGACGATCAGGCGCGCTTCGGAGAGCGCATCCGCGGCCTGGAAGAGTTCCGGAAGTGCGCCCAGGATTGTACGGGAAGCCGAGACGTAGGCTCTCAGCTCTTCACGGCTCTTATGAGGGCTTTAGGACTGGAGGCTCGGATGGTTGCAAACTTGCAACCCCTGGGATTTGGGTGGACCAAATGGGAGGAAGCAGACCCTGAGAAGGAGAAAAACGCAGTGTCGACGTCGAAGAGCATCGACGAAAAGAGTGAAGAGGTCGATCAGACGAAGAAGAAGAAGACGAAGATGTCGGCGAAGAAGGAGTCGAAGCAAGCCTCAAAGACGACGACACCTTCGAGAAGCAGCACCTCAAGACGTGCTAGTCAGAAGAAGAAAGTCATCGAATTACTTGACACAGACGATGAGCTCGGCTTGGAGCACCCAGACAACGACGATGACTCGGTCATAGAGATGGAGATTACACCACAAAAATTCGCTTCAACTGCAAAGTTTGACAAGGACTTGGAGTTTCCTCATTATTGGACTGAGGTCATGTCCCCGATTACCAAGAAATATCTATCGGTTGATCCGATCGTGAAGAATGTTGTTGGCACCAATAGAGAGCTGATTGAGTCTCTTGAACCACGAGGAGGCAAAGCGGATAAGGCGAAGGAGGTCATGGCATACGTTGTTGGGTTTTCTCAGGATGGAACAGCAAAGGACGTAACGGTGCGCTATCTCAGGAAACAGCTATGGCCGGGAAGGACCAAGGGCGCGAGAATGCCGCTCGAGAAAATTCCGATCTACAACAAACACGGCAAAGTGAAGCGGTACGAACACTTCGACTGGTTCAAATCCGCCATGCACGGGTTTGTCAGGGGCAGTCGCAAACATCCACTTACAGAAGAAGACGAGATCGAAAACTCTACCGAGCTGACACCAGCACAGCCCGAGAAGAAGGAGGTCAAGGAGGGTAGTGAAACGCTTGCGTATTACAAACAGTCGAAGGAGTTCTGCCTCGAAAGACACCTTAAACGCGAGGAGGCGCTTCTGCCTACAGCAGCCCCAGTCAAGGCATTCAAGAACAAGGGCAAAGGAGGAGAGATCTCGGAGGAACCAGTGTACTCCCGGAAGGACGTCGTCAGCGTCAAGAGTGCCGAGACGTGGCATAAGCAAGGCAGAGCGCCCAAACCAGGCGAGCAGCCGCTCAAAAGAGTGCCATACAGAGCTGCAACGACCAACCGAAGGCGAGAACTCGCAGAAGCCGAAGCCATTAGCGGCCAAAAGGTTCTTCAGGGATTGTACAGCTTTGACCAGACGGAATGGATCATTCCACCGCCAATCAAGGATGGCATCATCCCGAAGAACGAATACGGGTTAGTTGATTCTATTATGTTGTTTGTCATTTTATTGACCTTGCCCAGAAATATCGATCTCTTCGCCGAGCACATGTGCCCCGAGGGCGCCGTCCACGTACCGTTTAGGGGAGCCGTAAAGGTCTGCAAGAGGCTCGGGTTCGATTATGCGGAAGCTGTGGTTGACTTTGAGTTCGGGCATCGAATGGCAGTGCCTGTTATCCAGGGCGTGGTGATTGCCGAAGAATATCACGACCAGGTCATGGAGGAAATTCGCAAGGACGAGGCGGAGCGAGCACGCAAAGAAGATGAAAAGCGCCGCAAGGAGGCTCTGAGACTATGGAGCAGGTTCCTCAAGGGCCTGCGAATTGTGGAGCGTATTCGCCAGGATTATGGCCATGTCGATGACAGCGTACCCGAATTCCAGAAGCACGGCGCATCCAAACTCACCAAGGAGAATGAGGAAGAAGAGGCGTCATCATCCAAGGTGGATGCGGAGGCGATGCAGATGCACGACGAGGAGATGGCTGGCGGTTTCTTTCCTGAAGGTCATGATGAAGAGGAGGTCGAGCCGAAACGCTTCACTTCGGGCTTCTTTCCGGTCGTGGACGAGAATGACGAAGACGAGGACATGGATGACGCTCTTGTGGTCGACCACGGAGGTGATGAGAAGGAAGTCGCGGATGGCGCGGAACCTTCCCCGGAGCCGGAGCCCCTCCCCGAGCCGGTCAAAGCCAAACCACGAGCGAAGAAGGCAACGAAAGCTACCAGGCGGTCAACGAGGCGGAGACGAAAGCCCGTTTCCGAAAGCGAGAACGATGACGAGGATGACCAAGATGATAATTTTGGGGATTCAGACGGGGATTATGTCTGAGTACCCTAGAAACTTCCGGCTGACGGATACCACTTCTAACGGAAGCCCCATTGGGTGTGACTCGGGATGCACCTGAGACTCCACCTAGATGCAACTCACATCAGCTTACCTCCAGTAGCAATGATTACACGTTGAAGAAACGACAGATATCTGTACCACCAACGGGAGCGGTGATGGAGCGAGACATATTGAGTGCCATCGCCAATTGCAAGACGCCATGCTCGATATCCTGTTGAAACGCGTTGGCCTGAGGTGGAGAAAGGTCGGATTCTGGACTCTTAGTGTGCCGTGCCAGTCCGGGGCAGCTGATCACTCGAAACCGTCGATATGACTTGCGATGAGGGTGCGTCGGCCCAAGTTGAACGCCTATCCCGAGTACTTGATCTGCCCTGAAATTATCTTCTGGAGCTCGAGTCATCTGGCAGGCTTCACCTTTACCGAGTGCCAGAAATAAACCTTCCGTCTTCTATATAGTGCCAAGACCATTTCTCTATGTTTTGAGGATTCTGCAGCAATCTCCCATCTTTTGGATGTAGGCAAACATGCATTCGGGTGGTACCGTTGTTACATAGCAAACATCAAAGTCAGCGGCACTAGTTCTCCAACTCGAGCCTCCTCCGCAAGTAACGCCAGGGCTTTCCCTGCAAGAGACGTGCGCTAGGGCGTGTACATAGGGAGGGTGTCAAGAGCGTCCAAGTTCCCGGGGCCATCTGACGATCCCCACTGAGGCCGATGGCCTGGCCAGTCCCTTTTTGTTGGGTTTTTTTTTCTTCTACCTTAATACCTAGTAATTCACCCAACATCACCTCATGTCTCCTGCGATCCGCATGCGCAAGTTGGTCTTTGCGCATCTGCGAGCGAGGCAAAACAAGAAAGCTGACCGAACCTGAAGTTGCCTGATATTGTGTGCCCATCGACGACTCGGTTCGGGATCCAGCGAGGCACCGAAGCTGCTACAGCGCATTGCACAGAAAGGTCGTGTGCTTCTTCTGGTCGAGGCAGTGAAGTGAGGCGATTGCCAGGGAGGGGTTGAAAGGAGGCGGCGGGCTCTGTTTGAAGAGCAGGGCCGTGGATATTTCCATATTGCGGCCTCCGTTTGTCGAGTCGAATGGAACCTTGCCTTCCTCTACCTTGGTACTTAGTTCTGCTCGGCAGCCGGGTAACTTCGCAAGGTGGCGTTCCTACTTACCTGCCTTACTTTGATCGGGCTCTCGAAGACTCTTTCCCGGTCCGTGGAGGGAACGTTTGCTAGGGCTCTTTTCTTCTCACCGAGCCCGATCGTAACTGCTCCTTTCGAGGTTGCCTGGCGCCTTCTCTCTGCCGCGACCTAAGGTATTTTGGTGTACTTGATTGTCCCCTTGCACTTTATTCTACCTTTAATCCATCGTCTTTTGTCTGTATTTTTCCCATTCAACACCGACGCAAGCGACATCAGGACCTCTCGCCGGACTTATCCGCCGTATACACTCGCTCGAGCAGTCGTGAGATCGAGGTATCCATCGCTCGTTTGACCTCGCTCGCTCTGGTCCCTTCGGTATCTACAAACGCCAAGGTCGGCTTCACGTTCACCTACCAACCGATCGTTACCGAGCGTCCACGCTCTCATACGCACGCCCCGTGGCTCTAATCCTCTCCCTCGCCTCCCCGGCCGCCGCTATCCTTTGCCGGTCCTTGCGCAGCCCCCTTCCGATTACTCGGCGCAATCTCCTCCTATTCAATGGATGATCTGGACGACGATATCAAGAGCGCCTGTACAGCTCGCGTTCTTGATGTATTTCCGGAAATCTGCCCCGAACACCTCGCGAAGACAGCCGAGAAGCTCCGGTACGATTCTGCACTAGTCATTGAAGAGATCTTGGGCGCCGCTTCGTATCCAACGAAGTCTCGCCTCAAAAGTCGGAAACGCAAGCGAGCCGACTCTGAAGAAGAGGATGAAGTGCCCAAAATTCGGCGCAAATATGACTACGAGCATCGCCCCAAGGAGACGGCTTTGATATACATCAGTGTGTCGTGAGTATCACCCTAGCTAGCTAGGACCCCGCCTAGCCCTGCTGCTGTTTCTTATTTGTGGCCCTTCTTATGTATCTGGAGCACCGCCATCGTTTTCTATTGCATTCGGCCGCTTCCTTCGCCATGGTGGCCCCATCAGCTCCAGTCTCATCCCATATTAAGTAAGACACACTCCAGACTAATTTCCATGTAGGAAGAAGATACTCGCGCAAGATTTTCCACGAGTGACAGTTAAGAGCATTTCCGCACTCCTCGAGGAGAACCAAAACCAACTCTTACGCACGTACCTCGCCCTTGAAGAGATCTACCGCAGCTGGCAAGAGGGCAAGGCCATTGCAAAGCCAGGTTTTGACATGAAAAAGACAAAGACCGCGCCTAACATTGAACTTACGCCCGCGAAGCTGGATCAAACGATCAAAGACTCGGTGTTCCCCGATAAGACGAGAGCACTGGAAGAAGCCCGCGACGCCAGACGGTTATGTGAGGCAGAAGAATCGAAGCGTAATGCAGCATGCTACAAGGAGGAAGTTGAAGCCAAAAACTTCGAGAAGGCGCAGGCGGATGGCAAGACAGAAGACTGTGGCTGCTGTTGGGACACATTCGCTCTAAATCGCATGGTTTGCTGTTCTAAATCGAGCGGAGAGCATGTAAGTTCATCTATTTTCTTGCTGGAACATGAAAGTTTACTAATGTTCCGCAGTACTTTTGCGTCGAGTGTGCACGACGCAATGCGGAAACTGCCATTGGGCTCACCAAATACGAACTCAACTGCATGTCGATGGACGGTTGTAGCGCCGGATTTTCCAATGCGCAGCGCGCTGTCTTCCTTGATGACAAGCTAATCGCCGCACTGGATCGTATTGAATGCGAAGCTGTCCTCAGAGCGGCAGGTTTCGAGAATCTGGAAACCTGCCCCTTCTGCCCCTTCGCCGCCGAGTATCCCCCCGTCGAGGAAAACAAGGAATTCAGATGCACGAACCCGGATTGTCAGATTGTTAGCTGCCGGCTTTGCAGGGAAGAGACGCATATCCCCAAGACTTGCGAAGAAGCAGCGCGCGACAACGGCATTTCAGCCCGCCGGGTAATAGAGGAAGCCATGTCCGCAGCGCTGATTCGCAAATGCAACAAATGTAAGTTGGAGCGCAGGAAATCAGGAAGAAGGGATTCGCTGACACGCATAGGCGGCACACCTTTCATCAAGGAAGAAGGCTGCAACAAGATGACTTGTACCAGAGCGAGCTGCTACAACGTGCAGTGCTACATCTGCTCCAAGTCTTGCGACTATACTCATTTCGACGATGCGTCGAGAGGCGGGAAGCAGGGAAACTGCCCCTTGTTCGAGCCCGTGAAGGAACGACACGACAAAGATGTCCAGGAGGCTGAGTTGCGAAGCCGACAGAAGGTCCTGGAGGACAATCCTGAATTGGACGAAAATCTTCTCAAGTTCGACGTGTCCGAGAAGTACTCGGAAAAGCAGGAGGACGAAAAACATCGAGCAAGACAGATAGAGCACGAGAAAGAGCAACGGAGAAAGCAGCAGATGACTCGGGCGACAATAGTACGACAGAGAGCTCAGGCCAGAGTAGCACAGATAGCGGCACAGCAGGACAAATGGCTGGAGCATTTGGCAAAGCTGCAGAGGCGTGCTCTGCCCCCAGCTGGACATCAAGCTGGACAGCCTCAAGCTGGGCAACTGGGGCAACCTCTTCCCTTTGGGGTCCAGAACGCGCACTGTCTCCCATCGAGCCAACCAGCAGCACCTTCACCGGTACTGGCTGGAGTTGTTGCACTCTCCAACGAACATCAGTGGCCCGGAGCACAACCGCCTTTCTATGTTTCGCCGAGGTACAAGCATCGTGCGGAGCCGTTGCGTCTTGCGCGACCAGTGGTCCAAGGCGATCAAGGCGACCAAGGCGACGGCAACCAAGAGGAATCTCACCGGCATCCTCCAATGTCTCTAGGAAACCGCGCACATCAGCAAGGAGCCATCTGGCCATCGGCTGGTCCGGCTTATCAAGTGCAGGCTCCAATTGCGCGCGCAATTCATCCAGCCGCCTCAAACCCCGTAGCGCAAATACAACGAGACTTTTACAAACCAGTCTTCTCTTTCGAAGAATGGAACCAAGCTCGGCATCAAGTCCAACAACAGGCCGGCGCGGGTCTCCGCCATATGGCCAGACCGAGACCACAGCGAGCCGGCGAAGCCCATCGTCCAATACAGCCGAACCCAGACCTGATCGACCCGAGGACGCTCGCTCCGCCGAACGAAGGCGCATGGCTAATGAATGCGATCTGGCAAAACAGAGAGGCTGCGAAGCCTGGAAGGAGCGTAGATGATCCTCTGGAGCTGGACTAATAATCATCGGACGTTCTTTTCTTGGTGTTTCAACGACACCCGAACATTCTCTTCTCGCGGTCTCGCTCGGTGACGAGCCCCCACACGCCCGACGAGGCCGTGTCACAGGTACTTCTAGGTGTGGCTTCTTTGTGGCTTCTTTGTGCAGAAGCCACACTGGCCTTTTACTGGGGCGATGGTTCAGGATCAGGGGTTATCAGGAATCCGCAGGCATATTAGCGCGGCGTTGAGGAGGTATTTGCTTGTGGCAGCTCATAAAGCGATTCGGGGCACTGTTTCAGGGCATGGTATCTTCATTTCATTGCAGCTTGTGTTCCCCCGTAAGTAATGCATCAATAGTAAAAGAAGCGTCCGCAAAAAATGTGCGAAGATGTCGATGCCGATGAATTACCGCCCCCGTCCGAACCTTTCATGCCATTTACCCTCGCTGCCCGTGTTCTTCAGGTTGGAAATAGTCCGACGTTCCGTCTGAGCAACCAGCTCAACGGTCTCGCGGACGGTGGCAACGGCGGCAAGACCTTGGGTGGGAATGTCTGAGGCTGAAGACGCAGAGGAATGAGGGGCGAGGAGAACGAGGGAGTTGGACGTGTTCTTCTGCAAGAGCTTGTAGGTCTTGTCCGGGGTCCTCAGTAGGGCCGTGGTCGGTGTCGATGTGAGCGTGATCCTGATGAGTGTAAGCGGGTCGGTCTCGTTCATTGGGTAGAAGAACGCTGGCGGGTAGTTAGGATACGAGGTTGCGGTTGGGTAGGTGGACGTAGCGATGAGGCTCAGCAGCGAATACAGATGCACATGGAAAAAGGGCGACTTACACCGGGGCATCTTCGGCACTGAGCAGGGCCTCGAGCTCGGGGGGCAGCTCCATGAGCTTGTAGCCGCGACCGTCGGGGGCATGGGTCAAGGGGATGCCGGCGTCTTGGCTAGACATGATTATTTTCTCTCAGTGGCTTGTCGTCTCCTCGTTCGTTTGGCCCTTTGCTTGCTTCGGGATGGCTTGACCGCTGGTATACACGTGTTGTTAGCTTTGAGTCAAGTCGGTTCACTATCAGTGAGAGATTCACACGTGTGCGGTTGTGGAATGCGTGCAGTTCGGAGTTGAAGTCGAATCAGATGGATGTCGTCTAATTGGTGCGGGGAACGCTGGGTGAGGAGACAGGGAGGGGAAGGGAGGGGTTCCGGCCTTCTGACCGGTGTGTTTCCCGTCGATTATCCAGATTCGAATCTGCTGATGTGATTTGGCTGGACGAATCTCCTCATGTCTTTTCCTTCTCCCCTCTTTTTTTTTTTTTTCTTTTCCTAATTCTTTCCCCTCCCTTTCCCTGCGCGTTTTCCATTACTGCCCGTTCTCATGGAAGCTGAATGTGACAGGGGTTAACCTGATCTTAGTGGGACGCACGGGAAATGATTGGGCGCACTGGCCATCCGAGCTTTTTTTAGGGCCAAGTGGAGTTCCTTGTTTAAGGCTGCGGGTGTTGCTGAATGGGAGGAGCCCAGACGAGGGCAAGCGGGTCCCGTCGCGTCTGGTGTTTTGTACTTTCCGTGAGTGGTGTGTTGACTTTCGGGTATCGGTGGGGTGGAGCCCGGTCATCTTACAGACTTACCTAAGGTACCTAGTGTAGCCACCAGTCAAGAGGTCGGGGGCAGCTGTGAGTGGTTGAATTTCGATGTTCTCAATCACCATGTCCAGTCCAGTCCAGCTATCAATCATTTCAGTCGTAGTAGTAACAAATCGATTGGCCTAGAGCCTCCCTCTTGGTGAGCTGCTGCAGATGCACATCTATCTGCACCTCCGTCAGCACCAATACCACTGAGAACAGCTGTTGGTAAAAATTCTCCGCCCCCCCGGCCCGGACGGCGGCATGACAGTCAATAGACCGTCCCACCAGTCGATTCCCCTAGCACTTTTTCAGACTTTTTAAAATTATCGTATGTGTGTGTGTGTGTGTGTGTGTTGCCTTTCGTCCGTCTCATCTCGAGCGAAACGAGTCTCACAATCGCAATAGAGGACTGGACCGCAGGCGTTCGTCGCTTCGCTTAATCCCAGCCACTGCCCCCTTGTCTTGTCTCTCTTTGCCCATCTGGCAATCTAATGGACTGTCGGTGAGGAGCCAGTCGCCAGTTTGAGCCCATCAGAGAGAAAAAGAAGAGAGAGGGAGAGACAGAGAAGGGTTTCGTTTCTGGTTTCACTGCATCGCAACTCGGTCAACAAAGACGTCAACAACAAAGAGCGTGACAGGACAGGGTTCGCCTGTCTTTGCGGTACCTTGCATTCTGGACCCTTTCACTTTAACATCGCATTTTTGGCTTGGGACTTTTACAGCAACGGCAGCAGCAGCTCCAATCTCACCGGGCACAATAAACAAACAACAACACGCCCCACGCACCAACCACCTCGATCCGCCCGCCGCCGTCGTCGCTGTACCACCACGTCCACCACCACAACCACGACCTGCGCAGGGCAACACACGACAGGCAGTGGAGGCGACCGATTATCGCCTAGGTACCTACGCTACCTGACCACGCTACCTACCTTACCTATCCACCACCGCCTTCCATTCCTCCACCCACCACGGACACTGCATGACAACTGCGACCTCGACTTGACTCGAATCGATCCCGGCCGAGCTCAACGCCAGCCAACTCACACCGACACAACCTCACATCGCTGACTTGCAGCTTCGAGTCTTTTGCGTCGTCCTTCTACGCGCTAGACGTACTGGCCTTCGCCGTCCTTTCATCACGCTCTTTTCGTCCCTAATTGTTCTTTCCTTGCCCCCCTCCTACGATTTGCTACTTTTTTCGTCGCATCGCGATCGCCCGCCGTTGTTGGCCCCGGTCGTTGCGACTCATCCCGACCGCCAACCGCCTTGACGGACTTGCGCCCGACGCGATCGACGACTTTTTACACACACAATCACACTCGTTTACCTTATTCGCACTCTCTCTCTCCCTCTTGTGTGATTTGTACGCCCGCCAGTCAGCAATGACCCAGGCCCATTAACGAGACCACGAGACCGACCGACCGACCGACCGAACCACCGACCGACCGAACCACCGACCGCATCGCCTTCGCTCTCGCCAGCGCCAGTGCCAGCTCCCGACCATGGTTCGTGTCACGGAAGAGCTGGCTCTGTCCGCCGAGCACCTCACCCTCTACCATACCGCCGATCCCCTCCTCGGCCACTTGCCCGTCCTCCTCTTCCACGGGCCCTCTACCACGGCGAACTACACCCTCAACAGCTCTCGCGTCCAGATCCACGTCTACAGCCCCGCAGGCTTCCAATCTTTCCCGCGCCTGACAATCCAGCCCAACTCACCCTTCTACGCCGTCGTCAACCACCTGCCGCGCGAATGGCAGGGCGACGAGATCTACCGGGGTCTCGCCTTCGGTCTGTACAAATACTTCCAGGAGCTGCCCGAGGTGGTGAAGAACCATCTCAAGAACACGTACCCGACCACGAGGGGTCGCCGCCCGGGAAGTGGGCCTGCTCTGTTTGGAGAGCAGCATGCCGCCGACCTCGCCAAGAACATGATTAAGAGCGAGAACACCGCCGAGGTGCTAGAGGCATTGCAGACGGCGCTCCAGACCCAGCATCTGAGCAACGTGGACATTGATTTCGTGCTGCCACCCGGCTCCATTGTGCCACTGCAGCCCGAGGATCTGGAGGAAGTGCCCGACGACGAAGATGATATCCTGGATCCGACACTGCGCCAGTATGGAGGGTACACATCGTTGGTGAAGCTGCTGGGGGAGCCTGTGTTTTTGCCCACGTCAAGATTACGGAGGGCGCCGTCGAAGCCAACCTCGCTGAATCGCAGCAAGTCTTTTTCCAAGGATCAAAAGGTGGAGCTGAGGATGAAGCTAGGGGAGCTCGTCGACACGGAGGAGAGATATGTGTTGAAGCTGAATGAGCTGGTCAAGCATATCGCCGACGAGTTTAGGCAATCGGCGAAGCAGCGCGATCCGAGTAGCTTGAGCCCCTCCGAGGAGGAGCTTGAAAGGTTATTCCCAGAGTCTGCGGACCAGATCCTGCAGATCAATTCCGCCTTCATGCAAGAGCTGCGCACAATCATGGACGACACCGAAGAGGAAGCGCTGAAGGATATGGAGACCACGACAGTTGCGCTGACGGGATCTAAGCTGGGTTCTCCAGGAAAGGCAAAAGATCCCAGCGGCGCATTGGCGTTTGCGAGGATATTTCTTGAGTGGTTCCCCAAGTTTACCGATTGCTACCAGGACTATATTCGGGCAAGCCAGCATTTCCCCACACTGCTCAACTCATTCCTCGGTGAGCAGTCGAGCTTCAGGCAACGGGTCGTCCAGAAGGGCGAACAGACCGTCCGCTCCATCCTCATCGAGCCCGTACAACGTCTCCCACGATACAGCCTGCTGATCGATCAAATCGTACAGTGTCTCCCGATGACACATCCAGCGCTGCAGCCGATGCTAAAAGCGCGCGACATCATCACAAACATCTGCTCGATGGATGAACCAGTCCCCGAGAAGCCCCAAGTGACGGGTCGTTTGAGAAACCTGGTTGAGAGCTGGCCCCTAGATCTCGATCCCCAGGGGAGGTTGGTGCTCGCGGCAGACTTCGTTGAGCTACCTGCGCCCTACCGTCAACTTAACCCACGGCAAAAGTCGGAACGCGCCGGCATCTTGATTCTTTTCTCAGACTGCCTCGTCATCCTTAAGAAACTGGGACCGAAGCCAATGAGCGGACGGGATCTCCTGCGGGAGATTGACAAGCCTTCCGCCGCCGGGCTTCTCATGTCCATGACGAACGCCGCTGGGGGCCAGGCGTCGTACGAACTTGCCTTCACCGGCTGGCATAACCTGGCGGATGTGCGATTTACCGAGTCAGCAGACGGCACCTTGGTTTGGATGACTTCAACACAAGAAATGAAGGGCGCGCATGCTGGAGAATGGGTCACAGGCACAGCCGTCACGTCAAGGTGTTTCCTGCTGGAAGAGACCTTCGAAGCCAAGGGGTCAAAATGGACGGAGGATATCGTCAAGGCTCGAGTCGAGGGCCGATTTTCCGAGAAAGAGCGCGAGAATCCTTGCTGGTCTCTTCGTTCTATCAGGATGCCAGACACCAACCTCGGGATTTTCGCTGCCGTCTTCCAGGAGGGCGCCGACCAGTTGATCGAAGGCAGAAGGGAGCCTGCACCGATTCGCATCGTCATCGACCACGAGAAAGGTACGAAGGGAGCACCTATCGGCCATTACGGTGTTGAGATCACGGTAAATGTTAAGAGTGGTGATTTTAAGCGGGTGAATGTGCAGACTGCCGGGTTGAACGGTAAGCAGTTTGCTGACGACGTGGCACTGGACGACTTCCTGCCAACCCTCACTCGACGAAGTAAGCAACAGAATTCAATTTGTCTGAAATGTGCTAACTTCGTTCTCAGTCATTCAATTGCTCAGCATGCAGTTCAACGCCTCGAATCTTCGAATAGCGCCCGCACTTGTCTCGTACTACACTAAGATCTTGAAGGGCCTTCCCCTCATGACGAGAGCAGAGAAGACGAGGTCCTTCCTCGCCTCGTCGCCCGTCAAGGGGCTCTTCTCCAGCATCTGGGGAGGTTCCACTAATACGGAGGCGCATAGCCCGCCTAAGCATAATCGCACACCTGTCACCAACCTCTTCCCTCCCCCGCCTGTATCACGAGCAAATAGCGATCAGGGCTCCATCTATGGCTCTGCGAGAGGTAAGGACGGTATCAAGATGAGCGGCGATGACCGACCCGAAAATCCTCTTGTGCGGCTGGAGCAGACATTTACGGGATACGTTGCCAGCCTGCAGTCTCGTAAGGGTAGCATTGTTGGCCGGATGCTGCTAAACCGATCAGTGGCAGATGAACTTTCAGTCAACGACCTCTACAACCGCCTCATCGAGAGCCCTTTTGACCTCGACGCCTCGTCCGAGCTGGGTGCCGACGTCATCTTCGTGGCCTTTGAGAAGTTTATTCGTATCGCATGGTGCGAGCAGATGGGCCCTATTATGACGAGGCAAGCACTGGACACCTTGCTAGAGCGCATGAACCGACAGGTGCCAGGCAACTTTGCTGATTTTGTCAACTTCATGTTCAAGGAGATGGCGCCGCAAAACCAAAGAGCATTCACGGCTCTCATCAAACTCCTGGCCGACTTGCTCGACGGCTGCGGTAACGACGGTGACAGGGGCATTCTGACAGTCTCGTTCGCGGAACTCTTGGTCCATGATGGCACGGCACAAAACTACATCAACCTCCTAGATCGACTTGTTGAAGACTGTGATAGAATCTTCGACGATCCTAGCAGCATTCACCTGACGGTTCAGCAAGCATTCGAGTCTATGAACTCTCGAAGCGGAAAGTCACATACGGGCTCACTCACTTCAAACACATCTTCGATTCGCCGAAAGTTTGGCTTCGACTCCCTGCTGCGACAAAACAGCAAGAACGACTCGGAACGGCCATCCGTCTGGCGCACGCTTAGCAAACACAGCCGTCACCCTGCGTCGGCGGATGCCTCCTCGAGCTCTAGCTTATCTAAGATGACCTCCGGACGGGCAAGGTCAATAGATTCAGGCACACAACAACCTGGCCCGAACAAGTTGAGGCGGCCTGGATCCCGCGACAGGCCGCCGTTGGCTGGCGCATTCGATGAGGCACCTAGGCCACCCAGCTCGCAGCGACTTGACATGCGCCTGGAGACCATTGGCGAGCCAGAGATCGAGCAAACACCCGTCAAGTCGTCCAAGAAAAAGCGCCGCAGCTCACTTTCGGATTTGAGGACTCTGATGTCTGCGGCGACGATTGACGACCCGCAGGAGAAGATCGAGGAAGCTTTGATGCCCTTACGTATCAACAAACAGACCTCAGAAAAGTTCAACTCGACGCCAAGGATACCGTCCCCCTCAAGGATACCGATAAGCCCGACGTCCCAGAGTCTGCGGTCTCCTCGAATGGTCTCGCCACGCCTGAAGGAAAACCCCGCGTCACCAGATCCACTCCATGCCCTCCACACTCCCCACATCCCTGCAACTCTCGACCGGGAGAACACACCCAAGAGCACGCCTAAGGGGCACGGCAGAGGACTGTCTACATCGAACATTCCTACGCTCAGGCCTACGCGTTCTATTGGGACCGGTAGCCATTCGACTGATTCCATCCCTCGACCTTCTACGAGTCCCGGCAAGCCCCCGGGCACCGGCAAGCTGCGCCTTCAATCGCCCCAGAAGTTGAGGGAGCGCTTGCAGACGGAGAAGAGGGCCGTTGAGGATGTCGATGCATCCCTCAAGTCGGAGCTCTCCAAAATTGCCGAGGAGATGTCGCGGGTGAACTCGGGTCTTGGCACGCGGACGAACACTTTGGATCTGCGCAAGTTGACGGACTCGGTGAAGACACTCGAGGAGCGGATCCCGAATATGATGTCAGAGCTCACGGAACGGCAAACATGCATCCAGCGCGACATGGAGAGCACGCTCAAGGCTTCGGAGACAAAGGTCAAGAGCATCGACCAGCTGTACAGAGAGGCGACGGCAGAAAACGAGCTCATGTACGAGAAGTTCAACAGCGAGCTCGGCAAGATCGTTAAGGCTCTCAAAGGCAAGGGCCGCGAGGACAAGGAGGATCTTCTCCGTAGTCTACGGGAGCACAGCGAGGAGACGGCGCGGGTTAAGAAGGAGAATGCGCGGTTGAAGCGGGAGATTGTCAGCCTTCGGACGTTAATGAAAGGCGCCGACGCCTAAGAAGGCCGATGAAGCAGAAGAGAAAAAAAACGGTGTGGGAAAGATACCAGACCGGATCAAGCAGAGTGTGTCGGGACGGCTCTTGTGGCGTTTTATTTTCGGGGAATCTTGCGTTGCGAGCGAGTCCAGGGTTTGGGGTGTACTACTACTACTACTACTACTACTACTACTACTACTTTTTTCTTTCAAAAGAATAAGAAAAAAAAACCCCCCCAACCACCGCGGTCTGATTTTGTGCGTTATTCCCCTTCTTACTTTCGCACGACCTGGCTTGACGTGTGGCTGGTAGAAGGGTAGAAAGGAAGACTGGGCTTTGGTCGCGCCCTGAGCAGGCAGGTGGGCAGTAAAGCAGGCCGACATGGACCAGAATGGAATTGACCTTGGATGGACGGGATGTATGGGTGGACAGATGGATGGAAGGAGAGTGATGGGCTTTTCGTATGGATTGAATGGATGGATACTGGTGTATATCATATTGAATGCGTATATGGCGGATGAAACGAGACATGAGCTGAAGATTGTGCATGTTGATACGCAGTCTATGGTTGTTGTGATGAATGGCTCTCTCTCCCTCTCACAGAGCAGGTCTGAGTGGATAGTCATGGCTGATGGTAGCTTAACAGTGGTTACCTAGACAAGACGGTGAGGGATGATACCTCCTCGCCCTAAGTTGCCGTTAATGAATAGCACATGCAACTAGGTAGTCTACACTAAGAGGAACCCATGGCAGAGGTCTTTGATGTGCGCACACCGCCCAGGACCCCGATGGACGACCCCGCGCTATCCTGATGAAGAAAAGGAAGGCTTGCTCCTACCGTAACGCGGCCCGTGCCTGCCTCGGTGCCTGGCCACCGTTCCCCCACTCTGTCGGGTGCCCGGGGTTAATTGCTGCTAGGCGGTAAAGAGGTCCGAAGTGGTACGTATCCACTGACCACCCTTCGCACTCTGATGTTTTGTGCCTGCCACCTGAAAATTGCCGACCGACCCCTCCTTCCCTGCTTGTCGGGCTTGTTTCTGCGGTGGGTTGGTGGATGCTCCGGCCGCTGTAAACAAGTAGTCCTAGTGGAAAACAAGCCAACAACTCGCTGCTGCCCGGCCTGTGAGAGAGTGGGCTGTGGCTCTTTGGAGGCTCCACTCGCGCGTCTACCTAAACGGTAAACCACCCCGCCAAAAAAGAAGCAGCTAGAGGGAACATAGAGAGAGAGAGAGAGAGAGAGAGAAACATCACCAGAGAACCACTTCGCACAACGCACACAACTCTCTCGGGTCACTCCCGCACGAAGACGACGAAGCACACCCGCTCCACGCACACATCCCATAACAGCCCACCTCCTCCCCCGGTCCTAATTCCCGGCCGGCGTCACTCTGAGTCAGCCAACGGCTGTTTTTGATTTTTTGCCCTGACGTCTCCCAGGCCTACCTTCCTTTTGGCACCATAACAGGACTCGAGGGATATTTACTGCGGATCTCTTGGTTCTCGTTATTCTTTCTCTCTGCGGCATATCCCACACCGAGTGGCGCGTACGGGGACAAAACAGCCGCAACACATACGTACGCCCGGTTCGACGTAGTAACCCGCCACCACCCGCGAGACAAATCGACCAGCCTGCGTGAGCGCGTCTTCCAACAAACCCAGGACCCATCATGGAGGACCAGCTGGTTACCCTGCTGGCAAACGTCCAGAGCTCCGACCAGGGCCCCCGCCAGCAGGCCGAGATTGAGCTCAAGCACGCGCGCGCGAACCCGGCTTTCCCTACCTCGCTGGCCAACATCGCCAACCACGCCTCCATCGACACCGCCATCCGCCAGGCCGCCCTTAGCACCCTCCGCATCTTCATTGAGAAGAACTGGAATCCCGAGGACAGGGACCAAACCGAGCCCCCCGTCGAGATCTCCGATGCCGCGCGCGATCAGCTGCGTAACACCTTGCTGGAGATTGCCCTGAGCAACGACGATAAGAGACTTGTGAAGATTGCGGCAAGGTATGGTGGTTGCGGTATCTACAAGAGAAAATCCCATGCGCGCGCGCGCGCGCGGAAAACAGCACACCATTGAGACGGGTCACTGACATTGTCCACCTTCTAGCTATGCTATTGGCAAGATCGCGTCAGCCGACTTCCCCGAACGATGGCCCCAACTCCTGCCCACCGTCCTGGGCGTCATGCCTTCGAGCACCGACATCCAGCTTCATGGAGCCCTGCACGTCCTCGGCGACATTATAGATGAGAGCCTGAGCGAGGATCAGTTCTTCACCATGGCCCGCGATATTGTCAAGGCCGTAACTGAGGTCGCTTTGAACGAGGGTCGCAAACCCAACCTGCGCGCGCTCGCCATCTCCGTTTTCCGCTCGTGCTTCGATCTCATGGACATTGTAAAGGAGGATCACATGAAGGAGGTCAAGGCCTTTGCTGAGGAGGCCCTTAAGGAATGGTACCCCTTCTTCGCCCAGGTCCTCAAGACTCGCCTGCCAGATGCCCCGGCAGAGCTGACCAGCGGCCAACCCGAGAGCTGGAACCACATCCTTGCGATGAAGCTGCAGGTCGTCAAGACTCTGCTCAAGGTCAAGTCTGTCTTCCCTCACCTGCTGCTGCCGCACAGCACCAGCCTCTTCACCGCCGTCTGGGAGGAGCTTTCCCTGCTGCAAAAGCCCCACGAGGACCTCTACATAGGACACGACGCGCAGGGCCGCCTCGAGGACTCGGACAGCCTGCCCTACACACTGGATTTCCTGATTTTGGAGGAGCTCGACTTCTTGAACCAGTGCTTCCGCGCTCCCCCCGTCCAGGCAGAGCTCGAGGGCCAGCTTGCCGCCCACGCGTCGGCTCAGGAGACCCCTTGGATGGTCGAGGTCATGAAGATGGTTGTTGGATACTCTCGCATCAGCCGCGAGGAGGAAGAGCTGTGGGATATCGACTGCTCTCTTTACCTGGCTGAGGAGACCTCCGTGACGGCGAACTACACCGCCCGTACGGCATCCGGCGACTTGTTGATCAAGCTTGGCGAATGGTACAGCGAGAAGGCCGTGGATGGCCTCTTTGGCTACACAAAGACCCTCTTCCCTGGCGACGGCTCCTCGTGGAGAAGTCAGGAGGCGTCGCTCTACCTCTTTAACATGCTCCTGAGCGATTTCCAGGATATGGAGAAGCCCATTCCTGATGCTGTCTCGGAGACATACCTTGGTCTTGTCGACTTCGCTGTCAATCAGTCCGAGCAGCCTCTCTTGAGAGCTCGTGGGTATCTTGTTGGAGGCACCTTGGCCCGAGGTTTTGCGACACCACCCGCCCTGCTCGACCGTATTATCCAGTGTATCACCTCTGAGGAGTCCGAAGTCGTGCAAGTTGCCTGTATCAAGGCCGTTGAAGGCTTCGTTCGCTCCGGCAGGGTGACCGCTGACCGCCAGGTCCCCATCATCAACGCCATCGCTCAATACATGCAGAATAAGGATCCCGAGGAGATGGAGGATGCTGATGAGCTGCTCGTCACCCTTGCCGAGTCCCTTCGTGCAGCGATCAACATCGACACCAGAATTGCTCTGTCGCAGGATGTTCCATCCGTCGATCTCCTTTTCATGGTGGCCAAGCTTGGCGCTTCCAACTTCCAGGCCACTATGCTTATTTGCGAGGCTTTTGAGGAGATTGTCCGCACCCTCTCCGACACCACGTCTTACACTGCGCTCTGCGCCAAGATACTCCCGACTTTAACGGCCGCGTTTAACACCGCCAACGTTACCCAGGATGATCCCCTTATCACGGTTGCTACCGAACTCCTCACCGCCCTTGTTGAGCATGGTTCCGAGCCCCTTCCCGTCGGCTTCGTTGCTGCCACCCTTCCCAAGCTCAACCGTCTCCTGATGGAGTCCAACGAGGGAGAGGTCCTTCGCCCCGGTGCCGAGTCCGTCAAGTACCTCCTCATGCACGACCACCACCAGGTCTTTGGCTGGCATGACGAGAACGGCCGCTCTGGTCTGGAAGTCTGCCTCCACATTATCGACCGTCTCCTGGGTCCCTCCATCGAGGACAACTCCGCCTCCGAGGTCGGTGGTCTCGCAGCAGAGCTCGTCGAGAAGGCTGGACAAGAGCGTCTGGGCCCCTTCCTGCCTCAGCTTCTCCAGGCCGTTGCTACCAGGCTGGCCTCTGCCGAGGCTGCTCCTTTTATCCAGTCTTTAATCCTCGTCTTTGCGCGTCTGTCTCTTGTCGGCGCTCACGACGTTGTCGAGTTCCTCAGCCAGATCCAGATCCACGGCAACACTGGTCTCCAAGTTGTGCTCAGCAAGTGGCTCGAGAACTCTGTCAGCTTTGCCGGCTACGATGAGATTCGTCAGAAGTAAGTCAATGTGTGTTTCCCGTGTTGTTTGATACTGACCTGCGTAGTGTCATCGCCCTGTCCAAACTCTATTCCCTTAATGACCCCCGTCTTGCCCAGACCATGGTCAAGGGCGACCTCATTATGAACAACAACGACGGCAGAATCATGACGCGCTCACGCGCCAAGGCCAGTGAGCAGCATATGCCGCCTGATGTGAATACAGGTGCTAACTCTCAAGACCCCGACCAATACACCGTCATCCCTGCCTCTCTAAAGATCCTCAAGGTCCTCATCGAAGAGCTTCTCTCCGCGTCAGGCGCCAATGCAGCTGCCAACGCCGCGGCAGTCGCTGCTGCCGCCGAGTACGCGGACGAGGAGAACGACGACGACGGCTGGGAAGACGAGCCCGAGACTCTCGACCTGAGCTTGGGCGGTGTCAAGTCGGACCTCATGTCCTTCATCGAGGGCTCCGGTGCCCGCCAACGCGACGACGAGACGCAGGCATACTTGACGGAGTTTTTCATGCGTGCGGCACGCGAGAACGTGGCCAACTTCCAGGAGTGGTACGGCATGCTCACCGAGGAGGAGCGCGGGAAGCTCAACGAGCTCGCCAATGCCGCGGTCCAGTAGGAAGACGCTGCGGCGGAGCCGAGTGGTGAGGGGCAGTCGAGCGAATCGATGAATCCGACTCAGCCGCAGTTGCCGGTGAATTCCGCGAGGATGCGGAATCTGAGAAAGCAGCATTGCTCTTAGTGCGTCGACACCCGTGCCTTAATGTATCTCAGGGCTTGACATTGAGATGAAGGCATGGAGGACGCGCCTGAGAATGTGAGAAAGCCGTCACGGCGGGATCAGCAGGGGGTATATATGATTGGCGTCTTGTCCCACGCGGCCCGTCCCCGTCCGAAGCCGAAGGAGGGACGCAAGGGGAAATGCTGAAAAAGGGGTGACGAGAATGTGAGAAACGAGATGACATTTGTAGATAGAAGCCCTTTTAGAAGAACAACAGGCGGCTGGCGGCCGTTGGTCTCTCCCTGGCTACAGGGGCCGCGGCGCGGGCGTGAAAGACGAAACGACTGACGGCTCAATTGGCCCTTATGGGGCGTCGATAATGGTAGATACATTTTTTTTAGTCAAGTGAGATGCTCACGCTCAGATCACTGTGTCGGTTTCTGACCTGTCAAAGTGCTGGTTGCCTGAGTGGTGGCGTGGGAAACCTTGGCGAGAATCGGTATAAAAGAGATGGCACTCTATCTAGAGGCTGATTTTGCGTGTGACAAGATGCTCGACTTGGTAGTGGGGTTCAGTAGTGCGCCAAGGTAGTACAACCAACGCCGCGGGCCTCTGTACATGCGACCACCTGTTGTGCTACTACTACAAGATGAAAACCGATGAGAAGGGCACGGCGCAGATCTACCCTATGGTATCTTTGCTGACGTTCCCGAGGCATTCGGGGCGAATAGCCCTGGGTGGCTGCGCTCTAGAATGTCTTGAGGGCTTTGTAAAAGGGACTGTCACGGTCGCGGTGAAGACACGGCTATGGCATCTACGCTTCTCGCCAAGTCCACCAGAGTAGAGTGGTGGGTGCAGCGGCCCAAAATCGGTGTGTTCTTTTTGCAGATTTGAGGTTATAAATGGGTGGTCTCTCATATTGCCATAGGAGGCTGGACATTTCAGTTGTACGAGGGGATTTGCCATGCGAGATGTTACTTGGGGTTTATGTCAAGGGTACGAAGGACGTCGATAGTCGAAGCCTAATCAACGGGCACAATGTGAGAGTGTCGGTGGGAGAATTTGGTTTGTGATGAGTTGCGAAGCTTGCCGGTGCCTGGAGACTGGAGCCCACGAGTTGGACCAAGCGAGGTGTCAGCTTCGACGTGACCGGGCGGATTTCGACGATGGTGCTCGTCGATCGACACCTTTGTCTACTCTCCCCTGAGATATCAACTTGATAGTTGATGACTCCGACTGATCTGACACAGTCTTGCTGATTTAAAATATGACTTGTGCTAATACTGGTTAAAATTTAGGCATGCCCACCTAATCGAGTCTAGTCACACTATAAAGACAGGACATGAATATACGATGTACCTCTGGAAAGCATTAAGAGGTATTACCGCCTCTCGAACTCTATTGTTGACATGAACTACTGGTCTCATAAGGGATTTCACGTGCGCGGATGTGTGCAAAGAGAAGTCTTGGGGCTAGAATGTGGCGAGGCCGTGGGTGATATATCCCAGAATATACAGAGGCAGGAGGACGGTGATGCGCGTTGCTAAGAGGGCTCGGGGGAAGCTTTGCCAAATCGCCGAGGATATGCTGACGCCGTTGTCACGGGGAGGCTGTGGATGTTGGAGACGATTGATGTAGACCGGTGCGAGATCTCTGGCATATGTCTTCTTTGCTCGGTGGTGTCGTGGCAAAGATGGCACATATCTCGCCTTTTCTGGTCCAGGTTTTGGAGGCTTTTGCCTATATGCCTATCTAGTGAGTCGGATCCGGGTCGGGATTCCTGTTATTGAAAAGCCGCCGGGGTCTTCTATCTAATACACCTCCCCGACAGCTACAAATTTTCTTGTAACGTTACTGGATTAGCTAGCTATTTGGCTCGAGACATAACATGATATAATGGGACACTATTCTCCTCTAGGTAGTAGATGCTGGCCGGGCGAATACAGACAACCCGACTTGAGTAGGTGGTGTGAGATTATGGGCTCACTTTGACATCGGGCGTCTTCTGTCCCTTTTCTGTTTTTCTTCTAGCGCGTTCTGCATGAATATCCTTGCAGGACATTCCGTCTGGACTGCCTGCTGACTCGCGACCATGGCCGAGACTTGAGATCTCGGTAGGCTGTATGCGTGGCTGTTTTGGATGAAAGTAGTGGATAAACCAATGCGACTGAAGTCGGAGCCCAGCTTGCGTACCACCTATCCATTTTTCAAAGTTTTGGGGCTGTGAGATAAGATCAAGATGATCATATTGATTCCCTGGTGCCAGGTGGAAAAACGTTTCCTCGCAACGAAAACACGCCCTGAACATATCCCGAAAGCTTTCAGCCGCAAAGACCCCTCCCTCGTCCGCCATTTCGACCTTCTCCCTCAAATTATTCAATCAATGCCTAGCCTCAAGACACTTACCTGCCAAAAAAAGAACTTGTTCAATCACGCATGTAGCTTCAGCGGCATCAGTTACCTATGCAGTCTGGCTACGATGCAATCATACAGATGGAAAAAGGCGCCCAATTTGACGCTATCAGTTTTTTTGCGGTAAGGTCTATGTTCTTAGTTTGATAGTCTTCCATTTCTTGCTCGAGGCTAGATATATGTCGTCTGTGTCTCGACGTTCGTCAGGGAGGTTCATGAATCGGAGTATGTGATAAAGTACGCCGTGTCGGGGTACGTCTTCGTTGGGAATGAATGATAAGCCTGGCTATAGAGCCAGCCAAATGATATTTATTATATGCTTGATGGATGTTGGAGATGTGTTCCAAGCAATATGTCCAGCCGGGGTTAGGAGCACGTTTGGTATGAAGTACTGGACAAGTCGGGAGCTGCTGTCAGCCTTGGCAAGAGTAAAGTCACCTTCCGTGAAAACGAAGTCATCTTGCCGAATAGCTGCCGTGATTGGCTCGCCGTCCCTCGTGGTGGCGGTCTTTGGAGCATTCAGTTGGGGGTATGTCTGGTAAAAGTCTGATCCATCCCTCAAGGCCCTATCGCCTTTTATGAGAGACGTCCTAGGCAAGTACAGATGGAGGTATTGAAGAGGGCTTGATCTATTGGACAGAGACTGGCCGGAACGTGGTCGCTTATAACCACGGTCGGAGGAGCGACCCTTCGAAAGAAGGGTTGTTCCGGACCCCCAGGGGAGGGGGGTCACTTGGCCCGGTGGGCGTCGGTGGGTGCGGACGATGCCTGAAGGCATCACGACAGATGTCAAATTGTAAGCATCCGTGATAGCACTGGATGAAAGAGCCTCGCCCAAGCTTTTACCCAATCAGGATGGGAATAGATGAATTCTAGTATCTTGAGGCAAGTACAGACCCGCCTTCCAGTGTCTGTAGAGTCTCATGGACAACAGGGGCTGAAGGCATTTCATATCCAGGCTGGCGTGAAGGCCACCTATGGCAGTTCGGACACATACTAGATGTTCATGGATGCCATCAAGGAGACCGTTTGCGAGGGCAAAAGTCCTCGCATTTCATCATCTGGGTTTGATGAGGCCAATCGGGCTCTTGCGGAACTAGCAGAATTTCAGAATGACACAAGCAGCGTTGCCCTCTACTTGTCGCGTCTGATGCCAAAGTCTGGCAGAAATGGGTATGTCTGGAGATAAGTGGAACGCGTTTCATGTCACAGGTGTCGATCATACAGGCAATCGGGCCCGACATCATGCCAGTTGCCGGACAAACCGCAGCACGTGACGACACCTGCGTTAAAGTGTAGACCCGTAAGGTACTCTGTACCTTATTTTGTAATAGGCGGGTAGATCTCCCAGCCACGCCAAGTAGAGTGGGGCCCAGTTCGAGGTTCTCATCTCGAGAGACCCCTTGGGCCTTATCTTTGGTGCGAGTCAGTTCACTTATCGTCTTATCACGGCAGCGTGTGTGGGCAGCAAAGACAAGACGAAGAATTTTCGGTATGGCTGCAGACTCTGCAGAGTCAAAGTCTGGGCAGCGGTTCCGAGAACGCAAAGTGACGAGACCAACAACACCATTAGCACACGGGCTGTCGGCACTTGCAGCTACATAGTCCTTGAGGCGACATGTCGTGCGGTTTTGACAGATGGCAATTCAAGGGTCAAGACCACAGCACGTAATACCATTGACGTCAAGTACCAAGCTTTTTTGAGGGTCTCTTCTCCAGCCTGACGATATTCTGGCCCGAGTGGTGTTTCGGCGTCCAGTGTGAAGAAAAATCGATGCGCCGATGGAGAAAGATAGCCAAGACAAAAACAAAATTTGGGGGAAAAAAAAGGGGAAGAAAGAATGGAACAGGAAGAAGAGGCACGAACCCCAAATATTTTCCGCTTCGTCAGCTGTTTTTGGCGACCCAGCAAGTCCCGAGATGCACGTTCAGTGTTCACAGGCCGGCGGAGCCAAATCTAGCCGTTTGTCACTCCCTCCAACAAGTTGGTTGACTCGATGAGATCGAGTAATGATTTTTTCCCAGCATGCGGGGTTTCTGGAGCACACGATAAGCTAGCTACCCCTGCCCGCCAGGCTAACTTATCATACATAGCCGCGCCGTCCCATGCCGAGCAGGCATCACATGGTGCATGGCTTTTGCGAGCGGGAGCCGTTCCTCGTCGCCGTGCTACGAGCGCCACCATCCCCCCCGGTCCCATCAACGCCTCTGATAAGACATCTCCTCAGACGAACCAATAACGACCGCAGGATCCTGCCTAGAAGACCTAATTTACGAGCTTTCTGGTGCCGGGGCTCGGCCTCTTACTCGATCAGATTTGACGTCGTTCTCAACTTATCAAAGCTGCGACTGGCTGGCTGCTCGGCGTTCTTCAATTTGCTGCACACCCTGGGCCAAGTCCAAGCCCAGCATGTCTCTGCTGCCATCCCGTGCCATGGGCCTTTCCGCTGGGGAGGAGAAGAGGAATGCGGACTGATTGACGAGAGCTTGTCTATGTGGGGGGCGCGTCGCACCGATTTCCGGGTCCATCAGACCATGTTCCTGACACAGAGGTACGACAGATGTTCGAATTCGCCCTAAGAAAGCGCTTTATCAAAGTCCCCTACTCTAAACCGACGCCGGCGCCGAGTCCAAAATAAATATCAGGCGATATCCTCCGCTGGTCGAGCCCGAGTTTGGGTCGAGATCCAGCCGGAGATATCCCTTCGACCACTGCCTTGGAATCCCTACTTGCTGGCTGCAGCCTGTTGCAGATCAATACTACAAGACCCTGCGACCCAACCCGACTTCCGCTTACGGGCTTACGGTCCATTCCTCACGTGCATATCGTCATTGCAACGTGTGACCGGTCTTCATCCTGGTTTTATATCGCTACGACCTCTGGAACTTCTGCGTCAGTTTTTCAAACACCGAGAAACACGCGAAACTTCATATCCTTACTTGCCCTTCGGAACCCAATAAGACCGCCGGGATGGACATGGACGCTGCAACCACGACGGCGCGGCCAAAAACGGTCCACGGCTCGAAATGGAGATATTGGGCCGACAAGCTCGCCGTTGAGTCGGAGCCTGGCTTGACGAGGGCACAGTTGATGGTATGATCTGCCACGTGAGAAGCTGCTCAGAAAGCCAAACGGGAACTGACCATTATGCTTCTAGCTGACGAATTATGATCTCAAACCGTGAGCAGTTTGGCACAGCGGCGGCGACGTCATACTCGTCTTGTGAAATACCGACTGACAATCATGTCAACAGTGTGGAACCAGAGAGGCGCCAGTGGGGCCCGTGGAATTTTGTTGCGTTTTGGATTGCCGATTCTTTCAACGTTAACACGTGGATGATTTCATCGTCCATGGTTGTGGGCGGTCTTTCATGGTGGCAGTCGTGGATCTGCGTCTGGCTCGGCTACGCCATCTCCGGTGTCTTCATCTGCTTGACTGGTCGCATCGGTGCCGTATACCACATTGGGTTTCCCGTTGTGAACAGATCTTCCTTCGGAATCTGGGGTAGTCTGTGGCCAGTCTTTAACCGCGCCGCCATGGGTAAGTTTCTCGAGAACAAGATGGTGTAGGCGGTCCTGCTAACGGGTATCAGCATGTATTTGGTACGGTGTTCAAGCCTACATCGGAGGTAACTGTGTCTACTTGATGATCCGCGCAATCTGGAAATCATGGGTAAGTGGAATTGACTTATTGTCCAACGGCTCGCAAGCTGACACTCATTGCTTAGGACAAGGAGACGATTAACCCCGGCGGGTTCCCGGAGGATTCCGGCACGTCTACTGCGGAATACGTCTCGTTCTTCCTGTTCTGGCTTTGCTCTTTGCCTGCCATCTGGTTTCCGGTACACAAGATCCGCCATCTGTTCACAGTCAAATCTTACGTGGCCCCATGCGCCGGCATCGCGTTCTTGATCTGGGCCGTGGTCCGCGCCGGAGGGGTCGGTCCCATCGTCCGCCAACCAGCAAAGATCCACGGAAGCGAACTCGCCTGGGAATTCATCAAGGGCGTCATGTCCTCCATCGCCAACTTCGCAACGCTGATCGTGAATGACCCCGATTTCTCCCGTTTCGCCAGGAAGCCCCGCGATGCACTCTGGTCTCAGCTGTTCACCATCCCGATAGGTTTCGCCTTCACCTCCTTCATCGGCATCATCGTCTCGTCCTCGTCTGCCGTAATCTACGACCTGGACGAACCGATCTGGAATCCTCTGGACCTTCTCGGCAAGTTCATCGATGACGGAGGCTCCGCTCAGAGATTCGGAGTCTTCATGATCGCCACCTCTTTCGCCCTGGCTCAGCTCGGCACAAACATTGCAGCGAACTCGGTCTCTGCCGGAACCGACATGACGGCGCTGCTTCCTCGGTACCTGAGCATCCGTCGCGGCGGCTACATCTGCGCTGCCGTCGGTCTCGCCATGTGCCCGTACACACTGCTCACCGACTCTAACAAGTTCACGACCTACCTGTCGGCGTACAGCGTGTTCCTCAGCTCGATTGCAGGTGTCATGTGCTCCGATTACTACGTCGTGCGGAAAGGATACCTCGAGATCAAGGAGCTGTACGATGCTCGCAAGAGCGGGCCCTACTACTTCACCTATGGTGTCCACTGGCGTGCGTATGTTGCCTATATTGCGGGAATTCTCATCAACGTTGTTGGCTTTGCGGGCGAGATCGGCCGCGATGTGCCCGTCGGCGCCACATACATTTACAACATCAACTTCTTTACCGGTTTCATCGTCGCGGCTGGGATGTACTGGGGTCTGTGCAAGATCTCCCCCATCCCCGCTACAAGCGACAGATGGATGGAGGTTGGCGAGGATCTTGAGGATGTACGGGTCGCGTATGGCAACGGCAGCCAGGATTTCGACGAGGAGGCAGTAACTGGGTCCGCGAAGGGTGTAGACAACTCGAAGCATATTTGAAGTGGGGAAAAGGCGATTTGAATTTGTATAGTGATACCATTGTTGCGTTTGGAATTGTCAATGTTGTGACACAACTAGATAATCTCAAGGAGACTTGTTTGACAAACTGCATCTAGGTAACGCGGGTATGCTATTGGCTGGTGAGCAGACAAGACGATCAATGCCAACCTACCTGACGTCCTCGTACCGGAGCGGGTGATTGATGCCGCCAGCGACGGCGGCCATGCAGCGTTATGCCTGACCACTCGCGCTGACGCTGCGGAAGCTCCATTTGCGGAGACAACTAACTGCCAACTACATCTCACCGCCGCATTGGTAGGCTTCTGCAATGAAACTCATCAATGCGCGTACAATGGCTATTGAAAGCTTTGGCGCAGGCGAAGAAATTCCACGATATGCAATTCTATCTCACACTTGGGGAAGCTCAAGCGACGAAGTCAGCTTCCAGGAATGGACGGCCAACTTCCACGACCCACCCCTCTCCCGAGTATCTGGAGAAGCCTGGGTACTCGAAGATCGTCAACGCCTGCCCAAAGACGCGAGACGATAGGCTGGAATATCTATGGGTAGATACAGTCTGTATCGACAAAACGAGCAGCGCAGAGCTTTCTGAGGCCATAAAATCAATATTTGCATGGTATGAGCGAGCCGCTGTCTGCATTGTCTACCTGGCCGACGTCGATTGGTATGACGATCTCGTCAAGAAGATCCATTCCAGCCAAGACTCAAGTTTTGGTTCAAGTCAATGGTTCAGCCAAGGTTGGATGGACTCTGCAAGAGCTACTGGCACCTGAGAAAGTCTTCTTTTCCACTAAAGAATGGTCAGAGATCGGGACCAAGTCTGAACTAATGTTCAAGATCACGAACATTGGCCTGCGCATCAACCTGCCTGTCGTTGCGGCTGTCAACTGCCTCTGCGCAATGCTTTCCGTCATCAGTACCGACGACGCGGATCCAGAGCATCAGCGGATGATGTGTTTGCTTCTTATGAAGGAAGGCAACATCCATCGCCGATGTCCTTTTCCCATGCATCCGTTCTCTGTTCACAGGTCCGTGGTTTGCGATACTAAGGAGACGTATCTTCTCTGTAAGATATCGAGAAACGCGGAAGATTTGATGCCGTGGCCATACCATCATCACTTTGAGTTCGGGTTTAACATCAATATCCTCGACGAGTCTTATTCGACGGATATGAACCAGCAGTTTATTACCTCGGTTGACTGACTGGTGCCCCAGTACAGGCAAACTCCGACTTCACACATGTCAATACCGGTCTACAGTGGTGTTGGATTCCGGTCGGCGTTAACGGGCGGTTTCGGGGGTTTGATCTTGAGGCTGAATCATCAAACCGACAGGTTTATGGTCTTTCTATCTGTAAAAAGATACGGTACTGCGTATCAGTGGAACTGCGAGGTTCTCGACTCGACGCACGTATACCATGACGTTGCGGCGTGGCTTCGGGTGTTTGAAGATGTGTCTTCACGCAGGGAGGAAGCAGGCCCCAACTGCAACTTCCATACAGCAACTTCCCAGAGCGGACTCTCGAAGATACTTGTGGCGCTGGACGGGGAAATTCAAGATAGAAGCAATCATCGACTGAGAGCTGTATTACCTGGTACTCTCCAAGACGCAAGACAGCGACCTGCGCATGCAGAACGTCCGGACGAAGCTTCAACAGAGCCTCGGCAACAGCATTGGAAAACGCTTATTATCATAAACCCACTTCTGAAATTGAGAGCACCGTCGATTGGATCGAGTTCATCTTGAGATTGAACTCAAACGGGAGTCGACCTCGAAGCTTAGCTACCTTGCATTCCTGGCAACCCCCGCTCACTTTCGATGACGACATCACTGATTGTAGAATTTCAGACGGTGGCTCTAAAATGCGGCAGTGGTGTATGACACTTCGGGCCATCTGCATATATATCAAATTCAGAAACTGGCGTTTCCGGATGGATTGGGAAACTTGATCGTTACCATGGTCGAGCAAGTCTTTTCCTCGGGTGGTATTTTCCTAGTGGCCCGCAGCCCCAGGCCGTCGCAGTTGTTTGGCGGGCCGGCTGCTACCTAAGCCCTAACAAGGGAGCACTGCTGCACAGGCACCGACAGGCTCCACAACGAGGGAAAAAGCTCCGAGCTCAGTCCCTGCCGTTTAAGAGCCACAAATTTTGCCTTCCTGTCAACATCAGCTCCCGTAGCTGAGTTGGTTTACAGCGTCATACTTATGGTCACGTGATTTCCGTGAGCTATGTGAAGGTCGCGAGTTCGACTCTCGCCGGGAGCATTTTTTTGCTTTTTGTTAGACTCCGTCCGATCTTGACAAAGCGTTCAGAGGGTCATCTTAGTGTGGCCTGTCTCATGGAGTTTGGGGAACACATTCCTCATGAGTTGCCGTTGGGTTTGTTGATACCACGTCTTCTGAGCTTGTGCGGGTGGAGTGAATTACTTTTCCCTATCTACCTGCCTGATCGCACCTATGGGACCATTCTGGTTTGACTTAGCTGCACTGAGACATCTTGTGAAGCTTCCGAAGTTCCGAGATTTTCCAGTGAACGAGGAGTGACTTGACTGAGTCTCATGCAGGAGTAGATCAAAAGCCCAATGTGCCCAGGCACCTTATCTCGTATGAAGAAGCAAATCTGGCTTTGCATTATTTATAAGAGTAAGTCTAAATCTGATGTTATCAAGTCTATTACGTGAATGAACCATACATACATCGTAGGTCAACTTTATCACTTGCCGGCCAACTCCAAATGTTTGATAGCCAACTCTCTTTGGGCATCGATGTACTCTGAGCTGGAAGGATAGTAGTTGTAGCTGATTTCAGACCTCTTGATGTAAAACGATTGTCGATGATACTTATTCAACTCAATCCCATTCTTGACCCGCCAGACGAAGTCGGGGTCTGCAAGGAAGCTTCTCCCAAAACCAACGATGACGTCCCACTTAGCGTAGTGTGTCTCGAGAGCCTTTGCTGCCGTCTCTGGGGTGTAGCCACTAGCTACTATAACGGGAGATAAGTTGTCCCAGATATCCAAGATAAAGTCGAGAGAGACTGTCTATTAGTCGATGGAGGGGTTTTAAACGGCGATTAGCAACTTGGCGAGATCTCCTCTAGCTTCAACTAGAGAAAGGTAGACATGGCAAAGGGTGCATTCAGCCTCCTGAGCTCCTTGGCGATGTAGTTGTGCTGTTCGTGGATGTTGGACGACTCTGCGTCTTTGAACGAAGCATACGGGGAAAACCGAATGGCGACCTTCTCGGCCCCGACTACCTCGACGACCGCCTTCACGACTTCAAGCAGCAATCGGGATCGATTCTCGATAGGCCCTCCCCATTTATCGGTTCTTTTGTTCACAGAATCCGAAAGAAACTGGTCAAGAAGGTAACCGTGGGCCGAGTGAATCTCGACGCCGTCGCCTCCAGGCTCCTGCCGCGATGACCCTCTTTGCGGTGTCCACCATGTCTTGGATGAAACCCGAGATCTCCTCTTCCGTCGTCTCTACGGAAATGGCTGCCCCCAGCTCCATGATAACGGCACTTGAAGATCTATACTTAAATGTCCCGTGCTTTTCGGTACTCTGGATCCGCGGCACGGCCTTGGCCCCAGATTTGCTGGAACCAGACGGAACCTTGGGCGTGGACCGCCGCGATAAGCCTTTTCCCAAGCTTCGACCTGTTTGTCCGTCACGAAGGCTGGGCCTTGTCGGACCCCGGTATCCTGCATGGAAACACCCGTAGCCTCAGAAATGATCAGGGTTGCCCCGGGCGTTGAGGCCCGCTCGCCGTAATACCTTACAACAAAGGGCGTTGCGGCATGGTTCTTGCCGTGACGGTATCGTGTCAGTGGGGCCATAGCTACACTGTGGTTGAGCTGCGAACTACCAACTTCAATGAGCTTGAACAGCTTGTTCTCGGATATGCTTGTGGCTAACATGATGCTAGGGTTAGTAATAGTGATTGGGTTGACTCGGGTGCAGCGGGGCTTCCCGATAAAATCTTTCAAGCAAATCATTTAATTAATTAATCAAAATAAAGCTATTTAAGATCTAAATAATGAAATCTATTAGCTAAAATACATAAAAGATTTAATTAAGTTAAGGGATACATAGATAAATAATTTAATTAAGCTATAGATTCATAGATTTAGAAAAATATATCCCTGAAGTAATATCAAAGTTTACTATTAGAAGTATAATAACTTATAGTAGGACTTAAGCTTATGTAAGAGATAACTTATATCAGTAGTTATATTACTTAATTATATAAATCTTAATAGATATTAATATATACCTTCACCGGGGTTTTAAATGTTAGCGTGGCTAGGGCCGCACTATTTGTGCTAGAAGATAAGGCAGTATAGCTATATTAATAGTAGGCCCCTGCCCAAGCTAATATTTAAAACCCCGGTAGAGTTATAAGTTCTTTCTAAGGGGTATACTGTTTACTTTTAAGCTTAAAGGGTTTTTATAACTTTTACTAATATAGCATAATATATATAGCTTGATTTATCCTAAGAGACTAACTTCTTCACTCTGTGCTATTCTTGCCTATAATAGCAGGCATCACATTATTTATATATTCTCACTTCGTGAACCACCAGCAAGCCCGTGTACCGTATGCAGGGCAGACTTTGGATGTGCTTACAAGAAATAGACAATAACGCACCAACACCTTCGCGCCTTGGTATGCATGTCATCCACTCAGCCACTCCCCGCCTGTTTCTGCAGAATCACGACTCATGAGACCAGCTTGTAGTCAACAGCGAAATATTCCAGTCCATGGCCTTAACAGCGAGGCCATTCAAGAGCCTCATTCTAAAACGGGGGATAGTGTCAAAAAGTCCGTGGGAAAGTTGCATCACTTCTGGAAGTACAAATAAGGATGACAAGCAATCTGGCCCGGGCATATGGAAGCAATGAGTTATCGGTACCATTTGCTTCTGACAAATCGAAGTCGACCGTTCGGTAGTACGGTACTGTACGTGACTCGGAGGAACGCGAGGGAAAGGGTAAGCTTCGTTTTCGTAACCTGCGTCTCAAAACTCCTCGATTGGCATGCCATCACGGCGCCGACATTCCGCGCATCGCCAGTCGATCATCGGACCCGGGCCTGAGGTCTGTGGGACCAAACCGATGCCCTGCATTTGAGCGGAACGGGATCTAATATATGGAATATTTGTAATCAACCGCGCGTGTCTGCGATGTTCTTAAGTTCGAAGATATCCTAGGCATGCGATACAAGCTGATCAAATCAACCTTTTCAAAGCGCTTATAAGTAGTGAACCCAGCCATCCTAGTACTGGTTGTTCAGATGATCACAGATCTGCTAGATTCGTCCCGACGCTCATCCCAGGGAAAACGAAAGAGAATATCTACTTTCGCCTAAGGATAAAACAGAACAAGACAGTACATGCGGCAAACGCAGGGACTTCTCGCCTTAATACCCGTAATTCAAAGTCACTCCGCGGTTAAGCGGCCTCCGTGTTTCAGCATGACCATCGAGTGAAGGCTCGGGGAAGCATCGGGGAAGCGTCTAAGTTTTTTGGAGGATTCTAACGCAAACTTGGATTGGGGTCAGGGGTGATTGAGCCCTCAACATTCAACCTGATTTCCTTCCAGCAACGGCGCATGATATTTCTGTTTTACCATCCCTGATTAGATTTTAACCCAACGAAAATGAAGGTTGAGTACTTACATTTGACCCTTCGTGAACTCCGTTCTGCACGTGTCGTTGGTGTACATCATGTGGTTATGGATCGGATCCAACTGACCACAGGTGCTCAATCCCTTGGGACATCCGCCCACTCTGTGGTTGGTCACGGGCGTGTCGTTTATTCCATCGTTATCATTACATCTTTGACGTGCGTCGAAAGGATGCAACAAGCCCAACCAGTGGCCCACCTCGTGCACAAGAGTCTTGCCACGGAGTTTGGGGTTTCTGTCTCCAAGAGTGATGTCCCGAATCCGGACACCTTCAGTCTCCAGAGCTTCTCTGGGAGTTATTTTCTTTCTGTACAGGTCCAGAGGTGAAGTGGCTTCCCCGAGTATCATGCTGTTATTTGGGAGACCCGGGGCGTTGGCCAAGAGCTGGCGGTGGACGAAGACGTTCAGTGTTTGGTAGGTGCCCTTCCGCAGAGCCCGCGTCACCTCTTCGCAGGGCAGATGGTCGGCGACGTTGCCAACGACTGAGCAGTTGGACAAGGATGGATTGTTGTAATGGAAGATTTCTTCGAGTTCGAAATCGAAGCCGTATTTCTCGTAGGTCGCGCGAAGAACTTTGAATTGTCCTTTGATACTCTCCTGCAAACTGCGTCAGGATCTCGTCATCATTCTTCATGAGGTAATTGGCGGTGTATAAATATTCTTCATCAAGTTGGCAATCATACCAACGATAAAAATCATATTTGGCTGATAACCTACACTGAGGTTGTCATTTTCGGAGCTGCCCATATCATGGAAGTTCACGGGAATGGTGATGCTCGGAACTCGCATTTCCCAGCTTGCTGCGATATTGGAAGATTCCATGGCAAACTCTTTGTAATCACGAAAGTCTCCTGGACTCAGTGGCTCTGTGTAACACTGGACGAGTTGAGGAGACGTGGGGTCTTCGTCGTCGAGAAGCTCGAAAGAGTCCGCGAATGCTTCGAGTGGGGCGGAGTACGCGGTGTTCAGATGCCCAAGCGTGGCAAGGCCAACCAAAGCCTTGAATACCCCGATCCAAATCATGGCGAGTCGAGAAGATGGGTCGACGGAAGTGTGTTTGCTAAGTTGAAGTAGACACTCAGGATGAGCTGAGCTGCAGGCGTTCAAGTATTTCATATGCATCCGAGAACATCACCCAAGGTCTTTGGCAGACCTCAAAAACTTTGAGTTTGCCTACACATGGGAAATACCACTGATGGATGCTTTTTGTGGCGCTCTCGTAGTGGAGATTCAGAAGAATAACTGCGGACGAACCCTCAAGTGCGCAGCGTCCACGGCGGGTCTCTTCATCATTCCTTGAGTTTGGACACCATCCTAAACCCGACTCATGATCAGAGTCGTGTATATCATTGGATCCGCCACTTCCAGACTGGCGGTGAAGTTTTCTTGTTGCTATCTATCGAAAGACGAATTTTTAAGACTGAAATGTGTGGTTCCATGTCAGAGGCCATGGCGCAGAGTGAAGGAGTCAGTCAAAGAAAGGAGTATTTCGGGTTCGACCTTCAACTATGGACCCCTCTTCCTAACTTGCGGGGGCCCTCGACTTATCTAGAGGTCACCCAGTGCCTCTCTAGCTACACAAGCTTCCCTTGAAACCCCCCTTAAAACTATCTCCTCCCTCCGAACCTTCCGGAGCGCAGGCCACCAGGGCCTCTTTGGCTCGTGACATTCCAGTAGTACCGCGGCCATATTGAGCCAGCAGACACATCAACTTTAAGATGAGTCCGGTGGCCACGGCATTTACCCAAGGTCGTGTAGACTTGGGACGACCATACAATTCGGAGGAAGAAACATCTGCCCGTCTTTCTCCGTCACCTTTCCCCTTTCATATAAGTAACTCCGCAGTGGGAACTAAGTGCTCACGGGTGAAAATTTTAACCTACTCAGAATACTGTCATAACATCCACAACCAGAATACAAATCAACATGCGGACTCAAGTTTTGGCTTTCGCTCTCATGGCCCTGTCTGGTCTTGCCTTCGCAAGCAAACACTACCCTTCCGGAAAGCTCATCCCTCTCCAGACCCGGATAAGTGTCTTGAAAGACTTGACGAGCACCCCAACCGCTCTCAGAGTCGCCCAGACATATTCTTTGGACGCTGTGTGCAGGCGCGTACTTACACAGGCAAATACGGACATTACAACGGAGATTTCTTCCTCGGAACGTGCTGCAAGAACGAAGACGAAGATTTCACGAAGCCAACTTACGTCAACCTCGATGAGTGTCTCGTCTATGATCGCGAAAGCGACACTCTGGAGTGGATTTCCGACAGCAAACGCAAGCTCAAAGATGATTGCCGTGACTGCGAGTTGGGGTCAATCACAAGCGCTGAAATCGTATGCCAGTGTGAGAACAAGGAAGGCGAGGAGGTCAGAACTATGATAAGGTTTGGAGAAACCGGCCCCTTGGGAGAAGAGGAAAGCCACCTCCCTAAGGATGCTTTCTCGGTCAATGAAAAGGGCGAGTTGGTATGCAAGAAGGAGTAGACAAACGGTCAGCAGTCGCAGTTATTTGTTTGTACTCATTGTGGGGGAAGGAGTCATCGGAGGTCCCAATTGCGAAAGACCGTTGTACATATACCCTACAAAAGGTACATCCTTAGAACCACTATAGCCTGGAAGAGACATCCCATCTATAACTACTAATTCCCGCCCTAACTGCGAGGCACTATCGTTTGGCTCCCACTCCGAGGTGAATGCGAGATTAACGTTAGTATATATTTTGAGAAGTGAAACTAAGAATTAGCGTTATTGAGTTTTAGCTGATATATCTTAGCAGGAGGCTGGTGTGGATATTGCTGTAGTATTTAATGATATCTGTTTGACTATATCTCACTGTTACGGTCAGCTATCCGACAGTAGGGTTCTGCTAACAGAAGCTGAGGGATGACGCTAGGTTGATAGTGTGGTCTTGCTATGCTGTGTTGCTGAATGAATCTTGGGGTTCCAGGAGTACGGTAATTAGTTATAGTCCTCACAAGGGGGTTATAGTATAAGATAAAGCTGAGAGTACCTATTGGAGTAATCACGAAGTTAATTGCTAAAGAGCTATAGAAGTCTGTTCTTAGGAGTCCTAAGTCCATACTATATATAAGTCCTAAATAGTCCTTTTTACCCTCATTACTAATCACCAATTAGGTACTAGTAATCGCTTAGTAACTACAGGTAAGCGCTCAGTAGTCGCAGGTAAGCGCTCAGTAGTTCTTTCTACACGCTCAGTCTTATCTTATCATCACATAACTTATACCATAGTTCTTCTATACTATAGGCATCCTGACGTTCCCATGATCCTACAGTATAAATATCCTGCCCTAGCCGTCTAATGCCTAGGTGGTTTAGTTAGTTATTATCCTTATATAACGGGTCGTAATATCAGGTCTCCCTTTAAAAGATCTTATCCTTAAGACCTAATATAAGTAGGTTATTAGTCCCAGGTTAGGGACCTATTAATTATACGTCCTGATTTACTCATAATGCTAACACTATATTAGGTCGCATTTCTAAAAATCCTATAATCTCCACGCTTTGTCGTTATCGTCGTTCTTTAAATATCGCAGAGAACGGTTTTAAAGTCATGCCTTGCCATTATTATTGTTCTAAGGGCCTGCGTTATAAGATGTTGCCTGGGTCCTTAGTTTATAGCGAGTGCGTCGCTATTAGCGGCACTCGTCGTTCATATAATACTTCTAACGATGCGATCTATTAATATTTATGGTATCTTTTATTTATTATTCTATTACTAATTTATTTTTATAGTAGAACGCCTAATAGTTAAGTCTTAGCATCTAGATAATGAGGAGGAGGAGATAGAGGAATTATTTCAAAAGAGAATAGAAGCGCTGCAGAAGGCGCAGGCTGAAGTGAATGAGATGCTTGCGAAGCTGGATCGCGTTCATAAGGCTAAGAGGATGGTTTTTAAGAAGGGTTATAAAGAGACTTCTATAGTAGCTGCGGAGGATGAAGGGTTGGGGGGTTCTTCTGTCAAGCTTCCTTTAGTCCATGAAGCGCAATCAATAGGGGGTTTTGGTGTGGTGGATTTGGATATAGTCCTAGGGGATTGGAATCCTAGCACCCCAAACTTTTTATTAGGTGAGGCGTCCTAGTTTACTAGCATCCCTAGTCGTATAAATAGGTTGGAATCTCGCGGTTAGTCTTATTATAGTAGTCTGATTATTAGTTGGGGTTAGATAAATTAGGTCTTATTTCTATATGTTCCCTTAGGTGTGGATGCTATTTGTGGTTCATTTGTTTTTTGTTGTTCCCAGTATATGCGGAGTTAATCTTGCGCGTGTTCGAGGTTTGTGGTCGGTTCCCATGTGTTATCCTCATGTCCATAACCTTTCTATTTAATAAGGTATTAGGTTTTATTTTTATCCTTAATATAGTTGATAATTCGTTTGATTTTATATTCTAGTTCATTTGATTCTATAATAATAAGGTCGTTTATTTATGATCCCTATAGTACTAGTTTGAGAAGTGAAATATAAAAAATTAGATAGCACCTTATGGTATCTAGTAGTAAGAGTTTATAGCTAATATCTAATAGTTTTTTATTAATTTAAAATAGTTTAAGTTTTTTATAGTCCAATTTATCGCTTAGTTGTTTGGTTTTAATATTTCATTAGGTGAGATAGATACTATCTCCCTCCTTCAGAGTTAGTCCCTCAACTCTTTTCTTGTTAGCGTATTTGCGCATGCGTTCGCGCATGAATTTGAGGTCCTTGGGGAGTTCCTGTTGAATTTCTCGAATTTTCTTAATATCTGCTACAGCTTTAAGTGCTGCTAGGCCCTGTTGTGGTTCTCTATATATAGTGGGGTTAAATCCGTAGTTGAGATAGAATAGTGATTCTTTTATACTTTCTCCTACTATATTATTATAAGCGAATTAGGCTATTAGTAGTAGTAATACCTAATTATCTTATTTATAATTAATATAATAGTATAGGTAGATCTTGAGGATTTAGTTAATCTATTTGGTCTATCCGTTAGTTTGCGGATAGAAGGCGGTTAAGAGTTTGTGATTAGATCCAAGCTGCGAGATCAGGGATCTCTAGAACTTCAAAGTAAATAGTTTATCTCTATCTAACATAATTTCTATTAGTATGCTGTGTTAGCTGATGATGGTTTTTAGAAATATATAACTAAGGTCTTCTGTAGTACTTAATTCCATATATAGGATAAAGTAGGCATATTTCGTGAGTCGGTCTATAATAACCAAAATGCTATTATACTTAATATTAGTTATTAGTTCTTTTAACTTTAGTAATTTAATAATAAAGTCTAGAGATATAGATTACTATGCTACTTCTAGTACTAATAGTAGTTAAATTTTCCTATAGGGTTAATATTAGCTGGGTTTGCTCTTAGTGCAAATTTCGTAGTCTTTAATAGTATTCACTACTTCCTGTTATATAGCAGTTTTATTGTAGTATTACTAGATATATTTCTATATCTTAGTAACGCCTTAGTATCTATATGCTGGGGCTAAGTATATTTCTCTAATAGTTTTAGGAGTTATTTATCTAGTTGAGCTAGTATTAACCTTCCTAGCTATTATTAAGAGTCTTATTACTAGCATAAGGTTTCTATTCTTATCTTATTTTAAGATAACTTAAGTTTCCTCTAGTACTAGGACGTCGTGGTCTAATTAGTAGCTGAGAGCGTCAGCTCTGCTATTTTTATTTCCTTTCTTATAATTGATCTCGAAGTTAAATTTAGATAGGAATTCTAACTATCTGATTTATTATTTATTAAGTGCTTTTGAGGTTATAAAATAAGAAAGGTTCTTATGGTCTATATATACCTTAACTAGGTGTTTTATGCCTAATAGTTATGGTCTCCACTCTTTGAATACTTTAATAATTGCTATAAGTTCCTTATTATATATCTAATAGTTGAGTTTAGGTCCGCTAAACTTTTTTAATATAAAGGCAACTAGTTATAGTTAATTCTTATTATCTTATTATCTAAGTTGTGCGCCTATAGCGAAGTCTGAGGCGTTAGTTTCTAATTCAAATAGTTTATTAGGGTTGGGTATAAATAGGATAATGTCTTCTTCTATATGTTGCTTAATCTTTTTGAAGTTATTTTAGTGTTCTCTAGTCTATTGGAATATATTGTCTTTCTAGGTTAAGTCCTAGAGTTATTAGCTTATTTTAGTGTAGTTTCTGATGAATCTTCTGTAGAAGTTGATGAATCTGAGGAATAATTATATATCCTTAATATAAGTAGGTATAGGCTAGTTATAGACTGCCTTGATTTTATCTTTAGATATCTGAATAATTCCTGGGGTAATAGTGAATCTAAGGAATTTAACTTCTTATTAGTAGAATTTGCTTTTCGCTAGCTTAACTAAGAGTTTTACTTCTTATAGTCTTTGCAGTACTTTATGCACGTGTTCCTTATGTTCTTCCAACGTTTTGGAGAAGATGAGGATATTATTAAGGTATACTATAATAAACTTATTAAGGCATTATTAGAGTGTTTTATTAATTATAGTCTGGAATATTATAGGGGCGTTTATGAGTCCAAAGGGCATTATAAGCGTCTCAAAGTGTCCGCGTTATATTCTAAAAGCTATTTTCTATTCTTCGCCTTCCTTAATATAAATAAGGTTATAAGCTCCCTTAAGGTTAAGGGCCATAAACTAGTTCGCACCATACAGGAGGTTGCGTAGCTTAGAGATAAGCAGTAATAGGTAATAGTTTTTAATAGTGATATTATTAAGTTTCTAATAGTTAATGCATAGTTATTTCTTCCCGTTCTTCTTAGGTATAAAGAGTACTAGATACCCTGCTGGGGATATTGAGGGTTAAATAAATCCTTTCTTGAGGTTCTCTTCTAGGTAAGCGTTAAGTACTTCTATTTCTTCTTAATTAAGTCTATAGATTTTTTTAAATATTAGTTCTTTTCTGGGCTTTAGCTTAATCTCATAATTATAGCTACTATGTTCTAGTAATCTAGTATTAAGTTCTTTAGCAAATAGTTTATTATACTGCTAGTATTCTACTAGAATAAATAGTAATTAATCTTCTCTATTAATATCTATTACTAATAACATCCTAGCATTCTTATCCTTAATTTATAAGTAGGCGAGGAATCTTCTTACTTTAGTTGTTTTGCGAGGTTTGTTTGAGGCGCCCTTCTTTAGCTGCTGCTTAGTAACTGAATCCTGGTCCTAATAGAGTTAGCCTATTCTCTAATCTATCTGTGGGTTACTATTATATAACTATAGTCTTCTAAGGATAACGTTATATTTATCTCCTATCTCTATAATATTAAAGTTTAGTTGCTTATTTTAGCTATAGATCTGTAAAGGGAGTTGCGCGGTCTCTATATTAATGCGTCCTCCGCTATACTAGACTTATTCTCCTTTAATAGTATTGAGGTTATAGTAGTCTTTAACTACTTTCTTATTCTAGGTTATTTATTATTTATTTACTGTTCTAGGTGAAATAAAGTTTCCTTAGGCTCTGCTATTAATTATTATAGTAGTCCATTTTCTATTAAGTTGTATTTAGACTTATATATGCTTATATCGTTGAGTTTTTTGCGCTATTGCGCTATATAGGAACCTTGTTGTTTTTGCTTATTATTATTCCTTATTAGTAGGCGAGTCTAGTTTTTTAACTATTAGCGCTAGAGTTATCTCTACTATGCCTTAGCTTTTTCTTCCAAGTGGATTCAGTATTTATTATTTATATATTAGTCCTATTCTATATAGGGGTTATTGAGATATCTTATGGGGTAGTGACGATATGGTTTGAATAATACTATATTATTGTTGATTATTTGGGCTAGGTCCTATATAGGGAGTTAGTTCTCTAGGTAGTATTGCGTGATAGGTTTAGTATTATATCTTTAAGGATAGAAGTCATACTTATACTTATTAGCTTAGTGTTTATTATAGTGGTCCGTGAGGCACTAAGCCTAGAATACGTAATAGTGTTAGTTGTATATGGGGTTGAGATAGGTATGATCTCCTTCAACCTATATTATAAATGAGAGGTTTCTTCTTTTGCATCTAGATATACTATAAAAGGCAATTTCCTAGTCGTCCTAGTGAGGGTTGATCTCCTTCTTATAGAGGTACCTTAAGTAGTTGGCTAGCTTTAATCTAGTTCCTTTAGATGAGGTGTCGTTAATTTCAAATGAGGTTTATTTAATCTATTTTTCTACTTCTGGGTTTAGCTGCTATTTATTAGTTATTATAGCGGATAGTTTATTCCGTT
>JAXCEF010000071.1:0-177580 GCA_037178605.1 Colletotrichum euphorbiae | reverse complement strand
ACCAAAACTATTTAACTTTTAACTATAATCTTTTAAACCCCTTTCTTTAATTAATTTAATTATACCTTAGTATATTAGGTCTGTAAATTAGTTATTCCTACCTCACCTATAGTCTAAATACAGTATTTTATAATAGGGAAAGTTAGCTTTTATAATAATAAGAGACTAAATACTAGTATTTAGTAGCTTTAGACCTTAAACCTTCCTTTGCTCGATATTAGATAGTTAACTTATCCTGCGCCTACTACACCTAATAGAAGCCGATTTTAGACTTAAGCAGACATAACTAGAGATATCCTAGGCGTTAGGCCGGGCGGAACCATAAGATATTAGCCACTAATAATTTATTATAGTATACCCCTGCCTCCTAGAGAGTTAATTATTAGCTAGATATATCCTTCCGACCTTATAATAAGATGCACGCTTATTAAGCACTAGTCTAGTACTTTAAAAGCACTATATGAGTAGGTACTTCCTTCTAAAATATAGTATATTATAGCTAGAATATTTAATACTATTAGTACTTTAGAGGATAAGGCTCTAATATGGCCTAATAATATCACTATAGTTATTTACTATACTATTAAATAAGTTAAATATAGTTAGCTATTTTAATATTATATAATTAGAGGCATAGAGGAAGATTTTAATAACAGAGACTTTTAAGATAGCATAGAAGCGGAATTAAAGTTAGATATAGTAGATATCCTTTTTATCTATCTAGCTACTACTACTAGGAGAGTAATAATCTTTTTAGGTCTACTAATTAACTTATGAGATAGAAGGAGCTAGGTTTATAATAATTAGTAGTTAAGGGGAGGAGCAGAGGATAGGTTATAGTTAATAGTCTTTATTATAATAAGCCTTTTATAAGGCTAAAGAGCTAACATTTCTGAAGTCTTTATATAATAACTACGCCTTATACCTACTATGCATATAGACCCTCTACTATAGATATTAGGTTTATATCTTATTAACTAGGTTAGAACGTTCTTATAGACTGGGATTTTAGTACTAATAAAAGGACTACTAATAGCGAGAAAGATTAACTAGGTTAACTAATTATTAGCTACTTTTACTAATAAAAAGCTAACCCCTAGATACTAGATATCAATTAAAGCAGATAGGCTTAACTAAGATATAGCTTATAAACTCAAGGATAGTATGCTCAAAGAAAAGGGCCTAGAAACGCAATTAAAGCAGGAAAAGGAGTATAATTATTACTTTAAAGATCAAAATCCCCTTGCAACTAACGACATAGATATTAACTCTCCTAGCCCTAGTATAGGAGATTTACAGACCTAATAACTAGATAACGCTACAGAAACTAAAGAAATAAGGCTATTAATAGAGTTTAATACTATGTAGAATACTAAGATAAGAGATATAATTAAGTAGTTTTTGAGGATAAATAATTAATAGTAACTAATTAACTTAATATAATATATTAGTGTGCCTAGGTTTGTGAAACTATTAATATTACCTTACTTTATGCTTTTTTCTCACAATTAAGTTTACTATAACTACTGCAATAATATAGCTAACTTTAAGTATACTAGACCTAGACCTAACCCTATACTAAATAAAGATACCTCTATTCCTATAGTACCCTAGTATATTAGAGGTAATAAAGAGTCTATAAATTATCAAGCGGCATAATATAGAAAGGGGTTATAAATTACTATAGTAGATTATACTAACTATTTATCTAATATCTATAATATATAAGGAACTTTAATCTTAGAATAAAATATAGATAGTTGCGATCTTATAGGGTTACTATATATAGTAATTAGAGGCTTCCCTTATAAGTATTATATCCCTCCTCATAGTATACCCTAGGTACTAGGTGAAACCCCTAATAAGACTTTAGTAGAAGCTATAGACCTAGACCTGAAAAACGAGATCTATAATATAACTATAGTTATTTTATTCCTGAATTATAGTAACACGTATTAGGCGTTAATTATAGTAGACTAAGTATAGGGCTGTAGCTACTACTAGGATTTAGCATGGGACTTATAAAGCAACTAGAGGTTTATAGATACTATAAATAACCTCAAAGACTGGTATAAGGCATTAGGAGCCCCTAATTAGTTACTATAAATCTTATTAACTAGCTAGTATATTATTAACTCTATATAATAATGAGATAGGTTTATATATAGACTTCAATACATTAAGTAGGCTTAGGCGTTTATCTAGGAAGGTTTCTTATTACCTTAATATAGCTAAATAGTCTAGAGAGATCCCACCGCTTTCCTAGAGTCTAATATCCTATTAGTTAATTAGCATATCTCTACTATTACTTCAGAGTTTTATAATATACCTATTAAAAGTGGGTTAGCACTAAGAGACGTTAATATCTCCTAGAAAGACTTTAAAAAATCACTATTCTTCCCCTAGCTTTATATTATATCTAGCCCTATAGATGTTAGCCTCCTATTAGTAGTAATAATAATATTATCCTCTCTCTAACTTAGGACCCCCCTTCTAGTTATTATAGTCCGCTCCCGTCTGCGCCTACGCTGGGGCCTATATCTATATTACTACAGTCGCTAAATTCGCCATTATCTAAAATATCTAATAGAGAGCTTAATCGTCTTAGACGCTAAATTAAAGATTAATATTTATAGAGCCCTAACCCTATCCCAAGACCTATAAGGCCTTCTAGAACCCTATTAGTAGATCTACTAAGTTATTCTACTTAACTTAAAGCCCTAAATAAGCATAATTACGATCGTGAGGACTATATATAATAACGAGTAGATCAGTGGGATTAGATCAAATAGAACACGCCTAAGGGGGCATATCACTATAACTTCTCGCACCCGCCTCAATAGGGAGAATAGTTTTAGTTATATTAGGGGTTAGAATAGGACAAAGCATATAAGGAGGAGCTAGAGAAGGGGAGGTAGTCATTAAGATATAAACTAAGGTAGAAGGCAAAAGCTAATAATAGCCCCGTTTTATAGCAAGACCGCCCACCAAAAAGAAGATAATAAAATACGTCTGCTAATAGGGCTCTATATAGTAGCATTTCTTTTATTTCTTTTATTTTTAATTAGTTGTTGAGACTCCCTATAGGTGTCCTTTAGTGAGTCTCGAGGGGACGATTAAGATGAGACAGGATAGCTTGGCTGTTTAGTTAGCAGGCCCACTGTTGATGGGGTCTAAAACGGAAGACTGCGATACGTTCTTAATCACCACTATTATCGGCATCCATAGTCTTTTTCAGCCTCAAGGGGGCTCATACCTTAATAATCCTATACACAATTACCTGCAATATCTCTTCTATTTTAAGCCTAATTCTTCCCATTCTTTCTGATTAGATCTGCGAATCGCTACGCCCATCTTTTGAGCCTACTTTTATTATTCACATCCTTCCGTGGGTAGTGTTGTGTTGTTTGCTATCTTTGTAGTCCCCACCGGGCTCCTGCTCTTCCCAATACCCACCCTAAAAATACTCACACTTACTATACCTATAGAGTTAAGAGCTATATTATATAGTGCTGCCCTATAAAAACAACTACCTACTAAAAGTTACTAAATTAGAACCCTAAAAGTCAATTCTACTAGCTAGGAAGAGGAGGAGGACTACTAAATAGAGATATATATCAGACTTTACGCATCAATTAGGTAAAAATCAGTATATATATTTCATAAGTTCTGAGGTAAAAAGGTCTCCACTAAAGTCTCTACTAGATATAGGTACCTACAATCTAGCTACCAGTCGGGACGGATTTCGGGTTAAATCAGCATACACATATCAGCATACGCCCAGTTCGACACACCCCCTCAGGTTAGTACCCAAAGGGTCCAAACTGGACAAACTAGCCAAAATGGCCCAAATGGCCCAAATAGCCACTTTTACAAATCTCAAATCCCCCACTAATAGGCCCTTTTACATATAGCCCATTTGAGAGTATATCTATCGCTTCAAATTGCTCCCGTTATGCTTATTAAAACCTCCCAGTAGGTAAGAAAGAGTAACGCTATTTATAGAGCTATTTTAGCCTATTCAGCCTCTAATTCAGTACGCCTATTATCTGCAAGAAGGTTGCTTTTATCTGCGAGGTTAAGTTAGCTAATGAAGGTAGTAAAGGCGGCAGCTAGCAGGGCCTTCATCATTCCATCTACTATTATTTCAGCTAATTAGGTATAAAAAACCTCTATATAGTTATCCTAAATCTCTTATTATAGCTAATAGTTATAGATATTAATATAGTATAACTTAGTTTATAGTTAAATAATCTCTTAGGTTACTAGCTATATTATTTAGGTATTATTGCATTAGATAACTACCTTAAGGCTATTGTGAGTCTAAATATAAGGCTAACTGTGGGGCTAATTGACTATATAAAAAGGCTCTCCTCTAGGAGGGAAGCTTACCTATAAGGCAGTTATTAGCTAACTTATAAATAGTCCTTCCTTCGTAGCCTACAAGAAGGCTAAAAGCTCTACTTCTATAGTTAAAGTCGTTACTATTTATTATTTATTAGCCCTCTAAGTATTCATCCCTCTAAATAGCTTTATTATGAAGGCTTGAGAGCTCTTTTAATCCATTAAGTTATCTGTAAAACTAGCGTCTAACGCTACCTCTAGCCCATTAATATTCTTAACTCCATACTTGAGGCAAAGCCCTTTTAACTTCAGTAGGTATTATATAACTTAATTAGTAGCTTAATAGTGCTTTAGGCCAGGGCTTCAGTTAAATCTCGCAAGATAACTGACTATAAAAGCAATATTAGGTCTGGTTATTATGGCAGTATATAGTAGCGATCTAACCTTTTATTAATATAGCTAAATCTCTTGAGGTGTTGCTTGCACTTTATATAGTAGTAGCTTTTTAGTAGCTATTAGAGTATTTTATTATAAGCTAGCAGCCTTAATATAGTCCTTTAGTAGTTTTATTAACTTATTAATAAATACTAAGTATAATAGCTATAGCTTCTTATTTAGTTAATGACTTTAATCCCTAGGAACTAATATAGGTCTTAACTACCCTCAAGATAGTATTATTTCTATAGTTATCTAATTAGTAAGGTAGTATAACTATAATCTTCTAGGAGATATACTATAATATAGTTATTAATATAGAAAAAGAATAAGACCTTGCTATAGTGCTAATAGTTGTTTTCACTAAGTATCTACTCAAAATTGAGGGTATTTAGACCCTTTTCAAGGTGTTGCTACTATAAAAGAGGGGATCTACAAAGCCTATATAGGGCCTTTTGGAGCTTAAGCACTCTTCTAGGCTCTTAATAACCTAGTAGCATCTCTATATAGACCTCTTTATTAAGATTGGCATATATAAAGGTATTAATAGCATTATGTTAAATTAGATCTATATTAATTTAGTTAGTAATAGTAATAAGGGTCCTAAATAATATCCTAGCTAATATAGTAGTATAGGTATTATAAAGGTTATGAGGCTATTAATTGCCTCTTACTATAAGTCTTACTTTAACTTTTAGAAGCTTATTATACTTATTTAGCTTATAGGTATATACTTAGTGTATCTAAGGACTTTATAACTTTTTGCTACTTTTTATAATATAGTTAGCTAGAACTAGGATATTTAGTAGCTCTAGAGATAATTCTCTTTAGTTTTATAAACTTAGTACCTATTAGGTAGCTATAAAGCTTAAAATATAATGAGGGTAATATTAGTAATAACTTCTAGTAGGTATTTTACTACTTTAAATTTATTTCTAAAGTTATTACTTCTAGGGCTGGGAATAGTAGCCTTATTATAATATTTCAGGCAGGCTTATAGCCGCTCGCTAAAGGATCAATAGGTTAATTAGACCACACTAAGAACCTTTGACTATTGTTAGTTTTATATATATGAGGTATACAATAAATATTAGGTTTACTAGGTTTTACTCTCATGTGAGATTTATTAGTAGTATAGCCTAAGAAGACCGCCTTATAGAAAGTCCTTGTGGTAACTCTAACCTTTAAATGAAAGTTTGAACTCAGGTTAGCTTCTAAAACTGCTAGATTACGCCCCCTCACGTTGAGGTCGGCGTGAATGTCTTCCTTAAGCGCTTGGAAGAAAGTAGCTCCTGGGGACTAAGGGGGAGTTAGTAGTAAAGCAAATTTTGCTTGAGAATAACTAAAACTAGCTCTACTGCTAATACTTTACTATTTATTTAGTTATCTTTTTCTTCTATATGTTGTGAGTTATTATTTAGGTCTATAATAGCCTGGGTGCTTCTAATTAAGGTATTTAGGTTGAGAAGAGTAGCATAGTGCTATTAGATTTCTTCTAGAGTTATATCCTTGAAGTTATTATGGCGGGTATCTATTTAACTATTAAAGATAGCTTCCTTATTAAAAAGGACATCTTAAGTAGTAATAACCTCTCCTTTTAGAGGGTTCTAAATCCTATAGCTATTTGAGGTAGTATATCTAATTAAATAGCTAATCCAGGCTCTCACAGCTAGCTACTAGCAATAGTTTTAATAGAGTTAGGTATCTAAAGTTATTAAAAAAGACTTGTTACTATATACTTAAAGATAGGTTAGATTAGGTACTATAAACCCCTCTTTTAATATCTTATAAAGCATCTCATAAGGCGTCTTCCAGCCTTGTTGCTTTCGTGGCGTACAGTTATATAAGTAAGTAGTGGCTTTTATGATTTCAGGCTATAACACTATAAATAGCGAGGCTGAGAGTTATAGCAAGCGGGCTTTTTGCTTAATAATAGTAGCAATCCTTTTAGTGCCTCTATTTTAGGCCTATAAATTTAGAGCAGATAGCTCTATTTAAATACTCTTGCTCTTAATCCTTACTATAACTTTTAGGTAATAAAGGATCCTTTTATTAGCCTTAATAACCTGGACCTTAGTCTTATATTATATACTAGTTATTAATATAGCTTTTTTTACTATTTAGATAAGGGATTTACTTATTTAGTTACCTAGATAGAAGTCCTAGGTAAAGCCTGAGGCTCTATCCGCTATAATAGCTACTAATATATACCCTTTATATTCCTTATTATAGTTATAGAAGTTGATAGTAATCCTTTTACTAGGTTTTAATAATATTACTAACTCTCTTGGGGCTTAGTAGACTTATCTTATTATCTTCGCTATAGCGCAGGAGTCGAACTTAATAGTCTCAATAGGCTTATTATTATTATTAATATAAATACCTCTTGTAGCCTCATATAGCTATTATAAACGTTCTAGGCTGTAATAGCTAATATATTAATGCTATAATAACGTTAAGCCTCAAAGGGGTCCGTAAATAGTCAAAGAGTCATACTTATAGTAAAGAGGATATTTATATATCTCATCTGGAGGAGTAGTGGATTTATAGCTATTAGTAGCTATTACTATAAGCCCCGTGGGAACCTTTTCCCTCACCCTCTTACGTAGACGATACTCAAGTAAGTATTATTAGTTAATATTAAATATCTCTACTATATAGATATATCTCTTTATTAAAAGCAGTTTTAATTAGGGTTGCTAGGTCTAGTATCCTACCACATACCCTTCTTTTGTAGTAGTTATATAGATATGAAGCTAGTAATAAGACTTTCGCAATACGCCACATTATTAAGTCAAAGAGTTATTAGCAGCCCTCCAGAGCCTTAAAGGTAAAGTTTTACTAACTCCCAGCTATTAATAGTAGCCCTTAAGGTCCTAGCGACAATAAATATATTATAAGAGGCTAATTAAAGATTAATAGATTAGAATAGATTATTAAATATATATATTATCGCCCTAATATTAAGTAGAACAGAGAAAGAGAGGGAGTATTAAACTTTATTAATTACTATAATAGTCCCCCTATATCTGCTATTATAGCGTCTATAATTATAGCTTCTATAATTATAGCTTCTACTATATAGTTATTAACCTAATTAATAAGCTTTTACTTTCTCAAACTCCTCCACTAGATCACCACTAAGCTAGATCCTCTTAACAATACAGTTAATAAGAGTTTTATTGAGGCTAAACTATTCAGGCCAATCTTCTAGGAAGGCGACATAGCAGCACTAGAGAATATATCCCTTATAGTAATAGAGAGCATACTACCTATTATTACTATAGTTATTTTAGCAAGACCTTTTGTTATATAAGTCTCTTTAGCTACTAGCCTTATACTTATAACCTCCTCCTCTAGGTTATATCTATAGCTATGCTATATATAGAGCGGAACTTTATAATCCCTTTATTAAAGTCAATAAGCAACCCGTGGTCTTTATAAAAGGGCGTACCTAAGAGCAGGTTCGCGCTAAGTGAGTTAATAACTCCTGCAGTAATAATAATATAAGCCTAAATAAGCATACTACTAAGCATGCCTAAGAGGTAGAAATAAAACTAGCTTCTTTTATAACCTTAAAGGATAAGTTTATAGCTACTATATAGCGGGGGTCTACTAGGCATATGTAGGCCTTACTAATAAAGCGATCTATTTATTATTAGTTAATAAGGGCGATAAAAGCGCTAGTATTAACATAAATTTCCTATATAGGCCCATTAACCTAAGTAGATATATAGAGGTAGAGATAGATCCGCTTATAGAAATAAGTGCTCTTCTATAGTTTAGGAGAGGCATTAATAACTTAGCTAGCCTCTAAGGTGAAATTAGTAGTATAGTTAGTAGTAGGTGCGGTAGCATCAGTAGTGAGGCCTATAAAAAGGGGGCACTTAGCATCTAAAGCTAACATATCGCTAGAGTTATAAATAAAATTATTCTATATAGGCTAGTAGTTAGTCTCCTCCTTTAGGGAGGGAAGTATTACTAGGTTAGAGCTATAATTACTTATCTATTCTACTTATAGCTAATATAAGTCAGATAAGTTAGGTTATTTATAGATATTAATAAGCTTATATCCATTATTAATAAGGTAGTTAATAATAGTCTTAGGGTTAATATCTTTAAAGACCTAGTAGGCTTAATTACTATAATAGTAATAAGCTATCTATTATAAGTAGTTAAACTATTGAGGATATTCCCAAGGCCTTTAAGCGTTATAGTAGCCGTCCTAGGGGGCTTAGTTACCTACTAGCTCATTAGCCTAATACGGGGTATTTCAATTATTAGAGCGGTTTAGCTAGAATCCTCTGCGATGTCCGGACTGGGGATACTAATGGTCCTGTTGCGGGGAATCCCGATAGGAGTATAAACGACCCTAATAAGTAGAGTTATTTAGTATAGCTAAGTGAAGGGCGTAGTAGGCTCCTAGGCTGGATAAGAAAGGAGCGTGAGCGCGCCATATAGTGCGGCGTTTCTTATCTATAAGCAAGAGATATATATCTATTATATCTATTATCTAGGGCTTATAGAGAACTTGTTAGAGTTCTAGATTAAGGGATTAATAAAAGACTATAAGCAGCTAGTGGGGGGTAATAGATCCCTATACCCTAGTATACTTAAAGACTTTGTGCATATATTAGTAGATATTATCTTTACTATTAATCTAGTTAAGAGCGAATTAATTCTCCTAGAGCTAAGTCTAGACTTCTGCTATAGTAGGGATAAACTTCTATTAGATAGCATCACGTAACGCAAGCAACCTATTTAACTAGTAGTATTACTGCTCTATATCTATAAGGATATAGACCTACTAGGAGAGAGCAGAACCTTAGAGGAGAGTCTCCTACTAGGCAGTAATAGCTATATAGTAGTAGGGGTACTTAGCTAGAGCTAAGAGGTGAGAGAGCTAGATATCTACTTCATAGTAGTATATAACTCTATAGTTATAGAAAACTAGCTCCTTACTATACCTCAAAGTAGGGGCATTAGGCTAGAATACTCTATAGTCCTATAATATCTAGGGCGGGAAGGGCGCTAGGGCTAGCTGCGCCTAAGTAGTAAAACCCTATATAACTACTAGGGCAAGAATATCTAAGAAGAGACTATATAGGTGCTATAAGGCGTTATTCCCTCTATAGGTATACTAAGGTATTAGGCTATAGTGAGGTTACTAAGGAACTCCAGGTGCTAGTAAGCTATAGTTAGGGGGACCCTACTATAAGTAGCCTAGTAAGGTAGTGCTTTATCTTATTACTCCTAGGCTAGGGGGGGCTATTAGAATAATAGTATTCCTATTAGGGCTAGAGTAAATACTATCTAGAGGGGCTAATATAATAATAACTATCTTAATAGAACTAGTATAAGTAATATCTAGAGGGGCTAGTATAATAGTAATTTTACTAGTAGGACTAGTATAGGTACTATCTAGTAGGGAATATAAGGAGCTAGTAGGATATATTAATAGGGTAGTAACTTAACTTATAGTTAGGAGTTTTAATAATACCCCGAGAGGTGCTTAAGTCTCTGCCTTTATTAGCGCTCTAGGTTCTTAGGGAGGCTATATTAGCAGAGGGGGAGTGCTTAGCGGCGGAGCGGCTATAAAGGTGAGCCGTCCAGTATCACAAACTTAGGTCTCTTTAGGGCTAAGGTCGCCAAAAGAGCTGCGGAGGGTACTAGATTTATAATAGCAAAGAAGGACCCTTATTATACTACTAATAGTCTCCCTTAGCAAGTAGGTATTAATATTCTAACTATTAATATTAAGTAGCTTATTAAGCTAGCTAGTGTTGCGGGAAGCCTACGGGATGTGAAGCGTTTAGCCTATATCCTAATAAAGACTGCCTAATACTACTATATTGCGTAGGAAAGCCTGGCTAAGGCTGTAAACCACAGGGTTATATTTATGGCGATTTGCAAAAACCGCAACGCAGCGGGCGTCATTTTGTTACGCCTCCGTGAAATGGGGTAAGGGGAAAGATAACCTAGCGGCAGACTTCTGCTAGTCTATTATAATAGAGTCCTCAGAGCTTAAGCCTGAACCTAAGCCCTTATCCTAATATAGATATCTTATGAGCCTCTTCTAGGCTCCCGCTATAAAGCAAGCGTGGGGTAGAGGGACTTAATGAGGTTGAGGATCTAAAAAAGAAAATCTAGTAGTCGTGCTACTAGATATTAGCGTCTTCTCAGTATACTTATAGTAGTACTGAGGGGGTAATAAGACGTTTAATAAATAGCAGTAAACAGGAATAATATATAGTGAAATAACAAAAGATAGGTCTTAGTACAAAAGGAGTAGAAGTCATATATTCTTATGTTCTATGCTACTAGTCTTATTTATAGACGGCAGACACCACGTGATAGTAGCAGTATGCCACGTGGCAGTAACTGTATGTTACGGTACGTGATAGTGACTGCGCACTATTTATATAGTAACAGAAAGTAGAGACTACTAGTTAGGGGTTAGTATTTAAATATAAATTAATAATATATTACACCTCTATATCCATAGGGTAAAAGACCTAGTTAATCGCAAGAATATATCTTATTTATTACGCCCACGAGGCGTATTCTCTCTACTAACCTAAGAACTTTAGGAGTAAGAGTAGTAGCTTCTAGGTTACTACGCTAGATATTACTAGTAGTCTACTAGTAGTAATTATCTAGGGGAGTATAACTAGTTACTAGTTACCCCTCTATAGCTCCTATATTTACTACTAGAGGTAGTTTAATACTATTACTAAGTTTATATATAATAGCTCGCCTTAGCTATTAACTATTGGGTTATTAACTATCTTAGTAACTAGTAGGGAGTAGCGCTCAACCTATCTCTTATTATTATAGTAGTAAGCTTCAAATATATTATAGGCTAAACCTAAGCCTATGCGACAAGAGGTAGCGTAATACTATTTATTTAAAGCTAAAGAGGGAGAAGGAAGGGTTTTCTGCTTTAGCGTAGTTATACTAGGTTTATAGGTAGCTACTAGGTGGGCCCCAAGAGCGGTAAGTCTGGGCAGAAGCCTAGATAGTTCCAACCGGGCGTAGCCTATAACACTATTATTCTTATTACTAACCTCTTTTTACTCTTCTTATTATTATTACTATATTTAATTAAGAGAGTAATAGTAGCTTTAGCGGTATAGCAGCTGCTCTCTAGGTAGTTTTCTACTACTATTATATCTCCTAGTAAAGCTTATAGGATTTTAGGGAGATAATAGTTTAATATAAAAGTACTCGTAAGTAACCTATACTTATTTAGTACTACCCCTATAATCTATTTCAAAGAAGTACTAACTTTAAGTCTTTTTACCTACCTCTAATGAATATCTATAGTATATTAGTTTAAGTAATAGTAAGCTTTATATCTTAGTAGATTTAATAGTTATTTAAGTAGCATTTCTCTCCTAGTGATTAATAAGCGCCTTATAGTGTAATAGCTTTAGCTATTAATCTAAAATCCCTCTTTAAAGAGGCTTAAAAATCTCCTAATATTTAAGCCTAATGTAAGGCTAATAAGGTATACTACCCAGTACCTCACTAGTATCTATCTAGTACTTCTAATAGTTCTAAAATAATCTTTATACTACTCAACTTATAGACTCTGGATTAAGAAGAATAATACTATTAAGTTAGCTAAAAAGCATAAAGCTAAGAATAATAAATTAATTTAATAACTAGAAGAGATCTAAGTAGCTACTACTAAAGTAAATATTAGAGTAAATAAGTATATTATCACTAGTATTAAATCTAAAAATAAGCTCCTTACCTAGTAGTACTGGGAGCTTGCTTATTACTATAAAGTAATAAAAGAATTATGTTATAAGGTATTATTATCTAATAAGGCAATATTTTCTCATATCTAGGAGTTAATTAAGTTAAATAATAAGGTAATAAGGTAATAAATAAATAACCCATATCTCCCTAGTAGTAAACCTATTAGACTTTTAATTTCTAACTCTTTTTGTCGTATTATAAAGTTTTAATAGCTCCTTCTAATAATAGAGAGAGTAAATAAAATTAAGAAGAAAGCGCTAGTACAAAGAAGTAAAAGTTCTTATATACTTCTAGTAGTCTAATAGTAAGCTATAAGTAGCTTCTAGTAGCTTTTAAGTAGTTTTCTTATTTCTTTACTTACGTTTCTAGCTTATAGGCTCTAAATTAATTCTCTACTAAACTTTCAATTACCTAGTGCCCTCTAATTTCTCCTTATAATATTACTATAGCTCTAGTAAACTATTCTATTGTAGTTCCTAGGAGTTATTTAAGTTATTATAATCCTTCCACTTAATTAAATACTAATAGTTATATTTAGGTCCTTTACAAATATCTATATAGTTAATACTATAAATACTATTATTATCACTTATAATTAGGATATCTTAAGGAGGTATAAAAAAGCTAGAAATACTTAAAGTATTTTGGGGTATAAGACTCTCTACTCTGCGGTTTCTGCGCGCCTCTAGGATAACTTAGAGATATGGCCTGGCGCTAAGTAGAAGACTGCATACTTTATGGAGGACCTCACGAAACCTCTAAATAACTACTTCGAGGTTAGTAAGCCTAAAGAGCTGCTGCGAGGCATGTTCCAAGCCGCTATGAAGAAGGAGATCACCAAACTCACCATAATAGGGACCTGGCGCATCATTAACCAGGCTGACGCAGGCTCTATTTAGCCCGAAGGCTGGCAGATGTTATCTGCGGGGCTATAGCCCCCTCTACAAAGTAATTCTTATGGGCATGCCGGCCCGCCTCCTAAATGCCGAAAGCAAAGGGTATTCATGCCCGTAGGCGCATCTTCAACAACAGGAGCTCTCAGCTCTCCTCCGCACAAATAGCTATAATAAGGCAGTTAATTAAGGGCTTAGTAGCGCTAGCAGGCATATTATAGAGAGCTAAAAAGCTTACTAAATAAGCATAAACGCTAGTAATAGTACTATCAGGCAGTATAATAGAGACCTAATAAGAAGAGCTACTAAAAGGCAACTCTCTAATAATAGGCTTAGGTTATATAACACTACTAGCAGGTATTATAGGAAGCCCAGAGTGCTATAAAAAGCTAGCTAAAGCTAACTCTCTCATAGCGCCCTCTAGGCGTATAATAATAACCTCCTTACTCTTCTTCTTCTCTTTTTCTTCTACTTCTCCTACTCCCTCTACTCCCTCTACCTTATTTTTCTCCTCCTCTACCTCCTCCTTCTCCTTCTCTAGAATATTTTAGAGAGTATAGTAATAAACAAAACCCCTAAATAGTATTATTAGCTCTATCCTAAATACTTAAATATATTTCTACTCCTACTTATATACTTATAACTTAGTTATTTTTATTAAACGCCTTATAGTATATTTAATAGAGCTTAATAGTAGTAATAGGCAGGAGCTTATAGCTTTAGCTATATAAGTAATAGTAGTAAGCACTTATAGATACTATAGGAGTAGTAACTAGAGCTCTTATCTATAGGCAGCAACTAACTATAGCTATAGTAGGGAGAATCTATAAGGTCCCCAGCTCCCTCTAAAATAGGGGAGGGTGGTGTGGAGCCTCTTAGCTAACCCAGGCGTCTTTATAGCCCTAGTGGGGGTCTTCTACTAAGGCGTCTGAGAGGTCTTAGTATGCTGCTTCTTTTTCTATAGCCCAGTAGGCTCCTCAACTAGTAATAACATTATTAGTAATATTTAAGATAATAAGGTAGTAATAACTTACTCTCCTCTTCCTCTTCTATTTACTACTACTGCTCTGCATTAGTAGTAAGCTGTATATTAAGTGTAGCTTATTATTTAATAAGAGCAGCTAGCTGCTTTTTCTCCGCCTTATTAGTAGCTTTAGTTACTTATACCTTAATAATATAAGCGTAGAGCTCCTCCTCAGTCTCCTTACGCTTAGGGGCTATTTTAATAATATTATAATAATATATTAATAGTACTATAATAAGAAATAAGTATATATAATAAGTAATGAGGCGTATAATAGATTTTTGCGCGCTTGAAAAGTTAACTTATAGTTATTTATAAATAGTATTCTAAGTAGAAAAAGAGGGAAAGTCTAAAGGCTATGCGTAATAATAGTATTTATATTTATATACTAAGGCTACTTTCTTAAGGTAGTTAGCTGCTTTCTATAGAAGTTAACTACTATTTATAATACTTAGCTACTATTCTACTACCTTTTTACATCTATACTATTATTAGCTAAGTAATATAATAGTAGTAATAAATACTATAAATATCATAAGAGATATTAAGGGGTTATGTTTTTATTTATTTTGCGCTTTTAGGGCTATTTAAAATATAGCTATTTTCTTTTATATATATTTCAAAATAGTTACAGCTACGCGCGGTACGTCGTGAGAATATGATAATTATAGGAAATAGAGTAATATCTTTTACTCCTATATTTTTAAAGTACTATATCTCTAAACCTATATGAGATATAATAATATAGGTTATATATTTGAATTCTCCATTTGATTTCCCATTGAATAGTATATAGTTTATTCCTATATAGATAGGGTAAAACTAATCTAAATATAACCTGAAATAATATACTTTAATACGTATTATATTTAAGGTTTTATTATGTATTAACGCATGCAGCTATGCAGTAGCTTAAAATCAAAGATGCATTGCATTAGCGTATATAGCTATACAGTAGCTTGAAACTATGCAAAAGATGCATTGCATTAGCGCATGCAGCTATATAGTAGCTTGAAACTATGCATAGATGTATTAGCGTAAACCTATGCTTAGATGCGTAAGACTATAGCGTAAAACTGCGCATAGGTATGTTATATATACTCAGGCTGCTTAAGCGCAAAAAGCTTACGCTTAGACTGCTTAAGCGCATGCGCCCTAGCGTGCGCTAGCGTGCGCTAGCGTAACTAAGCGTATCTTAAGCGCCGAAAGCGAATGCGAAGCATATTGTGAATGCGAAGTCCGGTGGAAAAGGCTGGACATATATGCCTACCTTTTCCCCCAGATTTTTAGCCTTTTAGATAGGAGTATTTTCACGCACAAAACATACACCTATTCATATCTACATTTTCTCCTCTATCTGAATATTATGCATTAAACCCGAAAAGCTATCCTCATTCACTATTTCTTGCCAGAATTCTATTTATATTATACTGGAATCTTTTCAACCTCTCCTTCTACTTTCATCTCCGTGCTTACAATAATAACTGCACGCGCGGCTGGGGGGTATATTGCGATGCAGCACTACAGTACTAGCAGCCCTATATGGCTCTGCTGTAGCCCTGCGTAGCTATGGTGGCTTGCAGTGTGGCTACACACTTATGTAAGCCACTCTGCTGCCTATTTCACTGCGCTTCGCGCGCAACTATCTCTAAATATGACAGTTTCCTTCTATAACTCGCCCTAATCCCTACCTGCAGGCTCGTAATATTATCTAAGATAATACTCTGACAGAGAATAAAGGAGCATCCTTAAAAAGAATCAGCTAAATAGATTTTAGCTATTTTACTTATATCTAGTAGAAGGCTATAATTAGTAATATAGTAAGAGATATTATTAAGTAGCTATTATTAGCCTCTAGAGTTAGAGCTGCTATATCTGCGGCGCTTAGCTTAGCTGCTATTGCGTCTATCTTAATTAGAAGGGAGCTATTTAGTTCTCTAAGACTTCTTTATGATTTACCCTGCGTATTAGAAATTACTATAGAAGTAAGCCTATTAGAGGGATATTACTGCCTCCTATATATACTAGGCCTTATCTTAGCTATTTCATAGTCTTTTATTTAGTTTATTAGAGTATTTATATAGGCTTACTTAAAATATAAGTACTAGTATAGAGATTAGTAGTAATAGCGCCTATAAAAGTAGGCAGGTATCTTATTTAGTAAGCCTATAAAGAATAAGGCTTCTTCTATTAAGGTAGTATAAGAAGTAAGTATTATAGGCTATACCTATCAGAGCTTAAGCAGGCGGACAGCAACGAAACTACTTAAGTGCGCGCATAATAGCAAGGGTCAACTTGCTATTACATACCTTTTATATAAAATATAGGTCGGCCTCTACTTAGCTGAACGGTCTGTTGCGTGTGTGCGCTGCATAAGCTTATAACTAAGCCCGAACTATTATATATAGCAAGTTACCCCACGGGTCAAGATTTGAGTCGCGCGTGCGGCGCGCTGTTTCTAGCTCACAGCAGTGCGGGCGGGGTTACGCAAGGCACTGCTGGGGGTACGTACTTAAGTCCTTCCGTGGGGCCCACTCGGCTAGGGAGGGCGCCTGGGGAGCGGAGGGATAGTGTTATGGGCTATGCCCCTTAGAGCTTAAGTAGGCGGGCAGCGACGAAACTACTTAAGTGCGCGCACAACAGCAAAAATCGACTTGCTGTTACGTACCTTTTGTGAATGATATAGGTCGGCCTCTACTTAGCTGAATGGCCTGTTGCGTGTGCGCGCTGCATAAGCTTATAACTAAGCCCGAACCATTATAGCAAGCTTAAGTAGGTTCTAATTATTAGAGAAGCTTATAAGAGTTATATAAGCATCTAGAGCCTTATTATAACTCCTGCTATAGCTTAAGCTATTAGTAGGTTTACTATAGATTTTAGTAAAGAGAATAATACTACGCTATTTAAATATAAAACCTAGTATATTAATCTTATTTATTTATATAAGAAGATCTAGCTAGTATTAAACTTAAGTAAGAGTAATATTATATTAAATAGCTTTAAGAAATAAGTACTTATTATAACTTCCCTACGCCTTAGGGATATCCTAACTCTTAGCAAGACTATAGAGATAGTACTACTCCTTAAACTACTTAGATAGCTTTATTATATACTTAGTATACTTTAGAATCTCCTTATAATTATAGTAAGCTTACTCCTTAATATTCTTATTAGAGCGGCCTTAGTATTACTTTAAATAGTAAATAAGGTTCTAAAAGCTAAGCTGAGATGAATCTAAGGTATTTAACTTAATTTCCACGCTTTTAAGATCTATTAAGTTGACTATTTAGAAGATAAGCCCCTAAAAAGCTTAATATAATATAATCTATAAGGTGAGAATTATATTATTAGTAGAATAGAACTTAAGAGTATTACTTTACTCCTCTTGGACTTTAGCTTTTATTATGGGGTTTAGTATAGATAGCTCTAGAAGCGCCCTACTTCCTAAAGTAGTAGTAAGGGAGGCTCTTTGAGAGCTCTCCTAGAGTTAGTAAGAGCGAGAGAGATTAATATTATTATTATTATTATTATTCTCTATAGTTAGAAATATTTAAGAGTGCTCTACTCTAGTAGCGGGAGTCTTAATAAATACCTAATAGTAGCTGAGGTTAGCCTTATATTTAGCTTTAAGATATATCTCACGCTTAGTTATAAACTTCTGCATAGTTAGAGTAAGCTCAAGAGCGTCTAAAGGCTTATCAGAATTAGGTCTATTAGGATTAATAAACTTCTAGATGCCTTTAGAGTATGTGGATATATATAGGTTCAGGTATTAGTGAGGCTAGTTAGCTAGGTTTTAGAGCTTTACTTCTATAGAGAAGTTTGATATAGTGAGAGTATTAGAAGGTTTATAATATAGCGGGAGGTTAAGAAGGTATAGGACAATTATTTAAGAGAGGGTTTTAAAAGAGAAAAAGGTGTGGGAAAAGGCTACTTACCCTTCCCTAGGTTTAGAGAGGTTGAAAAGGGGTATTTATAAATAGAAAGGCTAGGCTTATAACTATTACGACCCTATAAGTAGGGGTTAGGGCGAGTTATAAAAGGTAACTATTTTGTTTAGAGATAGTTACGCGCAAAGCGCAGTAGAAATAGGCAGTAGAGTGGCTTATATAAGTTATAGCTATACTGCAAGCCACCACAGCTACATAGAGCTGCAGCAGAGCCACGCAGGGCTGCCAGTACTGTGGTGCCGCATCGCGACATCAATATATAGAAATGATTGAATAGTAGGTAAGAAATTAAAATAAATACCTATAATTACTACTTTTATAGCTATTACTACTTAAGTACTTATAAATATAATTAGTAATACTACAACCTTTTAATTATATAGGAATAAATAGATTATAACCTCACTATATAACTATGTAAAGATAGTAATGTTAAGATACTAGGAGACCTTTTTTTAATATTAGTAATAATAGAGATAACTACGCTCTAAAGGCATAGTATTTTTAAGATTATTCTATATAATGCTACTATATATAGTTAACTTTAGATCTTTAAATCCTATATAGTCTATAGAATAAAAAAGTAAGAATACTAATTAGCTATATAATAAGTTAAAGCTTATTATTCAAGGCTACAATAATAATGAAAAGCTTTAATTCTTACCTAATTACTAACTATTAAGCAAATAGGTTAGCAACTCATTCTTACTCTCATCTCATTACAATATAAAAAGGGCTATATACTATAGCTTTATAATATTATATAAGAATATATTTAATCTCAATTAATGCTTAATAGGTTAATCTCTATAGACGTACTAAAGAAGATTTATAATAAATACGTAAGACCTATATTATAAGAATTATAAAGCTATTATATAGTAGTATTAAGACTAGGATCTATTAGTAAGCTATATATAGTAACTATTATAAAAGAAATCTTAAGATAAACTAATCTTCTTTTAACCTATACTTGCTGATCTCTTTAGCTAATATTAATAGTTATTTTAGTATTATTTATAAATAAATTAATAATACTATTAGGCTATTTATCCTAAGGTTTTCCTAATAACAGAATAGGAAACTTGAGAAGGCTGATGTTACTATAAAGATAAAATAATAAATTAACTATAAATCCCTATTAACATTTAATAGTAGTATTATTACTTCAGGTAAAAATAGTAGTCTTACTTATTACTCAAAGGGGTAAGAGGCAAGAAATAAGCTTATTACCATAATAGTAATCCTAACTAAGCGTAAATAATAATATACGTAGTCAAAGACAAGAGGAGTATATATTACCTTAATTTATTAACCTGAGGCTTAATTCTAATTTATCTACTATAGCCTAGCATTAAGATCCTAGTATAGAGGATAAAAAAGCTCTTATTTATTACCTTAAATAGTACAAGGAGAACCTTAACTGAGAGTTAACTTTTATATTTATTAATTTAGCTATAGCTAACTATCTATGTTTATGAATATGCTTTTCATAAATAATACTAACTTATTTTTATAGATTAGATTTATTATAGTAATTATTTACAAAACTATGGCTAATAACACTTTTATAATAACTAGTAATTTCATCTACTTTAGTTTAATAAAGTATAAGAGAGCTATATAAAACTCTAGCCTCTAAGTTTTAAAGTATAGTTACTAGTATAAACCTAGGTTATATAATTACTACTATACTATAAAAAATTACTACATACTTAAAGAAGCCTACTATTCTTACTATTATTTAGACTAACTTATGTTTATTATATAAGTACCCTATTAAGCTTAGTATTATAAACAAGACGCACCTTTAAATTAAATAATTGCACTTCATTAGTTACATGAGTAATAAGAGATATATAATATATAGTAGATTAATAGAAAGAATAACCTAGCTAATACTCTTACTAAAGGTACATCAAATCTATCTCTTAAGCAGTTTATTAATAATAATATAGCAATAATTTAAATAGAAGGATAGATAAGATAGGAAAAGGAATATTATAACTATAATATCCCTCACCCTATAAAAAGTAGTAGCTATACGATTAAGAGTAGTAATAGAGGCATAAAGAAAGGCCTTTAATAGGATGATTTATTTAGTAGGATCTATAAATAGTTATATTTTATACTATAGTAGGTTATAGCGCACCTAGCTATAAAAGAAAGACTGCTAGTATTACGCTAAGACTATAACCTATAGAGTAGTAGAATAAAGCCTCTGCTAAATATAATATATTATATATATATATAAATTACGTAACTATATTCGTAGGCCTAATATAGTTTAACACTACTGCCCCCGCAGCTATATTATATCTTAGACTTCTATACACACACATACGCACACTTCTAAATAGCTTCAATACAAGTAATATATATTAGAGCTACGCCCGCATTTGTGTCACTCTGGCCGTGTGAAACTAATAATGTTAAAAGCTTTAATATAAAGTAAAGAAGTTAGTTATAAATAGAGATATTTTAGGTTTAATATTTATTTCTAGCCTCCTACTCCTAACTTATAGAGGCCCTTAACTTATCTAGAGGTCACTTAATACCTCCCTAGTTACTTAAGTTTCCCTTAAAACCTCCTTAAAACTACCTCATATATCCTAGCTATTGGCTACTAGAGCCTAAGTCTACCTTATATATCCTAGCTCTATTACCAACTAGAGCGTAAGCTACTGGAGCCTCTTTGGCTCGTGACACCACGCCCCAATGCTCCAAGTCAAGGACGCATTTCAAATATATTAACAATCAAACAGAGCGTCGGCGAACACACCCGATTTATTTCTAGCGTCCACATTCCCAATGCCGAATTAAGCTCCAGGACGAAAAGTTCAGTAGAGGGGAAAGCATCTAGACACGGGGACGTACACGACCGTGTGGCGGGTTCGTTCGAGATCCGAAGAACTGGAGGATTTGCAACTGACTCGCAGGTCTCCAGAGAGAAGTAATCGGCGAGCGGTAATCTGTAAATGTCCGAAAGATCCGAAGAACTGGAGGATTTGCAACTTTCTCGCAGGTGTCCTGAGAGACGAAGTCGGCGAGCGGCAATTTATAAATGTCCGAACCACGCCGGTGCCCCCTCCGCGTGGAGCACGCGCGTACCCAGCAAGGTGGGGGGGTTGGTCCCGTTCAAAGCCAAGACCATGCAACGAGAGATTCAGCTGATCTTTCGCGAGGGAGAGGTTGTAGGAAACTCGTCTTTAGTTCTCAATGAGGAAATCTGAACCGCGGAACAAGTTTCCTGAGTGGCCGAGAGGCGGTGACGGCTGAAGAGGAGGAGGTGGACCATATGTCGAGTGTAGACCGGTATATAAGACCCAAACGTCTGGTGTCGGTGATTACCGTCATGACTGTACACCTAGCGAACTCGACACGGAAATTCAGACACAAATATTCAATGAAAATGGCACCATACGTTGTCAACTCTGTTGAAGTCCTCCAGCGACCCATTAACCCTCCGACATGGCAGCATCCCAAGGAGCCATCCCGCGTAGAACTACTCGCCGGCAGTAGAAAGACCCTAGAGGCCCGACCCTTGCCTTGTGACATTATCCTTGAAAGAGACCAGTTATTGACTTTACGGGATGGACTTCGCATCCGAGCTGACGTCTATCGGCCGAAGACGGAGGAGAAGGTCCCTGCTGTGATGATGTGGTCGCCGTATGGGAAGAGCGGAACAGGTTAGACAGCTTGTTGTCTGCAGTCGAGTTCCGAGAAAGTTGGCTAATACGATTCGCCCAGGTTTCTTCAACCTTGATACGATACCGCTGAGAGCAGGCGTGCCTTTGAGCAAGCTTTCAGGATATGAGTCCTTTGAAGGGTATGTCGTCTCCTCATAATACGCGATGGCCAGCTCAAAGGTTATTCAACCTCTTCTGACCTATAATACAGCCTTGACCCTGCCGAATGGGTCCCTCATGGGTACGCTCTCGTTAATGTCGATGCCAGAGGAACCGGTGATTCCGAGGGGGACGCACGAGTTTGGGGCTCCGGCGAAGGCAGAGACGGCCACGATGCCATAGAGGAGATTGCCAAGCTCCCGTGGTGTACTGGCAAAGTCGCTATTGCAGGCAACTCGTGGCTTGCGATATGCCAGTGGCACATCGCTGCTGAGAGGCCGCCTCATTTGGCGTGTATCGCGCCTTTTGAGGGAGCCGGCGATCATCTTAGAGAAATCATTTGCCGGGGGGGAATACCTACCCCTCCCTTTGCCAAGATGCTCCAGGACATACTGGCAGGTACGCGACTATGACTTCAATCGTAGATACGAAGGTCCTAACGCGATACTCTTAGGCCGCAATATGCAAGAAGATGATGTCGCGATGCTCGAGAAATATCCCAACAGCAATCCTTACTGGGAGGATAAGAGAGCTCGAATGGACAAGATCGAGGTGCCAGCGTACATCCTTGGAAGCTACTCCACAATTATTCATGCGATTGGAAGCTTCAGAGCCTTCGAAGAGATTCGGCACCAGAAGAAGTGGTACGCTAGCTATATCCCGAAGCTGCCCGAATGTACGACGCTGACTTCAATCAGGATCGCGGTTCACGCCACCCAAGAGTGGTTTGATCTCTACAGCAAAGCGCGAACTGACGACTTGCGAAAGTTCTTCGACCGGTATCTGAAGGGTATCAAGAATGACTGGGACCAAACGCCGCCCGTGAGGCTCGCTGTGCTAGGGTACAACAAGCCGCCAATTTTGGACTTGAACTTCGACCATCTCCCTTGGGTAGTACCCTCCACGCCCAGCACCAAGCTACAAAAGCTTTTCCTAACCCACGATAACTCGTTGCAACATACCAATGTCAGCGTGACCAACAAAATCGAGTACAAAGACGTAGAGATAGCAGAGTTCTCCTACACGTTCCAACAGCCAACGAACCTCGTCGGGCCGACGAAGCTCGTGATCCACACATCATGCCCATCTCAGAAAGATTTTGACATCTACGTCCAACTCAGGAAACGGGATCGGGACGGAAACGACCTGGAACATCTCAACATGCCGCTAGAAGCGCTCGGCGTCTCTGACGCCAAAGAGGTCCCGAACATCAACTCGCTGAAGTACCTCGGACCTACGGGGCGTCTGCGAGCTTCGAAGCGAAAGGTGGCACCTGAACTATCGCAAGCTTACTGGCAGACGCTGGCTTATGATAGCGACGATCCGGTGACGCCTGGGGAGATTGTCAAACTTGACGTTTGGATCTGGCCAACCGCCATACAATTCGACATCGGTGAGCAGTTGATAGTAAAGATTTCAGGCCATGAAATGGGCTTACCAGAGCTTGAATTTCTTCGAGTAGAACCGACCAAGGCGGCGCCGCAGGTCTTGCATGTGGGAGGTGAATATGAAAGTTATTTGGAGGGTGTGTGGCTCAGTTGATAGCTAGTCACAAAGCAAGCATCATGCATGCCAGACGGAAAAAAAAAGTTTTCAGGTTGCACAGTCTCAGTGAGAGGAAGGAAATAATCAATGCTTCTTCTCTCTACTTCTCATTGGGTATTATTCAAGCAATTTCATGAACTTGGCAAAGGTCAAGGTTCCGAGACCTCTCACTGCATCCCATTCGGCTCTATCCGACCATCCGCTCTCAACTTGATCTCCGATCGGACAGCTGCCGTTAGGTAATAGATTCACTCGTGAAATCGCCAATGGCAGCGCGAACCTTGTCAGAGTAGAGAAGGGGGCCAAGGAAACCCAAAGGGCCAAAGGGGACTTCCCTTCCCGACCAGGGCAATCATCGCCGCGACAACGGGCGTGCCGGTACTGGTTCCCTTCTGCGTCCAGCCGGGCTGCATCAGAAAGCGAGAGCCGATGGCCGAGATATCCGGACTCCCACGGCCGCCAGGGGCATACCACCCGGAATAAGATCCGCTGATCCCGTCAATGTACGACTTGGCCGCAGACTCCTGCCAGGCAGGATGTTCAAAGTGCTCGCTGAGACCGCCGGAGCTGGACCACCCTGGGTCGGTGGGCATGTAATTGCCCGTCGCACCAACGCCCGGGACGTAGGGACTGTCGACGGGAAAGGTTAGGATGAACTTGGTGGTGTTCTTCCCGTGATTAGAAACACAATTACCGGAGCGAATACCAGCAGCACCGCGGTCGCCAGTCGCAACTAAGACGGATACACCGCGGGCAGCGACCTGCATGAACAGGTCGCAGATACGACGGGCGTACGGCAGGGGATTCACTGCTCGTCATCTGTGTATGAGATGGAGACGTCGTGAGGGATTATCTCACGAGCGAGGAGAACCTCGGGAAACTCGATCCAAGTCTCGTTGCCGCTCTCTTCCGGTGTCTTGTCTTTACCGTCATCGCCGATCTCCGGTCCTTTACATGCAGCAACGCCTGATGGACGGCGGCAGCTGCATTCCGGCGCCGTGCGATCTTGGCGTAGCGCCGTTCTACGGTCTACCGCACCGCCGAGTGGAACACCACCGGTCCGCACGTTCGCCAGTATCTCCTCGAGAGAGGCGAGATCAGCGCCCCCGTCCGGAGCATTTGGTTCGACGGGGCTCCCGCGGACTAGGTTGGGATAGCACTTTCACCGGTAACGCCGTGTTTGGTGCTATCGACCACTCCAAATACACTGGTGACCTCGTCAAGGTTCCTCCCGCCAAGAACGATCGTCTCGCTGCCTCCGTCAGTTGCATGGTTGCACCTCCCACCTTCAAGGTCAAGAACGTTACCCTCGATAACACGAACCTGAGCTCTAACGCTCTCGTGATCGACTCCAGCACCCAGATTGACGACCCTACCATCAGCTCCGACGCTCTCGTTCTTTCTTCGGCGCTGCCGGTCTCACACGCAATCCTATCGGCCACGTTGCCAGGAATCGTAGCTGCAACTCGATCCCCAGGGACTTGACCATCGATCTTGAGTTCGCTGGTGTCGACAACAAGAAGATCATCATCAAGATTCCCCAGCGCAACTATGCTCGCAATGCCGCCGACTTGAGGCCCGAGTTCTGCGCCCTTAACATTAACACTGGTGGCTGCATGCTGAGTGCTCCCTTTGCAACAGCTACTTTCGTCGCGGCTGCTGAAGCTGCGAATGAGATTGCATTGGCCCAAGGTGGTGTCTCCAGGAAGGGAAGCAAGCCTGACGATGCTTCGCTCTCTATTACCATCGCATGAATCAGGAGACAATGTAGTTGAATAATGAATAATTCGTAGTTCCATGAACTTCAACCAGATGCTCTCAACTGGAAGGTTGTGAGATAACATGCAGACTAGGTGCTTACGAGGACTTCTCAGTGGCCTTTCCTAGGCTTGATCTTGGCCCGGAAATCCACCGGCCTCATGTTGAACCATCCCTCCTGATGTAGCTCGTACGAAGAATCGACCTCATCGATGTCGAATTCTTTGATCAATTTGGCCATCACGACCATCTTCCACAGCCAAGCATAATGCTGCCCAACGCATACCCTCTTGCCATTGCCGTAGTACCTTCTCGCTCCCAACGGCAGCTGCTCAAACTTTTCGCCCACCATCCGCTCGGGCCTGAAGGCTTCTGGGTCCTCGAAAACCGATGCGTCCCTGTTTGCGCCCGCTAGGACAACAATCATGCCCTGATTATAAGGAATTTGGTACTTGCCTCCAGCAAGTTGGACTGGCCCTGTGTCCTTGCCTTTCTCGTGAATGGGCTCAATGTTGAAGCCTGGCGCTGCGAAAGACAAACGCGAAGACTCGCGGACGATAGCCTCGATGTACTGGAGTTGAGATAGATGGCCGTAAGCCAGTTCATCGTCGCCAACCACAGAATCAAGCTCCTCGCGAGCTTTGGTGACGAGCTGTGGGTTCTTCAACAGATAGTAGATGCCGGCAGCAATAACACACGGGGCAGTGCTACTACCGATAGGCATGGATACGATCTCGTCGATAATTTGTGTGTCGTTCAGTTGTTTACCGGTCTCAGGGTCTGAACTGTGCATCATCGCAGCGAGGAGATCCTTGCGGTCTGATGGATTCTCACGTCGGTGCTGGATGACTTGTTGCGCATACGTCCTCATATCGCTGATGGCCTTGTTGAACTTTCCCTTGTAGCCAAGATTCAAGAATGACGGCACTCGCGACGGCCGCTGCACAGCTTCTCCGCTTGAGTGATCCATGCCTTGCAACATCGGGTGGCTCTTGTGTAGGTGATTAAGCTTCTGCCCGAAGAGCGCAAGTGTGGTAGCCTCCAGATTGAGTCTATCTAACTCAATAAGGGGGAAAATCTGGGCGTCTGGGCCTTTCTCCCTCCACATGTCGAGGAGCTCATTGGTTGTGCTGATGAAGTCATCGAAACGCTCCGAAACCGCTTGTGAAGTGAGTTTAGGTGCGATAATGTTGTGCGCAATACTCCAATCCTTCTGCTCGCCGTCACCATACCCAGCAGTGAAGAGCGCGATGTGCACCGCCTTTCGGATCTCTTCGATAGGCAGAGTAACTTGCTTACGGAAGCGCTTTTCGTTACAAAGCTCCTCGACCAGGGCGGCGCCAGCGACGAAGACGATTTTCTTGCCGAAAGGGAGGTTGACCTGGAAGATTTCCCCATGATCCTCGGCAAGTTTCTTGAATGATGGCCAGGGGTTGCTGCGGTTGATGGCGGATAAGTTCCAGCCAAGAAGGGGAATGCCTGGGACATGCGGAATTCCTTGTGTTGCCATGCTGGATGTGATGGGTGTGTAACTCTGTTTGCAATGCAGAAGAGTCGAAAAGATGAGGAATCGTTTCGCAGAAGAGGGGAGGGTTCTTCGCTTTTTTTTTATCTCGGGACCTGGGCGACGGACGTCTTGCCAGAAGAACTTCAAGGCTCTGATGCAAGTCTTTCTCAGATTCCTCGCCTGTCTTTTCTCGCGTCAGTTGTCTTGGGCTAGGTCTTGTCTGTCTCACTAGCTCACAGCATCGCGCAAGCGCGACGGCTCGTAATCGAATACAGAACCCTTGTCATTGGAGAACCGCCTGCTCGTTTCCGCTCGTTTTCATACTCTCGAGAAGCCATGTCTTACACGGTCAGACAAAAGCTGAGCAAGGTGCCGATTACTTACTGTTGTCTAACATGTTGCACGAGCACATGCAAGGAAGCAAAGGTGAACGCCTCTTGCCTAGCGTCAAGCGTCTCTGCTTTTCAGCCTTCAGGGCCTGGGAATTGCAGTCGGAAAGTCGCCTTTCTTTTGGTTCTCCTTCGAGCTCCCAATTTCGAATTAGGCTAGACAGAGATCATTGCCAACGACCTTATTCCCGTTGGCAGCGAGAAACTCCCAAGGGAGACATCTCCACAGATCTGCAAGATAAGCCTCCCTAGTGTATCGTCGGGTAAGACATGTGTTAGCAGTATTCCTTGGCGTAAGTGAACGCGTTTGGTGTTTTGTCTCTTCAGCAGCACGGAAAGCTACCCACCCGTTCGTCTCGGCGGCTGATCGCTCATCGACATGGCCGGTTCCCCGCAAGCAACGGCCGCTGTTTTGGTATCCTCGCAGCTGCAGTGAGAACGGGCTAGCTGCTGCTAGCTTGTTTAAGATTCAATTTTCAACGAAAACCAAAGGAGTGCTTACAATCCGTCATTACTTTCGAAAGTCACTCACGAACATGCTTCATATAAATGACCAATTGTTCTTCACTCATCATACTGAGTGACAGCAGACCAGCCATTCCCGTTGGTGAGACTGCAGGGCATGTTTTTGGACAGTGGGCCAAACCAAACAGTTTCCTATCACAGACGCTAACTAACTAACATCGACTGCAGATGCAAAAAGTGAAGATGCGGCCAGTGTGGATTGAACACACGACCTTCAGATTATGTGAGTGAAGTTTTAAACGGGTAATGATGACCCACGCTTCAGTCTGACGCTCTCCCAACTGAGCTATGTCCGCCGCTCATCTTGGGACCCAACGAGGGCGCAAGTGTTATATGTACTCAATGTGGATGGCTTGGTCGAGTTGAGCTTTTTGAAACCATTAATAGCAACACAGTAACAGCTTTCTAAGGCCCTTTTTCTGTATCACGAGTTTTTTCTTTTCCCATAATGACTAGGGCTTTTTTTAGTGAGACGAAAGCTTTTTTTCCTTTTTCTTTAAATACAAACGAAGGAAACAATACTCGACCAACGAACATAGCTGGGATAGTCACCCACTCCGAAGTACATGAACAAGCCTCTCTTCCGGTATAGAGCATTTAGGGTTACGCCTCTTGAAGAACTTCGGCTCCCCTCCGCTATCCGTTGGATGAAATTCCAAGAGCTAGATTACTTGGACGCACGAGCTTTAGATAGCATGTTCAGTTTTCAGTATCCAGCCTTGAGTGTTGTGCTGATTAGTTGGGTAGACGAGTCACGCTAGAGAAGTCCTCGAGAATGCGCATCGCATGGTTTTCAAATTGAACAGTCCCATTTGTTCACAATCAGTTCTTACCCTCGTACGCTGCGTGTACAGTCCTGATCCGGAAGAAAGAAGAAGATAAGAAGTATCCCGCGAATTGAGTGTGCTATAGGTCTACTTGCGCGGTCCTAGCCCTCTAGAGCAGGTATATGTATCCCTTCGTTCTGCGCACCCTTATTCAGATAGACTTCTTCTAATAAATTTCACTCTCTTCTCGACTTCGCTCTATGTGTCTCTCTTCGTCCCGTATCTGCACTCTCCACCTATGGCCGCTCGCACCTATCGTAACACACCTATTGCCGTTGTCCACCCGCCCGCCGTCATATGTGTAAACAACCGTGGCAAAGACCCACTAGGGAACTCTAGATCCCGTTCTCATCCCGTGGATAAGCTGGCAAACATGTCGGAAATCTTGATAGAGCCAAGGATCAGGAAGCTTCAGTACTATTTCGACAATCGCTGAAACAGATACCGGCCTTGTTCCCATTCCTTCTCGGTCAAACATACGGAGCTAGATCAGCGCTAGTAAGATAACAAAGCTGATTCTGAGCTTCATCCAAGGTTCGGATCTCTCAATAACAACATTAATCTTTAAATCACTTGGTTTCATGCTAAAGAACTTGCATTCAACAGCTCATGCTTCTCGTAGCTTTATATAAGCCCAGCGGGAAATAAGCTTGCATCCCTTTGCTAATCATGCGTTTCAGCTTGAGTTCACGACGATATTGACTCGAGCTACTCAGACCGGTTCGCCATATGCAGGAACAAAGTTTGGATTGATGGGGATAAAGCCGATAAACGTCGTCACTAGCGGATCAACGTACTGCGGAATCGAATCACCGCAAATGTTTCGTCTTCTCCGCGTGTGCATTCACGAATCCGGAGCACTTGCATCCGTCATACGTTGCGGTACGTCCTGGACATATTGATTGGCTATAGGTCCAGTATCCTCTAAAATAACCAGCCTTTGGACTTTTTTGCGGTGTCAAAATATGCATGCTAAGCTATTTTGAACTGCATATCCATGTCCGAGAAAAGCTCAACAGTCCTCTCGAGCATGGGCCGATGAGTTCGGATGGTTCAACAACTGCGGAATTCACAGGCAATTTCGGTATTTCTTCTCAAAAGCGAGGGGGGCTCTGTCGAGATACCCCGCTCACTGCGACAAACTTCCTGCATGGTGGTTGCCCGAGAAGAATGTCTCCGGTATGCCAGCAGAGATTACACCGCAACAGAGAACTTATCCTGCTTTCAGTCTCGCACTGAGTTTCTGTCGCTCATCTGAAGTCGACATAGAGTTTTACTTAATGCTGCTCACGCCCTGCGAGTGGCTCGGGACCTGTGCCGGTGAAACCATCTCCAAGGTTCACGCACCGAACATCAGACGTCGATCTACACGCAATGTGTTGGCAGGAATAGGTTCACAAACCGGGAAACTTTCGACATAGATCAATACTTATGGCGGCATTCTCTTCCCAATCACGACACACTAGACGGGAGTCCGTCGCTAGTCTCGATGATCGACCAGTTGGGCGGTCTCGTCAATGCGTCAAGACTCAAGAGCCGATGAGACCGGTCATTTGACAACGGTCAAGGTGTTGATGCAGAAACGGATGACAGTTGACAACTCGGACCATTAGTAGCAACAGAAGGTATGTGATATATCATTTGAAAAGATGGACTAATCTTCACCCTGGATGCTGGTCGAAGATGGCTGTGCTTTCTTCCTCATCCTTTCTCGTCAGGGCCCTCCAACTGAGGCAATAACTGCTGATATTGAGATACGATCAGTGTGACTGAACGAAGCGCGTTATAAAGATGGCCGGTCTCTCCATGGCTCGAAAGAGGTCACCTCCACCAAAACTGGACCTCAGCGCTGACCATCAACATGAAAGACGACAGGGACCGCCGGGACCGCCGCCTCCGCCTCCTCCTGGTGGCCCCGGTACACCACCTCCTCTTCCACTGTCACCAGGTCCGCCTCCCTCTCCTCCACGGTCGCCTGGCTCACCAGGTTCGCCAGGTCCGCCGCCTCCTCCTCCCGGATCACCACCGCCGCCTTCACCACCACCGCCGCCGCCACCACCACCACCAAATCCAACCACAGTCGTAGTCACCACAACTGTTTTCCCCGGTATGACAACTTTAACGCCGCAGGGACCGGCCACCGTTTTCGTCACTGTCACTCCTCAGACAGTCACGATCACCGCCGCAGTAGCTCCAACCGCGGCTTCAGATCTCAGAAACGACGGCGGACCTAAACGTCTTCAACCCACCGCTCTCGATTTCGCCCTCGGGCAGCAGTTTATCGTCATATCAAGTGAGGGAATCTTTGGATTCTTGGCTGGAATACGTAAGCTGTTCAACCCAGTTTCCATCCCGCAAACAAGCCTCTTGCTGACTTTCATGTCTCTTTTCAGTGGCCTCGTGGCTCTTGATTCTAGCCGGCCTGGCTCTGTGGCGTAGGTACAAGCGTCGTCGTCAGAAGCTAGATGAGGGAATGATATAACAACTTTATAGGTGTGGATGAACACGAGATTGTAAAACCGGTTTGGTCAAGGTTTTTTATGTAGTAGTGTGTACGATAACAAAGGGTGACAAGAATGTAACAACATTTACCAACGATGATCAAAACATATCAGATCCGACACAGTCTAGAATGTTGAAGAGTGGCCTGTGTTCAATAGGAATCACGAGTGCTACCCAGCTTAGCCAGATAATGAGAATATGAGTATCGCCCTTAATGATCAGGAGGGCCAACGAAGACGACAAGTCTTTTCAATGCAGTCCCAAAGTAAGCTTTAAACTCCCGTTAGTGGCGTCAACAATGTATGGAACGATACCAGGTTTGACCTGTCTATGCTTAAGCTACCCAGTCACCAAAAGGAGAGGTGGTTCGGGTTGAAACTCTGTCTCCTGTCGGTGTTTGTCTGAGCGAAACTTTGAGCGATTTCAGCAAGGTGCTTTTCCGTCATAATTGCTTATTTATAGCCAATCAGCGGCCAATGGGATGAACTTATTGCACAGACACATCGGTGATGTTGATAGAGTTCTCGTGAGCGCATTCTTCCCTTTTGACCTTACGTATGTGATTTTCAAGGGACGACAACACGTCAAAGAAAGTTCCGTCGTTCTACAAACGAACATACGGACACTTTTCTGACCAGGGCTTTTTTTCTTTCTCCTTCCCAATCTCGACTTTCCTTTCCCATCCGCATGAGTCCTTGTAGTCTGCAAATAACCTCGCGGCCCGTTTTGAGGGGTCGACGCCGGCGAAGTACTCGGGCACCGCCAACTTCCGAGAATGCGAGATGGAGTGAGCCGCGACGTAGTCGTTCGTGAGCAGGTCGTCCTTGGTCTCTTGGTCGAGCTCGTCGAATGCAGTTCGAGAGTCCACAAAGGCAGTGTCAACCCCCGTTCCCGGTGGGGGCAGCTCATGCGAGAGTAACAGAGAGATGCCGGCGCGGCGCGGATTGAAGCTGGAGTCAACATGGAAGAGAGAGTTTCCCCAAAGCCAACAATGAGCCGGATCTTGATTATGTATGAGCGATCTTTGGGGTTATCTTGTTCGCCTGACCGCCGGGGCTGTTAGGATCCACGATGCCACCACCCTCCCCGGTGTTGCTGACATCAAATAGTTGCACATAGTTAAGGCGATTCTTTCTACCTGCTGCGATGTATGTTTCCAGCTCGCTGGATCTGCTGGCTAACTCGAGATGTGTCTCGTCGGTCAGACGGGTGTTTCGGAGGACGATCACTCCGTACTGCGAGATGATTTCTTAGTCTTCAGATCATAGTAAAGGGGAGGTTTTCTTTATGTAGGAAAAAGCTGACTCTGGTGACTGCATCTTGAAGGAACTCAAATTTCTCATTCGCGATGCCTTCGGCAATGCCGAGGCCGCGTATTTCTGCGCCGAATGCAGGTCGAATCTCCGTGACTTCAACACCAGAGGCCGTCATGGTCATGGTACTAGTCTGGGACATAGCGCCTCACAAAGACTCAAGTCAATCGGATGATGAATGTTGCAGTTGATCCTGGAAATGGATGAACAGATTGCGAAGAGCTCGTTACTTGTTGATTATATCCTGATTTCAAACCCTCAGCTGAATCAAATGAAGCAGTTTGTCGAAGATGGTAGTGCGATCCGACTGTAGCTGATGGAGTGGCGGGGTTAGAATTTCGCCTCTTCGGGGACTGCACGGCGACAACTTCAGCAAGATCAGCAACGAGGGCGCCAAGAGGAAGGATCTTCGATGCATCGTTCATTGTGTGGTTACTTTTAGTCTTCTTTTCTTTGACGGGATTTCCCAACTTGTTTTAAGAAATCCCCGATGCTCTCACCATTGTTAGACCCCTTGAAACCGAGTGCCGCGGCAACTCGAGTGCCTCAAAATAAACCCCCATATCCTTCAACGCCAGACCATGGCCATAATGGAAACGAAATCTCAGCCCGACTTGTCCGCATCCGGGAAGAAGATGACCTGTACCGTCACGTCGTCTCTGACCATTCTCGACATCGGGGGGTACGCCAGCGTGACTCCGGTGAAGAGAGACCGACGAGCGCCTCCGAGGGCGTTCTTGATCAAGTGCACCGCAGCATTGTCGAGGTCCTCGACGACAAAGTTCTCGGGCTTGGCGGCCCAGTTCGGCCATCCGTACTGCATGTCTATCTCGCTCCTCTGGCCGGGGTCGGCGGCGAGCTTGTTCTTGGGCGTCGTCTTGCCGGCCTTCTTGGCGGCGATCCATCGCGAGACGCACTCGACGGCGTTCTCTGACGAGATGTGATCCCAGAGACCATCCGAAGCCAGGATGACAAAGGAGGGACCCTCGATCTTATTAGTCGTGATGACGGGCGCGGCGGTCATGTAGGGTCCCGTCTTCGTCTTGGGACGAGGACCCGAGCCCCAGAAGTTATCGTGGATGTGTGTTATGAAGTCGTTGTCCCACTTCCAGCGGTGGTCGCCGAAAGCGCGAGTGACGGCGATGCCGAACAGGCGTCCTGACTTTGAATCAATCATGTCGGCCTCCTCACCGGGATGCTCCTTGGCAAGTCTGTCGAACTCGTCCTGGTTGCGGCCGTTTTGGTCCTTGGAGAGTGCACGGGCGGAGTAGGTAGCGGATCCAGCGGTTTGGGATCCGAGAACGGCACGGGAGTCGCCGGTACACGCGATGCGGAGGGTTGAAGTTGCAGGGTCGAAGATTGAAAGAAGGGCGCAGGAGCCGGCGATGACGGGGGCGAGAGCGGCGGTCACGCGAGAGTCGGCGGGCTCGCACGTGCCGGCTTTGAGGCCGTCGACAGCTTTCTTGGCGCGTGAAAAGAGGAGATCGTCGAGGCTGGTGAAGGCCTTGGTGATTGTCGAGTCGATCGAGCTGTCTGGGGCGCCCTTGGGGAGTTGCGCGATGGCGGCTGATACCGCAGGGATCAGGGCCTCCTTGAGGACAACTGAAGTCGCCCATCCGCTATGAGAGGGTTAGCGATGCAAAAGTCATGGGAGTTGGCGATGGTACTAACGCATGACCGTCGTAGACGCCGTTGAACAAGGTCTCAGACTTTCCAACACCCGGAGCCAGGGAAAGGGCCATCATATCCTCAACCGGGTGGTTGCTCGACACTCTGGCAGCATGAACGTAGGTGTGCTTGCCCTCAGCCTTGAATGAGCCGACAAAGACATCTTCGCGGAGCTTCGCATCCGCCTTCTCAAAGCTGCCGGCATCGACCGGGGAGACGGTGAGAGCATCCAGGTCAACGGGCCCAGATCCGAGTCTCGGGATGATGTCGGAGTCGTTTTGAAGCCAATGGGCGAGGCCCATGCCACCCGCGACGGACACCAGGGCCAGGACGGTCTGTGGCGCACGGGAGGGTCTCGAGCCGGACGGAGGGACGGAGGGACGACCGGCCGAGTAGGAACGCGTCCATCGCGACGGGGTGCGGACGGCGGTGGCCCGAGAGAGGCGGAGGCCGACTCGGATGGGTTGGCATGCAGCGCACTGCATCATGGTTGCAATGCAGCGCTGCGTTTGGCGAAACAGGCAAGGATTTCCCTTCAAAAGCGATCGGCCGGACTTGGCGAGGGATGGATGAGGGATGGGGAATAGCGTGATAATTGGTGGTAAAGATGTGAATGTCGGCGAAGACGGGGGGGGGGGGACGTCGTCGAGAAAGGTGAACGTGAAGGTGTCGCGTTTTCGATATGTAAGCGGCAGAGACTTTTTTTTCTTATTTTCTGCAAGACGACGGGGCGGTCAGCCGTTTGAAAAGAGTGCCCCCCTTGCAACAAGCAAACCCGAAATGCAGCCCTCCGTTGTTTTATGGCTGTGTCTGAGGTAAAACGGCATACAACGAAAGGTGAGACTTCTGTGGCAGGCGATCGCGTGCAGCCAGCCTGTCGGAACAGCGCGCCTTAATACGGGCAGGCAGACGACGCAGAGGAAGGGGCGCTTCTTTCCCAGCCACATCTCAGTGACATTCTACGGCACGGACCTCACCACATAGCCTAAGGTCGAGTACGCTCAGTGAATATGAAGAATTTATCACCAGAGTTTTACTGCCTCTTCTTCAGCTTCATATTTAGTTTATAATTCAATGACGCATACGTCGGGGGTCCTGTTCTGGCAAGATCTGTTGTGGCACCGAAAAGAACGTTATGCAACTCACGGCACCATAGCAACGAAGTCGTCCGAATGAGCCGCAGTGAGTGATACTCGATAAGACTTATGATATTTTCGTATTTCAACATGCATTAATATCTAAGCACTCTTTTACTTGCACTGTACCCTCATTTCCTAACCCAAGTAGTCAACCTTTTCACCAAAGTGGTGGTGGCGGCAGCTGGGTTGTGAGGCACTCGGCCCTTTGCAGTCCACATAAACTCAGAACTCAAACCTTTCCCACTCTCTATCCGGAAGGAGTGCCTATGTATCAGAGAAACGTGAACTCTTCAGTCATGTCCCAGCCGCACTGACTCTCATCGTCCTCAACGTCAAGCTTGTGATAGCCAGAGGTTTCAGAAAGATTGCAGTCGGACATCACATCTTCGTCTTCGTCTTCACCCTCTTTGTCGCCCTTGACCTCGTTCCCGATCTCTTCATCCTCATAATCCTTTTCATCAGAGTCGTCCTCTTCACCAGCGTCGTCCTTTTCATCCTCATGATCCTCTTCATAAGAGTCGTCCTCTTCATCAAAGTCTTCCTCTTCATCCAGGTCGTCCTTTTCATCAGAGTCGTTCTCTTCATCAAAGTCTTCCTCTTCCTCCAAGTCATCCTCTTTATCAGAGTCATCCTCTTTAACAGAGTCATCCTCTTCATCATAATCGTCCCCTGCACCACCAGCTATCTCCTCGGAAGGGCAGCGCGGGTTTGGAATACGAGGAGGAATGCAACTCGGCGACTGCGATGTCGTCGCATGAGAGCTTGTAGACTTCGTTGATGACATTGAATGCCGACTGGACTCTTCCGGGGCCGGGGAAGTGCAAGCGAGGTCCATAAGGTTCGTGGGAGTAGCGTGGGGGGTATTTGAAGTGAAACACCAGTCCGTCCATCTGGCTGTTTCTCCGGAGGCCCTTGGATCGAGAGGCTCTTGCACCGTATTAGTGGTAGCAGGGCCATTCCTCATCCCCGTCGTCGCGGTACGAGTGACGGGAGTAACATTGGTATCCTCGGGAGTCCAACGAAAGGCTTCTGGACCGTGTCCGCGTTCATAACTCATAGGGGCCGGAGGAAAATAGGGAACGTCAGCCAGTGACTCACGTCCAAGAAAAGAGGCAAAACGAGCATTTGAACCAGTAGGATAAATGCCAGGAGAACCAGGAGGTGGTGCTGCAGGGACAGGAGGGCGAGGAAACGCAGTAGCAATGGCGCTCTCGGGAGTCCAACGAGGAGCTTGTGGAGCGCGTCCGCCTTCATAACTCATAGGGCTCGGAGGGGAATAGGGGAAGTGAGCCGGCGGATCACGCCTACGTGCAACGACAGAGGCACGAGCGTGAGCAAAAGAAGGATTCGTGGTGGCAATAGCATAGATGCCGGAGGGACCCGAAGTCAGTGTCGGTGCAGCAGGGACGCAAGGACGAGAAACTGCTCCATCGACAGCATCCAGCCCGAAAGCCTGCTGCCGCGCCTCAATGTTCTTCTGTAACTTGTCCGCCGAAGCCGAGGCCCTGTTCAAGTCCTCCTGCACAGCCTTCACGCTCGCCGCGGTCGAGAGGTGCCATCTGCGCAGCTTGGAAATCAAATCCTGGTATGCCTTTTCCGCGTCGAAGCTCTTTTCGGGTTTCCGCGACTGCGATGGCACCGGCGGCGGCTGCGCTGGCGACGCTCCGTTGTGAGCGGGCGTGCGAGTCGCCGGGGGGCACCCACTAGAACGGGTATGGGGGCCCAGTGAATAGTATGGTTCTGGCGAGAAGCAGCCCTCGTAAGGTAATGAACCGCGAGGAGGGAGCGTCGGCGTCCATGAAGGGACGTCGCGCGGACGCTTGCAGTTACAGAGAGTGGTGGTTTTGTGATCGGGCTCGCTCTTTTGGGCCTTGTTGCGTCCGGCCATGACAGTCCACGGCGGCGGCGGCTGCCTCATAGTCTTTTCCGAGCGGGATTCCCTCGTCGTGGATCGTTGGGGAGGGTTGCTAACGTTTACGACGTGGTCCTTCTTCCATTGCTCGAAGCCAGCAGAGGCCTTGGCCGTCGGAGACTGGGCACCTATGGCCTCGGGCTTGGAGGCAGGGCCATTCTCTTGAGCTTTGTCGGACTTGACGACTCCGTTTGCGATGTTCTTTACGTCGTTCTTGGCCTCGTCCTTGTTGCTTGCGTCGGACTGGGAGCCCGCCGACCTGCTCGAACGCGAACAAATGACGCCATTAGAAGCAAATACTTCCGGAATCTCGCCCATCCGAATTCGACTTCTCGGCTGGTCCGGGGAGTATGTGTCCTTCAACATCTCGTTCTCAAGCCAGTTCAGAGCCCGAAACTTCATCGCCTTGGGAGGGACTGTGTTGATTCCAGGAGCAAGGTCCATCCAGGTGAACATGTCGAGGACCTCGGATTCAACCTCCCTCCGAATATTCTCGGCCTCCAATGAGGGAAATGCCTCAGCAAAGTCGGCGTCCATCTTGTAAACGGGGTAGCGCCCAATCAACTCGAGTTCGTCAAATGGCGTAGTTTCGAAGTCGCAGGCGACAATGACGAAAAGTGAAGGGTGATGAGAAGGGTGCGAGGAGAATGGGACGGATGCACGAGGCTTTCACCTCCTTATACCTTTGCGATTCTTGTATTTACGTAACGGAGAAAACTCTCAAACTTTCCTCGCCACGGAACCTTGTGGACAACGGTCAGTGTCTTCGTCTCCCATGGGCATCTTCTCGCTCAGTGTTGGCTCCAATTCTTTCATCGGCGGGATGGCCACACTAGCAGCAAAGCTAAACCATACTCTGGGCGTTGGGGGAAAACCGGACTCTATTCTCAAGACTATTACTCCGATGATGCAAAGTCGCGCCCAACATAACAGAAAAGGGTATCCGCGCGAAACGCTCGAAACAAAAACCAGATTTAATCCTCATCGTTGATTCGACTTCCGGTATGAACCGAAAGCAGTGGAGACTCTCCATTTGGAAAGTCGCTTGACAGTCGGGCGCCCAGGCAGCAGCCATGGCGACTTTTATGCAAAGACATAGGGGATATATCAGAGAACTACTCGTCGCCCACGAAATCTTCGCCGTCCGAGTCGAGCCCAGGGTATTCCGAGCCCCCTTCCTTCGAGACGGCCTGAGCGATGAACTTGGCGTCCGGCTTCAACGCCGCATAAATACGTGGCGCGACGGTGACGGGAATACAGTCGCGCGAGCCTGTTGTCATCGACTTGATAAATTGTAGCTGAATGCCGGCCATCCGCCACACAAAGTTGGCCTTGCGGGTGCCCAAGTATTTGAAGAGGGTACTAGCGCGTATTAACGCCCACGTCGTGTGGTCCTCATCTACATACGATGGCTTCAGGTACGCCATCTGTAGGGGACTAAGCTCCTCGCCTTCGTCTGCTCGTGGTTCTATGGCAGACCAAAGTTCATAAATTTCTAGCATTCGGCTAGGCAGATCGTCTTTGGCCGGCGCGACGCTTATGCTCCACCGGTCCTCAAGCGCCTGAAGGTCCTTGTTCAGATTGTGCAAGATTCGCTTGAAGACTGGCATTGTCGACGCGAGCTTCTCAAACTCATTGTGAGGCTTGACCAAATCCGAGTCGAAGTATTCGGCTGTTGGATCATTGTCGTCGCCCCTGGTGAGCTGTAGCGATTTCAGCTCTTCACCGGAGTTTGAGTTCATCGCTTCGTAAAACCTTTGCAGCTCCTTGTCAATGGCTGGCTTGGCTACTTTGAATTTAAGGTAGTCAATGATGTGGGCCGGGTTCCCTCTGCTAGACCAACTCTCGCTCTTGTACGCCGGTTCGTCCAGGTCCCTGAACTAATGGCTATCGAGCAATTCCCGGCGGAATCTTTTCCAGTCGTCTGCGGTAAACTCAAAACCTTGTTTGGATTGGTCGACAAGGTTTCCAAGGAGTGTACTCAGATACAGAGCATAGTCGTTATTGACACTGTTCACTCGGTAACACAGCCGTTCCTTGAAATTTGTTGCTATTCCCAAAAAGCTCGGGCGCATGCCAAACGAAATGCTCCTGTCTATCATCTCGGACACAGCTCCAACTTTACCGCACTGGCGCACCAACTCCTCGTAGGTCGTCTTGTCCTTCCTAAGATATCTTGACAAATCCGGGCTTGGTGGCACGTCTTGGTTCTTGAAGTTGGAAACTATAGTGGGTTCCCAGCAGACCCATGCTTTGTCTCCGTCGTAGTCGCCGCCTGATAACTTGTCAGCCAGAGGTGTGTCTCCTTTTGCCGAAAACACGATGACATCTTTTAGCGCATACAACTCCGGTTTGAAGACGGCCTTGACTCGCTGAACGTCGCTCACAAAGTGAGCGGGGGATCGGGCGACAAGGACATCGCACGCATGGAGCATGGAATCGGAGAAGGAATCGGTTTGAAATTTAGACGAAAAGCACAAGTGCACCTCGTTTTCTTGCAAGACCCCCCAAAAGTCGACCACCATGAAGAAGTAGGCTGAGTTGGGAATTTTGATGCTCATCTTCTTCTTGAGATTCTCGCATCTCGTCCGTCGAAGGTTCCATGCGATTTCTTGCGGGTACTTTTGCTTCGACGGCTCGAATCCACCATCGATCAGAAAGTTCATCGTCTCCTCACGAGAATCGGGGAGGCCGGCCAGAAAGGGCACCCGGTTGTTGACTAAGCGCTCCTTTCGAGTCAACGAGTTCTCGTTGATCCACTGTCGAAATTGAACAGGGTATTTCATGGCACTTTTCTGGCCCTCCAATTCTCGGTTGAGCTCGTCCACCAGACTATCCCCAATTGCCTGCCGCATAGCACACTTATCGATCGCGCGATCTTCTAGGACAGGCAGGAACTGCACATTCAGACTTGCCGATCGGGGCTCTAAGGCATGAGCCTTGACTTCGAGAGTTCGATGTTGCGCATCAGAAAAGTCGCAGTTCCATTTTCGTTGAGATGGCCACGTTTCTATCCAAAGATCGTCGTCAGAGTCCTCGATGTCTATCAGCCACATGCCTTTCGCTGAGCCGAATCGTGCCTGTATAGCAGATGGCACGTCACTTAGACCCAGGACGTCTTTGGTCTTGCGGGCAAGTGACCGCGACATAAGCCCAATGCCATCATTCATGACTTTGCCTGTTGGCGACAATATGTCTGCATCTCTATGTCGTATCTGGCTCTGGTCGAGAACAACCACTGGTGTCGTCTTGGTGAGTCCTGTGAATACGTCAGATGCTAGGCGAGGATAACGCAGAATGTCTCATGCCTACCGAGCTGGATGCGGGCGAACAGCTTGAGGTACGGCTGAAACTCGTTGCTGTCGAGCTGCAATAACCAGTCGAGCATTTCTCGAACTTCCTTTTTGACCCTTAGCTCACGGGGATTATCCATGGGCGTAGCACCAATTGGAGGAGCGGAGTGGAAACTGTTCCCATTCTCCGCGAAGAGGTTCAATCTTTCTTTGTAGACAGGCTTGGAATCAGGACCAAGGCTCACGTTGGTTTGAGGCTTCTTATGCCCGGCGTCTCTGGCATAGAAAGCTCGCCACTGCCTACCCGCAAGATAGTGCAAGCGGGAAGTAAACCAGCGGGTGACCTCTTGCGACACATCAGGACCACCGATTGGCCGCTCCCATGAGTTCGGTGAAGGAATCACAAGCTCCAAGAAGCGGTCAGAGCCAAATTCGCGGTACAGGCGGCAGCCTTGATCCAGAGCGATTGGATTCATCGTCAGAGAGAATATTGGGCCTGACTTGGTCTTCCTTGTTTGGGCGAGAGAGGCTGTAAAAGTAACATGCTGCCCTCGAGGAGACTGAAAGCCACTTAGCCCTGCAGTCCAAGCATCTATGGTAGGTCGTTCTGGGAAATCCTTCCCAGCAAAAGAGGGGTGGGACTGCAGTGTCTTCCACAAGTTGTTGTAATTGATCCAGGCTTCTTCGTACGACATGACTACCTCGCCAAGATCGACGCCGCAGTGAAGAGCGATGCGGGTGATCTCCCACGCAACGGCGAAGGGAGCCCGGTTGAGCCAAGCCGGAAATCTTGCTAGCAACTGGTCAGCGTATGAGCGCGACGCTATGGCTCCCGTAGCATAGACGCAGCCGTAGGTAGGGCAGGGGGCCTGGAAACTCACGCCAGGTGGCGTCAAGCCGAGACGGAAGAGTGACCGGCTCGGACCGTTTGAGAGGGCTTGATATGGGTTGATACAAAGCCGGATCGTCTAGGCCTGAGATTTCGGAGTAGATGGTAGTCAGACCAGAGGAATTGCTGGCTGGCGTTCGCACATAGCCTGGGAGCTCAGTGTAAAGTCTTGAGGAAGTCTCCGCTTCATGCTCCGTGAACGACACGTTGAGAGCATCAAGATGACGAGAAGATGCCGGGAAGAGGTCGTGTGGTTGGGTTGACTTGGGCTCCTGCGAAAGCAAGGGAGCCCCCCTTTTTGCCTCGAGGGTCGGGGCCGGCACTGTGTCCTGGGTGCTTGGGAGCGGCCCCTGGGCGACGGAGAAGATTGAAGCGTGGCTGGTGCTGGCCGACGTCGCAACGGAAGGATTGCCATACACGCTTTCCTTGGCCGCGGAAGGAACGTTAGGCGGGACGTTCGATTTGAAATTCCTCCGATTTGCTTCGCCTGGCGACCTGGCGAACTGTGCAGAAGGTACCTCGGGCTTAGCAGATCTTGAACGACTCGGGACCTTGTCCAGAGTATTTGCATTGACTTCTTCGACGTCTTCGCCTTGTGGGGGGCTCGCCTTCACTCTCTTGGGCGAGTCTCTCATGTTGTCATTCAGGTGTCTTCTTTTGGATTTCGGTGTCTCGATGGACGCGAAGACGGCCGGGCCGCTTTGAGCGCGTGCAAACGTTCTGACTTTCTCCTTCGGGTTCGCGCGCTCCAGGACACTGATCAGCGTCTCCTGCAGATCCAGCACCTCGCCAGGCGAGGCGGCTTTCGGGGGCTCTGGGGTAGCCGGACCACTTTCATCGTAGCAATCGCTCAAGCGGATCCATTTCTGGCTTGCGGCACGTGCTTCCATGTGGAAAGAGTGCAAGATCTTATCAAGAATGTTGTTGTTCTGGAAGCAGTGGTATCTGATGCTACGGACGATCTTGTCGCTTCGAGCGAAGGCAGCGTCATGTTTGGCGCGATTCGAGATCTTGAGAGGTGTGAGGGTGACGTCGGGTATTTCGATGGCGAGATTGTAGTCGCGGTTGAGCTTCTCGATGGTCTCGACGACTCGTTCGGTCTGTCTGGGCTTCCTGGGAGTCCTCGGGGCAGATTCTGCTTGTGCTGGCTTCGTTGGCGGTGCCATAACGGGATCGCTGGTCTGCAGAGCACGTGTTAGAAATCGCCTCGCGAAACTTCGGCAAGGTGAGAGAATGCCTTGAGGGTTGTACTTCTAGAAGACCAGTCAAGCAAGTCTTCATGATGCCAATGTTGGAGACACCAAAGGAAAGCAAGACTGTGCCATACCGAGAGACGCAAAGGCAAGGCGAGGATAGTCAGCCGTCCTGCGCAACAGCACGAGTGAAGCGGGGTTGACACAGTGGACGGTAGCAAGCAGCGTCGCTACCCTTGCGGAATCAGAAGTGACGGAAATGCAGCCTGCGAGTGCCTCGCAACTTGCAAGGCGGGAGAGCGGCTGGCTGCGACGAGACGAGACAATTCAGGACAGAGGGAGCTTGGGGCAGGGGAAAGATTATACATGTACAGTACAAGGTACATCCCACTATGAGCTAGCGGGAGGGCGCGAGTCAGACGGGAAGACGCAGGTGGGGGGCGCGCGAGTTCTTTCATTGGCCCAAGAGCACGGACGACCCGGGAAGGGGCGGTTAGTGAAAAACATAGCTGCGCCATTGGCCAATAAGAGAACTCGTTAACGTAGGTCCACTTTAACGGTCAAGCAGGGCAGCGGAAGGCTGGAGCGACACTGATGACTGGGCGCCCGCGGCGCCACAACGGCAGCTAGCGCAGGGACCACCCGAAGCCTCCACTGCCATTCTCTTGTCATTCATCAATTTATATCCGTATGTAAGTTATGATGAGTTGCTCCGCTTATCTGCAGTCAAACTGAACTGGAAGTGGAATCAGCGGGTTGAAATGTTCCATGACGGACACGGCAGGCTTTTGAGATCTCTCACATAATCTTCTTCATTCTCAACCGGGTACAGGTTGACGTTCACTCTACTCAGAATCATCTGCGGATCTAGAGCCGACTCTCTATCTGCACCTCTGCTTTCCTCAACTCACTCGCCCCTTTTTCGGCCATGATCTGCCTAAACACCGCCTCTACATCATGCTCGTGAATCCAGACGGGCTCAACGCGGTTTTCCATCCTCACCCGCAGCTCCTCGTCCGTCTCAATCTTGCCCACTCTCTCCATCTTCTTCGCATTCGTCGAGTGCACCGTATCAAGCACCCTATCGGTGTGCGCCTTCCTCGTCTTCTCATACAACCTCAAAGCCCTCCGAATGTCATCAGCCGAGGGTGGCTTTGTTGCGTTGGGAGGGAACACGTGCTGAAGAGAAGTCGCAAAAGCCCACGCGTCATCAATGGCCAGGCTTCCGCCTGCAGCAAACGCACCGCCGTGGGCATGTGCCGCATCACCGGCAAAGGTCACCCGCCCGTCTCCGAGGTCCCAGCTGTCTAGCCCGTGGGCGGAAGCGTTGGGATGAACCTTGGGCGAATCTGCCGGCGTAGCATCAATGATCTCTCTCACCAACCGATGCCAGTCCTTGTAGTGCTCCTTCAGCAAATTCACATCGGTGTCCGTGTTCCATACCGTATCCATATACAACGCATCCTCCGCGTCGGGGTCGCTCTGATGGGACGCGACGATGCAGAACAAGTCCCGGCCCAGCTTCGACATGAACCACGTTCGATCGACGCCCCACCAGTGCTCTGCTTCATCCGGGATATCGGGAATATAAGCAATATGCGAGATGGCGTATACGGCGCGAGAGGCCGTCCAGCCGGTCCACTTCGACCGAGAAAGACGGCACGTAAAAGCTCCGTACTCCGGAGTGAATGCCGTCAGCGCCGAGAAGGACGTCAGCCTCGGTGAAAGTGCCGTCGGTGAAGTTGATAGTCAGCCTCCCCGTGGACTGGTCATTCTCGATGTCATCAAACGCCTTGTTGAGGTAGACTTTTGAAGGGTCTATGTGCTTGAGAAGAGCCTGCTGCAGATGCGGCCTGTGAAATCGAGCCGTCCTATTGAGCCGTCCTATGGCGGGGCTCGACGTGGCCATGGTGCTCGTCGACCGAGACGATTTCGCTGGTTTAAACAGTGCCTGCTGCTAACCAGAACTTCCTCGAAATTCAGACAGCAAGATGGCTTACCTATATATCATAGGGTACCCTGACTCATTGCGGAAAGCGATTTCATCGTCGAGCGCACTGTCGATGCCAAGTCTCTCTAGGGTTCTCAAGCCATTTGGTCCGAGGGCGATAGAAGCGCCAATCTCTCGCAGCTCTTTTGCTTTATCGTAAATCTGAACATTGATGCCAGGATGGTGCTTCAACGCAATTGCCGCCGTCAAGCCAGCGATACCCGCGCCGATGACAGCGACCTGAAGTTGCCTGCCGTTGCTCCCCATGGTCAGACGTCCGTGATTTCAGGTGAGCTTTCCGATGCAGGGCACACACTAGGTGAGCGCAAGCCGCACTGTAGAAAGCGGAATCACACTCTTTACCCACTGCTTGGAGTCTCTGGGCCGCATCGGCTCCGGTTGGAGATATCTTGAGCTTCGGCGGGTTGGGGCCGAACCCGGCGTGACGCCATCTTGACCTGAAATGGTGATACCGCGTGAGACACCCCGGACCGAACCTTTGGCTCTCATCGATATCGAGTCTCTCTGCAACTGATAACGGGCCCGATATAAGAGACTTGCAGATGTAGGATCTTCAGCAGTCAATCCAAAGGTCCCGTTTCATCTCGCATCGTCCAAGCCGACAATGAAGACACAAACGTGGCATGTTGGCGCGCTTCTTGCAACGACGTGTCGGGAATGTCTCGACGCATTATTGGCCTTTTGGACCTCGACCGAAGCTTGGGTTTTGTAAGCAGAGTTGGTTGGGGAAAGTCTGTACTCCCAACCGAGACGTGCCCGGACGAGCCTTGTTTTATGAGTTGATGGATTACCGGCTTCGAGGGCTCTTGATTCTATGTCGCAATCAATCCAGATGCGCGGTGCCAAGATTTGATAAAGCCAAGCAGACTTCGCTCTCTTGTACGTTGCTACTTTCACAAAACTTCCTAACTTGATGTCGCAGGGTGTAGTGGTATCATTCATTGATCGTCACATCATTGCGGTCTCTCCATCAAGCCGCAGCGTTATGGGAAAGCCAACCCGTCCGTTTGGAACTCCGTCATCAGCGTGCTCCAGTCAGGGAAGTCCCGCATGACAGCGTTCCAGTCTATGCTCTCAACAGCATTCATCCCATCCAGAACATGGTCCGCCCCCGCCCCCTCAGTCTCCGACCTCTCGTCAGTCGCTCCAGGCGTCGGATACGCCCCCTTCTCCCTTTTACCGCCTCCAGCGGCGCCTTGGCGAATGGCCAAAGCCTTCGCCCTCAGAGCCTCGAGAACCGTCATCTTCTCCGCAGGCCCAGATCCAAAGCCGACGTGCCGTGCGTTGTCCAAAGCCGCGTCTACTGCCCTCCATGCTCTGTCGACATTAGGCCCTTCCGGCTTGACGCAGAGATGCCATAGAGTGTAGAGGATCATGTGGTATTGCGGATACGCGCGCATGGACCAGCGATACGGCCGGAGCAGCTCGTCGGACGCGAGACTCATCCCCGCTTCGAGGATATCCAGCGCCTGATTGAGGTTCTCCTCGGTGGCGAAGGATTCGCGAGCTTCCGGGTGCTCCAGGTTGAGCCACTGCTGCCTCGTGACGAGATCGACTTTCTGGAGGATGAACCGTGCAACGAGCAGCGTTTGCCGTTGGTGGGGAATGACGGGGTTGCAGTGCCGCAGGAACCCCTCTGCGTAGTCTCGCAGGTCGTTGACGATCTTCTCGCGAACGGATTCCGGAACGGGTTTGTCCTTCCACTCCGACGCAATCTCTGCGAGCTGATGCCACGACCGGGCGATTTGGATGTTGATGAGCACGAGAGTCATTTGCGTCCATCCTGGTCTCGCCGGCGGAAGTTCTTTCATCTCGGGATACAGATCGTTGTCGTCGAGGTTGGAGGGGTAGTTCACGCCGACCGAAAGATTGAAGCTGGTCGGGTTCTGGATACCATAATCCTCGGAAGCTCTGCCGTCGCGAGCCACCAGATGCCACCAGAGCCGACGGCGGATCTCGGATTCGAAGGGAGAAAGACCGAGCCGGGTGCCATCACGGTGCAGACCGATGGATTGCGCCGCTCTGATGGCTAAGCCGTTCAAAGTCCACAGACCTCGGCCGGGGTTGTGTGTACGAAGGGCGGCCTAGACACTTGTTGTTAGCACGACATGTTCTCTGAAAGACTGGTTTGAAGGGGTTGAACCCACTAGGTAGATAGCCAAAGCCTCTAGCAACTTGACCGAAGGGTGTTCGAGAAAGTCGGCCTTGGCAAATGCCTGTTCCAAGCCGGTCTTGAAGCGATGAAGGCCAGTAACCTTGTCTTCTCCGATTATCCTCTGGGCTGTGTTCGCGTCAAGGACAATCGTCGAAACGAAGAACACGGCAAACATGAGGGCCAACGCCTCGAGGTGTGCGTTGGCAGGATCGTCTATTGCTGTGTAGATGAGGACCTCGGCCGTGGGTCGGTGAGTGATCTTGTTGCAGATCTCGATGTTGTCGACGTAATTCCTCCATAGCTCGATGGCCCCCCATTTCGAAGGCAGGAGCTCTGTGAGGTCCGTCTTGGGGTCGGGGGTTGAGAGGATACCCATCGGGTTGAATGGTGATGGCGCAGCCTGCGTGGCAAGTTCGCTGCGAGGCGTTGTCAAGACTGACTGTATATCATGTTCCTAAATCATATGTTCAGCCTCCCGTCACGATCACTTAGAGCAAGGGTTTTTACCTCTTCGATAACCCTCGAGATGAGGACCTCATCAAAGTACTGACTTGACGTCCCTTTGCTCACCAAGATTTCATCACCAGGACTCTTCGCGTGCGACCGCGACGGCGGGGCCGTCGAAGGCCTAGGATATGTCGAAGCAGTCGGATTCGGCGCCGGTGCCGGTGCCGCCGTCTCCGCGGCCGGTGGTGCACGACCGCGAAAGAGCTGCTGTTGCGGACCCACTCCGGCGACGAGCGTCTTCTCCAGGTCCGATATCCTGCTAGCCACGTCGGCGATGGTGGTCTTTCGGACCCGGCGTATCGGCTGGCCCGGTTGCGGGTAGAGGCAGGGGAACCCGCCGCGGGCACACGACGAGCACGGCGACTTCTTGTCGCACCGTATCTTCCGTCTGTGGCATAGGTTACATGACCGCTCTATCTTTCGGACGCTGCCGCCCCCGATCCCGATCCCGCTCCCGCTCCCGCTGGTGTTGATGGTAGGGATCTGTGATTGGCTCGCCGGCGGCCCTGGCGTCCCGGAGCCTTCTGTCGGCCAAGGCCTCGGGCCTGTTGTTGTTGTTGTTGTTGTTGTTGCTGTTGTTGCTGTTGTTGTCGGGGTGGATGATGAATCCGGGCCCATTGCGTCGGTCGTAAGGTTTGCTGACGGGGACGAGCCTTATTCTTCGCACCGAAACGACTTTGCAGAATATCTTGGCTCCTTACGAACCCAGGGTCTGAACGGGGCTGGATAGCTTTCCAACAAACGATTGCCCAGCTGGGAAGAAGAGGAGATGGCCAGCGTCCCTCGGACTCGGCGGTGAAGCTGACGCCGAGGGCCGAAGCGACCCGACCCACGCTGGCAGCAGCTCGGGTTTTGTCCGCGGTTTTGGGGTTGAAAGGAGGAGAGACAGACGGCTGACTGACTCGGTCGCCACTTCGACAATCCTTCCCCAGCCCCTGGCAGCAGGCCGTGCGTGGTCCCCGAACACCCTGCATTTGGGCGCTTCCACGTGTCTGCTGTCCTTTGTTTCTGCTGGTGTGAGGGAATCTGGACACTTTTCCTCGCTGCCACACTTCTGTCGCGGAAGATCTCTGTCTTACTCGCTCTGTTGGATTAGTGATGGCCTTTCTTCCCACCGGCCGGGCTCTGTGAAGCGCTGCAATGAACCTTCGCCTGATGCTGATGACTTTTATTCTTAGGCGAACGGGTTGAGGATTCATTAATCACCGGTTGGAGCTTAATGCCCTAAGAAAAACGATTTCTCAGCGAAGCGAGAGAGAAAGAAAAAAGAGAGGTCAAAGGCGCCTCGGCAAGACTTGCCCGTTGCTCGCTTGTCAGGCATAGCTGGTCGACGCATGCTATCGCCATCGATATAAGGTTCGTCCTCCCAGGAACATCCAGATAGGTCAGCGGGACTATCATCAAATCTTGGAGGGAACATATCAGGCCTCAATCTCATCGCGAGTGGACGGCATCACCCCAATTCAGGACATGACTTTCGGCCCGCTCATCGTCGATTCTTCATCAATGCTATGACCACTTCAACCGATGACTACCGGCGCGTCAGGGACGCATTCGTCGGCACATGTATGATGTCGCGGTGCTATCATGCTCTTCAGCGATGGGTTGTATTGCGACATTATCAAGTAAAACCATGGAATAGTCGTCGCATGGATCCCTCCACAAGTCTGTCTCTTGACAGCGGCAACAGCTTGTCGTTATCCGAGCTCCTCAACTCGCCTGAATGTATCTCCCCCCGCCCCCCCGTTCTGACCGTGATTTACCAGGGCGAGCTCATTCATCCAGGTATGAGACTTCGTCCATGACGCTCCCCACCCCCGGCGATGATGTCGAGTCTTGGGGAGAACTTGCACCCCTAGCTGGCGATGTGCGACCAGATGACAGTCCGCGAGGATTAACCCTCATGTAAACTGAAAAGTGAATAGCGATGTCTGCCCAGCAGGTGCATGCGGGGACGAGCCCGTCTACACACGTTGATCCCTTTCAGTGTGTGGTGGGAAGGGTGAACAGAGAAAGAAGGTTTCCCGCCGCACAAGGGCCATTTCATGCACAGTCTGGGCGCGACCGAGATCCGATGCTGGCATGAAACCCCGATGCCACGGTGCCACGACACCCCAAATCGACGTTCGAGACGCTTGTCTTCAGATGTATCGTGGCGTTCGTGCATCAAGCCCATGGCTGTTTGGTTCTCTGTCTAACATGTTCGGGCTTGCGCGCATCTCGTTCGGCCCAGAGTGTGGGAAACAATTGAGGATCTGTGTTTAGCTCTGCAACGAGACAATGGTATCGCAATATCCTGGACCAAAGTCGTCGCCGCTCACCCTGTCCCCCGAGCAGCGAGACATCCCGGGCGTGCAAATTCCGTTCCGTAATCTAGAACGCGTAATCGTTTTCCGTTTCCCGTTTTGAGCAATGCTGCGGAATAATCATCATGCCCTATATCGCCCTGCCTGCTGCAGACACCACCACCACCACGCACGCCATGTGACCATTTGTTTGATCACACCGCCGAGTTCATTCCGGGGTGCATCATACCAGTCGTCCCGATAAACAAACCAAGGCGTGGGCAAGCCGTCTTCGTCTTGTCTCGCTAAATGCAGTACAAATACCATCAGCCGTTACGTAAACAGAGTGATATCTCGCCGTCTCTCTCCTGATCAAAACACACGTAGGTCTTGAACTTGATCCAGTGGAAAAGAAGAAAAAGTCGTGCTCGCCGTTGTCCGCACTCATACACCAACCGATATCTGCGGAAGGTTTGCCACGAGGTCCAACCATGAACTGCCGGGGTTGGCGTCCCTGCTTTCCCACATGGCCTTCAGGAAGGCCTCCATGTTCTTTCGGTACTTGGTGTTGCAACTGTCGATGAGGAACTCGATTGCCTCCATTGCCGTCTCCCTCTCTCCCGCGTCCCGTGCCTCAATAGCTGCGAGGGTGTAGGGGAAGCTGACGCAGCGCTGGGTGTCTTGCGATACGGTCAACGTCATCTTGAGGTCGGACATGATGCTCTTCGCCATGGCCGATGCCATATCATCCTTCTTCCCGAACTTGTACCTCAACCGGTGAACGAAGAGGAGCACGCCCGTCTTGTAAATGCGGCTTTGCGCCAACATGTGGATGACCTCTCCGGTGGTAAAGCGATTTGTAAAGTCGGGTGGGATATTTGGCTGCCAGGCCTCGATTTCCTGCTCCACGTCGTCTAGGGCTTGGTTCTGATCTTCGACATCGATCTCGTGATAAAGGCTATAGCTGATCCTGCTCAGCTCGTACAAGTGCTGTAATAGTGGCATGCACAGGCCCAGGTACGCATCGACGTGACCTTCTGCCGGGGGCGCGATGCCGCAAACTGGAAGCTGACGTTGCATCAAGCATTCGTTAATGTCCAGCGCGGTCATGAATACCAGAATGCAATGCGTCCGCTCGATTGAGATCAAGCATGTTCCGAGTAGGTAACGAATGTGGCTGAGGACGTATCGGCGGACGGGTGCGGCGCTCGTACCGAGAGCCATGTTGGAGAAGTAAACGATCCCCAGCCCCAGACCTGCCCATGGTAACAACTCTTCTCGCTTGAGTGTGGGCAGTGGACATGACCGTAGCTGCTCAACGGCCATCGCACCTCGATGAAGATTCGCGTCCGGGTCGTACTCGCCCATCTCCAACCCCTTCATTGCCGCAAAGGCACTGTACATTGCGATGTAAGCGTCCTTGCCCTGGTCGAACATGGAGAAAAGATGAACCGTCATGTCGAGCTGCATGCTGTCCACAAACGTTGGTCCAATGAAGTACTGCATGAAGTTGGCTTTGTGCAGCAGTCGTGACAGCGAGTTCCGCTCGACATTATTCAAGCGGCTGAGTGTGCTACTAAACGCGCTGAGAGAGTCGAGGATGTTGGCTGGCGGGCTCGAAGCAGAGTCGGACGAGGAGTCGGAAGAGTCGTCGGGCGGGCTGCCAGCACCATTCGACAGTGATGCTAAGCTGGGTTTGCGCGTTACTAGGCACGGCGCGGGGCTCACTCTGGTCACGGCTAAGGGTGTCGTGGTCGGTGTCGTCGAGGCTATACTGGGTTTTCTGGCGTTTGGCATGGGAGAAGGCATGTTACCATTCACGCCCATGATCTTACTCCGGATGGCGACCTTCGACCGTCCCTTGACAGCTGACCGAGGCACGGGGCGAACGAAGACGCAATCCCGGCCATTCAATAGACAGCGGTCGCATTGTGGGTTTCCCTCCGAGAAGGTGCATTTTGATTTCTGGTAGTAGCACGGCGCGCAGGCCTTTGCGACGGGCTGAAGGAGGGTTAGCAGGGGTGAGACGAAGCCATGAGTAGCCAACCTTGGCGAGAAGGGAAGCAAAGGACTAGAGATGGAATCAAGGTATTGAAATACAACGGTGCGGAACGACGGTGACGTTAAGTGAGTCCGAGAAACATTCTTGCGGGAGGCCGGCGGAAACAGGCTATGTGAAGAATCGCATGTCAGGTCAACTCACCATCTTGATTCAATGTCAGGTGGGGTAGGCCATTCGTGGTGCTCCAACAGACAGAGTTCTGTGGGGGTACGGGGGGACGGAGAATGACACAGGTCAGAAATCTGGGTCGAGGAGGCTGTTGGCGGGTCGGGTTGATTAATATCCTGATGGATTCGCCCGGGGTTTTATTCGGTGCGTCTCTTCGACTTCGACGGTGTGGATTCCTGCCCTCGTATCGTGTAGGCAAGTCGTCGTCTTCGCGATACAACACGCTGTTCTGCTGTTTTCTGCAAGGTGAGTGGTGCTGCGTAGAAACGACGAGGTTTGATGTGTGCGGTAGGACGTCGAGTACGAAAGTATGTGTGAGTGGTAGTGGACAGCGTTGGACAGCAGCAGTGGGATGTAGAAGGGACGTTATGTTATGGTTGACCAGAGGGTGCGAAGGAGTACTGTAGAGGGGTCTGGGAGGTGCAAATAAGCTTCGGGCATGGCGCATGGATTTGATCGAGTTGCTAGGCTGTGAAAGCGGTCTGATTCAGGGTGATTATGAGGAGTGATGTTCGGTATCGGGACGGAGACTCGAGGCGTTTTGGTCTGTTCTCGTGCGGCCTGGGGTTGTGCTCAGATCAAGTATGCAGATGCAGGAGGAACATGTATCCTGCAACCCCCCCTTTCGAGCAGAAGAGAGTTCGACGAGGGGTGAACCGGGGGTTGGATGAAGGGGATGGGGGAGAGAGGGCCAAGGGAACGGATCGAACACTAAGTCGGGTTGTTCAATGTACAGTAGTGTACGTGGGTGAGAGGACAAGGAATGGATTGGACGGAAGTGTGTGCTGGGGAACGGGGATGCACGTAGGATACGGTGATTAAGGTAATTATGAAATATTGGATTGGGCAAAGACACCGCAAAGCTGATGGGTATGCTTGGCTTAAATGGCTGTAGAGTGTAGACGTGTGTTCAGATCTCCAGCTTTTCTCCCGCGGTGGTTCTGAAGGATTCTTCAAATACAGAAGGGCAAGAAAGGCCGAGAGAATTAGGGGTCCCCGACTGCGACCTAAAGATGCATGATTGTGTGTGTCCAGAGTAGGGAGTACAAGCTGCCATCCCTGTTCGGTATGCGTAATTATGTGCTAGTAGAAATGGGTGTCTCCATGTACACAAGCTAACAAACTCCCCTTCCACCTCCCCTTACATTAGGACGTGCCTCATCCGGCCATGATGACCGTCGGTAGGTAGATGGCCGCATGCGGGCATCAACACTAGCGTGATGCCATGTGATGCTAAGCAGTTAAAGGAAGTAATAGTGCACTTTAATGATGGAAAGAAAGCGAGAATTAGGGCGAAAACGGGGCCAAGGGAATCGTCTGGATACCTTCCTTAGAGATGCGTCTTCTTAAAGATGGAAGTAACGTATGATCTGCTTTAGCAACGCTGCAAATTAGCACACAGTTGGATCGAGGGCGCATCGTTTTGCTTCATCCAGCGGCCTTGCTTGCTTGCAACGCTGCTGCCCCCCTGAAACGTCGCCGCGGTGCAGTCATAGTGTGGACACGACCGTTGGAAAGAAAACTGGCTTGTTCTGACCTTTCCCACGCCCCTCGCACCGACGAACACCTCGACCAGAGGGGGCCAACCATTGAGGAACAAGAGAGAGGCCGTCGAGGAACTCGGATTGGGCTTTCTCAAGGCCCAAAGGGACTGGGAAGGGGGACTTCAAAGTCGATATAGTGAGGTCATTTTGGGCCCTTGGTTTCTGGGGGAGAGCTGCAGATTGATGAAGATCAGATGGGCGGCATGCTGTGTAGCTGTTTTTAAAGATTGCCCACGCAGAATGGGCATGTCTATGGCGGTATGACTCGAGACTCGTACACAGCAGACACAGCCTACAGCCTTGAGGCCTGGGCGCCGTTTTCCCCAGCAGGGCAGCTCCCGGCTGACAGAAGCAGCTTGATGTTCATGGTTTGCCGCGTGTGTAGGTGCGTCTGTGAGGGTTTCGTACGACTCGTATGTGTTTCTCCGTAAGAATCCAACTTGTCCAGAGCACTCGAATAGTTGTAGTCAGGGTTACTGGCTGAGGCGCGCAGACTAGAGGCAGAGCGCCGAAGCCTCCTTGTTGGTGCGTACATGGCTTGCGACTCACTGGATAAACACATGGTTAAAGGTCGGCGAGACCCCTGAAGTGGCGCCTCGGGGCTAGCTCCGGGCCCGGGTGAGAGTGGCACAGGCCGGCGCAGAACTGGACTGGAAAAGAGTCTGGATTCTTCTGTTTCTTGTCTCTGTTTCGGTCTGTTCAAAGAATTGTTCGCCGTCCTTGCTGTCTCTCGGACGTGCCATCAGCGACTGGAACGTTGTCTCGGAGCTGCGGCTGAAGAAGCTAGTTGTCAGTGATACATTTGAATTAATTCGATATAACTTGGTTTTACGTTACTCTCCAAAAGTACACGTATCAGGCTGATGGATACCAACTTACATTTGGCCGTTTGAGATCCCCTCGAATACCCATAACCCATCCGTCACGTTCATCATCACCCATAGCCTTGCCCAATTTTTAGCCGCTTAGCTTGTCCTGGTTCGTCGCAGCTGCTTGTTGGTCCGCAGAGAACGTGCGTTTACAGGAAAGTCTCCGCGGTGAAGTTGAATCTTCCAGGATTCAAGGACGAGGCACGTAGCAACCAAACATTGCTAAAGATTGCCTAATTACTAACGAGCCAGCGCTACGTGAGGCCCATCATGATTTCCGTGATTGGTCTAGGATCTTATAGAACGCAACAGGATGGACACATGGATGAGGACATCGATGGCGCGCCGCTAGACGCAGTGAAGCCAAGTACTCCGTAGAGTCCTGCTTTCTCAGCTGTAATAACGTCAGTCGCATGTCTTTGTCGACCACGTCCGCGCTCGGAAGCAATTTGCTCCCCCCTGATTAACCCACGTGGGAGGGGGCCAGATACCGCTCCCGACCCCTTGGCGTTGCGTCTGCACCGTCTGTCTACCATAGTATCTCGATCAGCGCTGCATCTCTCGCATGGTCATCGCAGTAGAAGCTTTTGTTGATACTCCAAAAATAATTTGCCCCTTTTTTTGAAAGTTGCTCTACTCAGGCAAGAGAAACATGCGTTCGCCCAAACTCCTCTTGGCATCAAAAAGGTATTGCTAATTTGCTATTTGTATCGAATGATTTTACGTTCAGCCTCACATGTCACATTGCACTCTCAAGACCGACCCCTCCATACATCAACTATTGTATGCTCAGACCCGACAGCTTTTACTGCGGTCCTCGTTAGGAATCAGGGTGCTCGCCATCGCCATGAGCGGTCTGCTTAACATGCTTAACATTTCTCATCTCAACGACGCTAGACGCCTCTTGGAAGTTGGCTAGGGTGAAATGCGACAGACAGTCCGTTGAAAGCTTCATCATTGCATTCACGGCCTTCACGGCGTGGTCCTTGGCTGCTGGCTGCTGCTCACATGCAAATGACCCCATTCCCGTCATTCGTGCGCGCATTGATCAAGACGAAGGAGAACTCATAGCATATCCTCCCAGAACAGTCTTGGCATAAAGCTCAGTGAAGCGGATTGAGATGCCCCATTCTGTCCTCTTTTTCCAGGTCGCTTATCCATCGTCACCATCTTCTTGCGTCTTGGAGGAGACGCGCGTTTCCACTTCAAGCTGCCGCAGTTACATGACCGGCGGGTTCCTTCCCCGGCGTCGATAGTCGAAACCACGTCGCCGGTGAAGGCAAGTGTCGCACCGGTGCCCAGTCGCGCTTTTGCGCTCTTGGCAAGCGGACAGCGCCATCTTCCTGCCCTCCATGCGCCCTCTTTGCGTCAATGACGCGATGTGGCATATCGCCATCACGCGGCGGCTGTACGCGTACGCCTTGCTGCAATTCCGTCATCGAGACTGCGCATGTCCAAGGCACAATCTCTACGCACGAAATGAGGCCAACCAGGGCCTCGGATAACCACGTCTCACCGAGGCAAAAACGTGCTAGAAATCCGCTTGCCGTACGGATTCGAAGGTAGACGAGGGCGTCTCTTCGGATATTCTCCTGAGATCACCCAGTTCATCCTTCGTCCGCCCCGTCTGACTCTAAGTTCGACTCGCCCCGGAATCCGGGGCATCACAGCAAACGGCGAAAAGGTCCAGTCCGCTTATATTAGCTCCCGCCTAGTAGTCAATGAAAGCTGCAGAGGCACGAAACAAATCCCCAAGACCACCATATGAGTACGAATGAGCTAGGCGGACCTCCTCCATCCCCGGATTCAAGGGCACTACCTTGAAAACGGCCCCTGTAAAGGACATGAAGAGGGCTACGGAATCGTCGAACCGGGTGAAATGCCACTCAACCACCCCGTACTCGGGCCTTGCCCAAACTTGAAATCCAACATCCTTCGCTCATCTTTTGGCGGAATATGTCGGGGAGCATCCCAGGACCTCCAGCAGCCCACGAAACTCGAGCCTCGACGCGATGCGGTGGCTGGTATCGTGTCTCTCAATGCCACCGCTTGCTCTGAGCAACGAGCGCTATCTAATTAATCCCTCAGCTCGAACTCACCCTCTCGCACGCTCTCAATTGACAACACCTCACAACTAAAGGTTCAGACAGTCCCTGGATTTGGTCGCAGATCGTCCCCTCTCCTACTTCTTTGTACATCAACCTTGGGCTGTGCCACTGCCTACTGCCGGGAAGCTCGGACGTTTCCAAGAGCGGGGACCCCTTGCTGTCCCGCAGTCCGTCAACCCTTCGACAACGAAAAGTGACAACCATTTCGAGTTGTTGGTGGTCTCGGCCCGAACTTCCAGGAGGGTCGCAACGTAGAGTTGGAAACATGATTTGTTGAACCGTTCATTTATTACACTACTGGCGAGTGCTGGCCTCTGGCTAATCAGAAGTCTTGCCGCACAGTCCTTCCGGACAAGTCTAATGGAGGCGTCGTTCCGTAGCTTGGGACCTGCGACCGTTGCCATGGTTTTTTGGCCATCGTAAGGCTCTTCTTCTCAAGTCAATTCTGCCTCGCGACGACGACGACGACAACGTATATGAGCCGGCAAATCAGAGCATGGGATCCGGGAAATCTGTCGAGTCAAGAAGCTCGATCAGCTGTGGCCCTCAACTGTACTTCCTCATTGCATTTCTGACGGGATCAGCGAGACCAGACGATGCTGGGTACTGTTATCCTCCCATTCTGCCCGCAGGAAACGAAGCACACGCACACGCACACACACACACACACACACACACACACATCCCGCATCTGACTCGAGAGAGCCTCAGAGTCGTGTAACGCAGGCCACGCCCCGTGATGCCCATGTCGGTGCGTTGGGAAGTGCCGGGACCATACCTACCAGGCTCCATCCGCAACGTGGAAAGTTCGGCTCCCGAGGTCTAAATAACAAAGGAGATTGGGCTTATCCTAGCATGAGGTGGCGTCCGTCGACGCTGCCGGTCTGTCTCCACTTCTTCCCGCCTCTTCCTCTGCCGCGGTCCCCAGGTTCTGCGATTCTCCCGCCAACGCCTTTTCGCCGGCATCGTTCTCTCGATCTGTGTCGCGGCCTGTTTGGTTCCTCTTTCAACCCGGACTCAACTCCACAGTAGTTTTCCCGTCCTTTCATGCCTTGTCTCTCGTTGAGATCCCGCAAAATCTCCGTAAATCACCGCCAACTGCGGGCGCACAAGGCAACGAGGCTCGGTAGTTGGGATGTTCAATCTTACCCGGTGTGACTGGCAGTCAACAAGTAACTCCCGAGATCAGGTCGTTATGGAGCCTACCTGTCTTCGTGTTACTGTTCACAAACATTGTCGAAGATACCTCAGCCTCGTTACGGATGCAAACCCACAATCCGAACAGTGCTGGGTGCGGCCTGTCATCGCTCGATTTCAAGGCGTTGACGGGCGTTCTGATGATGCAAGTTGGTTATGTTGCATGTTGTTTGGTTGCAAGCTTGAACCTACCTACCCGCCAACTTGGATCCTGTCTGATCAAATATTCTTGGTGTTCCTAAAGCCACTGAGAGAATTTTGTACCTCATGAGCTGCAATGTGAAATTGTAATCATCATTCAAGTCGAGATCTGCCTAACATCGTCATGGCACGTTGCGCGTCCCTTGATGTGGGATGTTGCGTTATTGTCATGATCGTCCCATCAGTAGCATCGGGCTCCAATGTTCATCTCTCAAGATGCGTGCTCGTACCTGAAACAGCATACCAGATCACCCACGTCCAGCGTACGTCCGGACATTCATGCCAGCCGTTGACGCTACGTACCGCATACTGCGGTATAAACTCTGCATGAATATCGTTCTCGCATCAGTTGCAGATTTGACCGCTTAGGTAAGTACATGTATCGATCCATTGCTGCAGTGACTACGCGATCTCTTCCCCAGGAGGGCCCGGCGACAAAGCCTCTTCGAATCACCGCTCTCCCCGCATTACCATCTTCAGCCTTCGCCATCACTGTGGGACTTTCGGCAGTTATTTCCATTGGCCGTCAAGCTTTTCGGACACCAGTTGTGTCCCCGAACCAACTACGCCGGACGGTTCGTATACGTAGTAGAGACGGCTGTCCCGCACACGGAAATATGCAGCCGGTGATGTCACTAGGCTTTCGCCGGTTCATAGAGTGATACGAGGCAGGAGTCGCACATATGTGTTGAGTCGATGGATCCTGTATCTGAAGCAAGCTCGATGGATCGCAAACAACCCACGGCCAAAGGGATATCTATCTCGTACCGTCCTCGAGTACGCACTGGGTCGTGACAATGCCTTTCATTACCGTCTGTGTTTGTCGAGGTTAACGCTCTGTGGAGCTTGTGGGAGCTCATCCTGAGAGATTCGAGGTCAGCCACACACTCATCCAATCATGGAGTCTCCTCTCGAAGCCTCGGACCCGAACGATTACAGCCATACCTACGCCGAAACAGGCGGCCTTCTCCTCCGAACCTACTGGCCCATCATCCTCGCTTTGGTTCTGATGGGAAACATCCTCCGCACCCGATACCTGTCCCCGCTGCACCGCTACCCGGGTCCGTTCCTCGCATCGACAACCCGTCTTTGGAAAGCGATCACCACCGCCTCCGGCTGCTCACACCTGCAACACATCGCTCTGCATCGCAAGTATGGTCCCATTGTGCGCATCGCACCGAACGAGGTCTCGTTGGCTTCACCTGAGGCGGCACGGCATGTTCTAAGCGCCGGGAAACGATTCTACAAAACGGCCTTCTACGGCGTGTTCCCTCCGCCGGAGAATCCGGACATCTTCACCGAGGTCAACGAGGAGGCCCACGCCCGGAAGAAGAAGGTTGCGAATGTTCCCTATAGCATGGCGGCAATGCAGCAGCTGAGCCCCTTCATTGACGACACCATCGATCTCCTAGCGACGAAGTTGGGTGGATTCACCGGGCAACACACGGACTACGAAGTTAACAAGTCCGTTGACCTGGGGGCGTGGCTGCACTACTTTGCCTTTGACGTGCTCGGACAGGTGGCATTCTCGCGAAGCTTTGGTTTCTTGGCCGAGGGAAAGGACGTCGAGGATGCAATTGCGACCATAGATAGCTCGCAGGCGTATAATGGCGTCGTGGGACAAATTCCCTGGGTGGATCTTGTGCTCCGGAGAAACCCTCTGTGGAAACTTGTTCCGAGCTTGGACACGAAGAATGCGCCGATCACAAGAATTGCTTTGAGTGAGATGGAAAGGAGACGACCTTTTGACAAGGAGGGCGAGGGAAAGTTGAGGAACGATGACGGACGACAGGATCTGTTGGCGAGTTTGATCAAGGGTCATCTGAAGGACCCTGAAAAGTTCACCGAGGGAGACGTATTTGCGGTTGCGCATGGAGCCATGTAAGCTGACGGTCTTTTTAGGGACTATGACGCGTACTTACGGTGAACAGATTCGCCGGCTCAGATTCTACTGCGTCAACCATGCAGTCGCTCTTCTGGCACGTGTTGTCGTCGCCAAAAGTCCACTCTAGGCTCGTCCAGGAGATCACGGACGCTGTTCAAGCCGGAGCGTTGCCGCCAACGGGGAACATGTCCTGGACGGAAGCTCAAGGACTGCAGTACTTCCAAGCCTGCCTGAAGGAAGCCATGCGTGTGAGACCTGCCGTAGGTCTGAACATCACTCGCGTTGTCCCACGTGAAGGTGCGGAGCTCGACGGGCAGTTCTTTCCGGGCGGGACAGAGATTGCGGTAAACGGTTGGGTGTTGCATCGCGACAAGCGCACATTCGGCGATGACGCGGATGAGTATCGACCGGAGAGGTGGCTGGTAGATATCGAAGAGGCAAAGAGGATGGAGAGATATATGTTCCAGGTACGTTCAACTCCACGGCTTACTCGGCTGAAGCTTACGGGAAGATAGTTTGGAGGGGGCAGCCATGTGTGTATTGGACGGAATCTGGCGTTGCTGGAGATCAATAAAGTTGTTCCACGGCTCTTCAGGGACTTCAAAATCGAGCTTGCCTATCAAGGTCGGCCGCTGAAAGCGAATGCGACGTTCTTTGTGGTTCAACAAGGATTGGAGGTGCTGATTGAGAAACGCGAATGAGCAGTAATCACCTCACGTGCGCGAGAAAGATTGGCGGAACTGACGCTGTGAGCTGTAAACCATGACCTTGAAGAGTGTAAGGAGCTTCTTGAGATATCATGCGTTTTAGTAGACAGACTCTGAGTTCGGTGTGTGAGATGAATAGCCCCGCAAGAAGAGCGACCAGGTTTGGAATTGGGAATTGGATTCAACACATATTTTCGGCCACAACTCTGTCCGAGAAAAGCCCACCCGAGACTCTTCACTGAAGATGTAAGTCCTCAACTTTCAGAGGCACGCTGACGCATGACTTCGACCGTCCGGCCACCGCCTACAGGGCCAACGGAACGCGCAACGTCTCAGCCACGAAACCACCTCCTCTCCAACTCCTCCTGCGGGCCCGCGGCTTTGCCACCGCCTGGGTGGATTTCGAGACATCCGCGTTGAGATATCGCGATCCCTCGGCAACTCCGCAGCCAGCTCGCGCCCCACTGTACAGGGTATGATATTTGAATTAATGACAACATGATTATATATGAGCGCCGATGGTTTAGTGGTAAAATTCTCCGTTGCCAACCAGCAGCGTCGGGGAGCCGGGGGTTCGATTCCCCCTCGGCGCAATTTGTTTCCGTTAGGAATCTCTTGCAGAATCGTAGGTTTTGCGAAAAGCTTCAATCTTAGTTTCTATTTTTCACCCCTGTCTAGTCTCAATCCCGAAGCAGTCAACACCCGGTTTCCAACCTTAGTAGTCACACTTTTCGTATTTTGGTCCCGACTTGCAAATAGCACGTGCATTGGGATCACGGAGTTAAAGACCCTCGCTTGGCACAGCCCTCAACTGCTGCGCTTCCCATCCCGGGTGCTCAGCAATCGTTGTGAGCACTTGTCCCATTCTCGGTCCGCCTTCGCTGTTGTCGTGATGACCCTCTTCAACGGTCCTGGGAGATACTTGGCGCATCAACTCAGGAGGAGAAAGAGTCCCTCTCCACCACACGATCCTCTCCGTCCCGACGCGTTCCCCTTGATTCGTGTGATCGTTCAACGGAACGTTCTGCCACCTCTCCAACCCGACGGCTTGTCTATGGCGCGTTCTGCCTCGTTCTTCCGCGTTTACATTTGCTCTTAGGTTGCGGTGAGACCCGCGACGTGTGCAGCATCGAATCACCAGCCACGATGGAAGAGCGAGTGGCCAGAGCCAGAGGACGCCGAGATACCAGGACCAGAGGAGGAGCTTGGCTTTTCTGCCCCCTTCGGCGTTCTTGTACCAAGCCGGTAGGCCCGCGAGGTGTCCTTTGTTCATGCAGCAACACTACCCGATGCCCAGCATGATGTAGCCGAAGACACAGGCTGTGATGATGGCGTCCTGGACATATCCTTCGGAACGGTGGGTGATGTCTGGTGGTAGGGCGCGACCTATCGGCACCATCCGGAGATGGAAAATCGGCGCCATGATGGCTGAGGATTTCTTCGTCGAGAACGCCTCGACGTGTAAGAGGGACAAGAAAGCCTGTCTGCCGAGCCCAGAATGTAGTTGTTGGTGTGGCGGCAGCGCTGCGAGTACGGGCTCAGACGTTCAGATTCTGTGCGCTGGTAAAGTTCAGCCAAGACTTTTTGTCCTCGGGAAAGGCATCGACTGGCTTCGCTTGACCGGACCCTGTGAATCAGAGTTGCGGCTGTTGCTGGTATCGCGTGCCCCGAAGGTCGTCTTGGGAGAACGTGTGGACATCAGAGTTGGCCTACAGCCTTACGAGAACCGAAGACATGGCAAAGTCTCCTCTCAGCTCTACTCCGCAGACGGCGGCAACAGGTTTTTCGGTGTATTTGTGTTGGTCTCACTCGGTGAGTGGTACGAATCGTACCTAAGTTGGGGTCAGATGCATTGTATTGAAGCTGGTAATGTAGGTCTAATAGTTAGGCGCGCAGGAGAGGCAGTGGTGTTGTAGATGCGAGACCTGGGGTCCAACAGGTATGTAATACCGCCCGAGCCGTCTATTCCAATACTGCCAATAATATGTGAGGCTCCAAAATTTCGACTGGTGGCGAATGACGCGGTTTTCATTCTCAGCCTGGGAAAAGAAGAAGAAATTGTACGACTAATCGGAAGTTTTTTTCACGGCGGACCACCACTGCCAGTCATGGTGCCCATTTTCATCAAGGCACCGCATCGCGCCAGGTGAACAGCTATGAAGATTTCAGGTGTCTAGTTTATCAACTTACGAACATGCGTCTTACTATTACTACAAGAGCCTCTGGTAGTAAGGCGAGAAGGTCGTCAGAGAGTCGAGAAACCAAGGAATGAAACTTCGTAAGCATGGATTATCTTCCGTTTAGAAGTGGGAAACCAACCTCCTTGGGGGCCACGACACAAGCCCTGCTCTTCGTCCTCGACCTCCGCGGGCGCGTCCACAGCGTCGTCATCTTCGCCCATATCCTCCGGATGATACGGTGTGTAAACCACTGCACGTAGATGCGCTCCTCGGCAGACTAACGGCGCTAAAGCCTTGCACCCTCTACGGGAACCGAGGGTAAATCAGGATCATCAAGGCAACAAGAAAGAAGATGATAATGAGGTCGTCAATGTCTTGGTCGCGCCTGCTGATATGCATGCAGGGTCCACGAGGATGAGCGGCAACACCCTGCTGGGTTGTAGCCGCCAGCAAAGGCGTAGACTTCTCCCCTTTCGTCTCGGCATCACCCATGCGCTTCTCGATATCGCCGTGATGGATGTCCTTGCTGACCCCGCCATTCCACTCCGGAATATCGGATCCGCGAACACGAAGCACGCCCTGCCAAATCAGAAGAATCGGCCAGGCGCTGTACGACAGGCTAAGCGAGAACACGCCGACGGAGAAGATCGCGGCAAAGACGGGGTGGACGAAGAGCGAGAGCGGCACTTGAAGCCGTCATGCGGGGGTTGCTCGCAGCGAGGCGGTTGTGGCGATGCGCCATCAGGCATGGTGACTGTGTGGTTTGGGATCGCCCCGGGGGACGGCTTGAGAGAGTAGCTGGTCATCGTGACTTTTGATTTGGTGTGGCTTTCTTGAGCAGCAGAGATGTGTGACAGTTTAGGTGAAGAGATGTAAGCCAGGAGGGCTTTGTCATCGGCGAGAAAGATTACATCCTTACATAGCTTGACCCGCGAGTTTCCAAAGTCAGGTAACAGAAGCCATGTCGGTGTACCATTGTGTCCCGAGGATCGCACAAGGTTACTGAAGTTTTTGGTTCGGAACGTTTTCCAGTCGCAGACAGGAGATCTTGAAAGTATAAATATGGAGACCTCATCTCCTTTCAATATTAGTGGCATAGTATTATACAGTAATAGTACAGTTTATCAGAAGACTGGCAGAGATCCCCTCACTCCGACGGCTCAGAGCACAGCGTGGTATCTGAGCACGCCACAAGTGGTAATAACAAGTATGTGCAAGAAGCAGAATGAAAGAGCCCGGATCCCCAAAAACAGACATCCTTTGCGACCTTTCGCCTGTCCTCAATCTAGTCAACATCCGCCAAGCTGGTGTCGGAGTCCTTGCCTGAGTCACCTTGCCCCTCTTTCCACGATGCCATCTCCGCCACTGGGACTCGTCCTCTAAGCCAACGCAATGTAGCATCTGTACCGCGTTCTAGAACGCTATACCTCGGAACTCTGAAGCGGTTGCCGGATACTTCCAAGCGCTTAAGCCCACCAGCGCCGGCAAGGAGACCGATCCTAGGGTTGAGGTGTGCAATATCGTTGTTACCGGCGTCAACAACCTCCAGGCCCTTGATGGCCTCCGGGTCAAGATCGACCAAGTGATTGTTCGCGGCGAGAAGAACCACCAAACGGGGAAACACGGCTCGCAGGTCAAGTGGCAGAGCCGTAATACGGTTCAGGGAGACATCCACCTTTTCCAGCTGAGGAGCCCGCAAATGAAGTGTCAATGGGGTCAGGCTGGTGATGTGGTTGCTAACCAAATTCAGCTCTCGCAAAGCGGGCAAATCGAGTTCTTCTGTCAAATATGTCTCGCCGACGAGCTGATTATGCGCGAGAGACAGCGCAGCGAGAGTCTCAGCAAAGAAAGAGAGCGAATTGGGAAAGCACGTGAACAGATTGTGGTGGATCTGAATCTCGCGGACCTTACTGTCGGCAGCAACTCTGGAGCAAACGACAGGATGAAGCGACGATGATTTGGTATTGGAACGATCCAAAATACCACCTGGCTTGACAGGCCAAGTTTCTTTGGAGAGAGTTTGAGAGCGAGCGCGTGCAGGTGAAGTGAGCGATGAAGTGGGCGGTGTAGCGAAGTCGTCACCAACAGAGTGGTTATCCTCATCGACAGGCACCGGGGGAATAGGTGGCTTCTCTTTGATGGTCAACTTGCCAAAACCATCGGCAATCTCGTCAACGTCGACTGCTTCAGGAGCAGCAACATCGGCCTCTGGTGTGGGATCCCGGTACGGCGGGGGTGGTTCGAGACGTCCAGCCAGGATCTCTTTCAGCTCTTCTGTGGTGGCAGAGACGAACTTCTTGTCGCGCAAGGGGTTGCCGCTCAGACGAATCATTGACAAATTGTCCATCCTGCTGATCTCAGGCGGGACGGTCCGGATATCATTGGCAGAGAAGTCGACATTTCTGAGCTTCTCGAGCTTTGTAAAGCCAGTGGGGAATTCGGGTATAGCGTTCTCGTTGGCCGTCAGAGTAAGAAGGCTAACCCAGGAGCTAACGTCTGGCAGTTCTTTGAGACGATTCATCGACAGGACGAGTTGATGAACTGAAGGCAACCTGAAGCTCGCGCCAGGAGAAACCAAGTAGGTAATCTGGTTGGAGGATAAGTCCAGCATTTGTAAGTTCGACATTGCTTCGACGCCATCCTCAACAAGCGTGCCCGACAGCTTGTTCTTCTGGGCGAGCAACTCGGTAAGGGGAAGTTTGGCAAGATTTGCGAATGGAAGGGATTCGAAGCTGTTGCTGCTCAAGTTGAGGATTCGCAACCGGGACAAGTTTTCAATGCCGGCAGGCAGAGACGACACGTTGTTGCCGTGGAGGTCGAAGATCTCAAGGTTCTCAAGCTTGGAGAAACTTGGGTCCAGAGGCCCATACAAGAGGTTGTTGGCAAGCTTCAAGTCACGGAGAGCAGTAACCTCGGTAATAACTTCCAGGCAATTATTTGCCAGGCGATTTTGAGACTGTGAGCTGTTAGTCAAAGTTCAATCAAGTAAAGAACTTGCAGCCTACCAAGTTCAAGGACGTGAGCAAGCGAAGTTGTCTCAATCCCATTGACAATGTAATCAGGGAGTTGCCATGCAGATCCATTGCCTCGAGACCGCCGAAAATGTTGCCGTTCGAGTCTTCATCCTGAGCCATTTCTTCAGGTGGCACATCTGGAAAAATAGAATCGTCAATGGTCTCCAGCTCGTTGTCGGCAGCCACAAATCTGGTCAGGTCGACACTCTCGGCCCATGAGCCGTCGTACGTCCCCATGGACTCCATATCGTACATCTTCAGGACTTCGGTCGGGATCTGCTTCAATCCCAGCGCTGCAATGTTCAATCTTCCAGTGCTCCGACCGGCCCCAATTCGTTGCTGGATTACTCTGCTGGTCGCATTCTCGTCTCGTTTGGTGTTGAAGGGGTCGTTCGTATTAAACGGGTTGGTGGACATGGCGACGCCGATGCCGAAATTGAAGCCCTCGTCAGCTGGCACAATGGGAGGCTCGATCGCCATGACAGGGGCTTCTTCCGCTTCCTCCGGGACTTGGGCAGGCTCCAAAGCAGGAGCGAGAGCAGGAGTCGGGGACTGGACAGTTGCGGCGTCGGCAGCCTCTGCCGCCTGGCGGTCTGCTGCGCGCTTGGCTGCCCTAGCCTTGGCAATCTGATCTCGCAAAGAGGCAGATGCTTTGCGGAACTCATTTGGCGCTTCTTCAGTAGGCGCGGGAGCAGGGAGACTCGTCTTCGTTGGAGTTGGCTTTCGGAGCGCGCCATATGACTTGGTCGCCTTCAATTTCGGGGAGGGAGAGGCAGCAGACACCGGTGCTGGCTGGTTCATCGTTGGAAGAGACGGCTTCTTGTACAAGCCATTGACAGATGCCCTGGGCTTCAACGACCGACCCGATATGGTGCTAGCACCAGTCTTGGGAGGTGGGGGAGGCATGGCATTGGCAGGCCTTGTCGGACTGGGACTCTGGTGGACTGGGATGCCAGAAGAAGAGGGCCGACCAGAAGGCGATGCTTGGGGAGTCGCCCTCGCAATCGGGGCCTTCAGGGCCCTGACACCAGACACGCGTCGCGATGGTGTGCCCTCGATGGTACCCAATGGTCTGTATGTGCTCGCGGGGCTTCGAACATTCGCCAAGGGATTCTCCTCAGAGCCCGCGCTCGAACCCGGCCGACTATGTCGCGAAGTCGGACGCATAGAACTATCGGAAGTGTAGCTCGAACCCGGTCGTGAGTTTCCACTGCCGGAACGGGAACGAGGTCGAAACACGCCTTCGGAATCGAAGAATGACGACGGTTTCTTGCTGAGTGCAGGTGACGAGGGTAGCTGGGAGAGGGTCTCCATCGTGCGTTCAGTGAGTGATGGTCTCGGTATCACTTTGTCTCTTGGGGTATCGAAGCTCGGAGTCTCGGTTTCGGCCTCATGAACGGGTGGAGGGCTCGCCTCTTGAGGAAGCGATGGCATTTCTAGTGTTGGGCCTGACACGGGCGTAGTAATGGCGGCTACAGAGACACGGCGAGCCGAGCTCGATGCTCGAGGTGCAGTGATATCCTCGGCATCTTCCGGGGGCGTTGGGGGATTATCGTACGTCAGCTCGTTCGCTTTGATTCTTGGGATGCTGCGGACACTCCTCAAGTTGCTAGTGGAAGGTCTGGGTTGGAGCCTTCTGGTAGTTGTTGTCGGAGGTGGTATCTCGCGTCTCGTTTTCAAAGCAGGGCGACTCTCTGGCTTCTTCAGAGTAGGAGCTGGTGCCAATTGATCGCGTGAGGCAGCTGGTCGTAAACGAGGGTTTCGAAGGCCCGAATTCAAGCCTTCTCGCGAAGGAGCAGGTCGAACTGCAGGCGCAGGAGCTGGAGTCGGCTTAGTGACAGGAGCCGGTTTGGGCATGGGCAGACGGGACAGTCGTGGGATCCCGCTAGGCCTCCCAAGCGCTTGCTTCTCGTCCATGGCGACGGACTGGCGATGCTTTACCGAGAAAGGATCATGCGGTAAGGGGAAGCCGTTCGGTCGAGTGGTCCGAATAGACGCTGTAAATAAGGAGAGCGGAATTCCTATGATATTAAACGCACGGATTCTTCAAAGTTTTTAGCGCGTACGCCCCGTTGCGGCGGGAGGCGTTCCGTTTGCTCCAAGTCGACTCGGGAGCTAGCAAAGGCAATTTAAAGTGATGTAATCTTCCCGTTTTCGCCCCTTTGCAAACAGAAACAGAGCAGAATGGTTGAGTCGAGTCGTGATTCGTGATGTCAAACAACGTCGACCGGGCCAAAGCAAGCTAAAGCTGCATGAGATGCAGTCAGTTAGTTCATGCTATGTTTGCACGACATCGGAAGCAGATGGCGAGCAACGGCCTACTCACCAAGATGTCCTCTTTTCCCCCAAAGAAGGGAAACGACATGGACCCTTCGCCCAAGTCCTGGGAGGGTAGGGGGGGGGTTTCTTGTCGGGCGGCAGCGGTGGCGGTGATGGACAGGGAAGAAAGATGAAGAGTGACAAGGATGAGCAGCTTGCCCAATTTCCCGGCCCAACTGCCAGGTCCAATATTGAGGATACGTATCTATCTATTGCCCAATGGCAAGCTACGCACGGTTCCTACCCGTTCCTCCCCATGCTCTCAACGCCCAATGAAGTCCCGTTCCTTCCTCGCTTAAACGTCTCGTGTCCTGATTGGGCTAAGCATCTGGTTCCTAGCGCCAACAGTTGGAAATCGGTTCCTGCATGTCTTTCCTTTTCCAAACTTCCGTGTCCACTGCCGAAGGAGTGGCATCGCCGTAAAAGCAAAAAGAAGGAGACAGGGAGGCCCAAATAATCCAACGGTTGCTTGTCGTTGGTCTGATGCCCGTTTGACAATCAGACAACGACAGGAAAGGGGACCGGCTTGACTGGAATGTGATGGATCGAAAGCAGAACTGAGAAAGCTTACCAGATATTGTTCTTTCGTTCTCGTAGCAAACTCGTGGGTACTCGGACAATGCTCCTTTTTGGGGCTTTTGGTGTCTTTCTCTTGGCTCTCGTGCTCGTCTCGGCGTCGTATGAGACTGCGATCTTCGAAGCATAACTGCTCTACCCCTGGATCAGCATTCATTCTTGGATCGATTCGATCTCATCGTGCGTTTCAACCCCATACACCCACGGCAAAATAACCGGCGAGCCCCAGGCCATCTCAGTGGCCGGTGAAGTCCCTGAGCCGGCCCGGGAGACCGAGACCACTGGTCACGCGATCTGGGAACCGTCGTCCCGTCCCAGCGCTGTCAAGGGCTAGTCCCAACCCATGGTCATAGCAGCAGACCCATATCGGTCGTCTGCGACGCTAGCCCAGATCTTGTATCAGACCGCTTGAAGCATCATGCTTGACGAAGTTCACGTTGTCTGTAGTCCCAGCTCATACCGCCCGGCGTCCAGGGAATTGAGGCCGATTGCTCCAAAGCGATAAAGTCAAAAAAGAGACGACAAACTCACCAGTAGCCTTCCCGCTGCCTGGCATTGGGATTCGTTCCCTGGTGCTTCTACTGCCAATTTCATCACCAGGTTGTCGACTCCTCAGGAAGGAAGGCCGCCAATGTGGCCGGCACCTGCTCTCCTCATCAAGACCAGCAGCGGTTTATGCTCGCGCAGCCAGTCGTATTGCGGGATGCCGTGGTCTTGCTTGGCTTTTCTCATCCGGCAATGATTGCATACTTTGTCGTCGTCTCCAGGTTGGGATTCTCGTACAAAGCACAGGTTCCAATGCCACTTTGGTGCAGGTTCCACAACGCTTGACCCGGGAGATGCCTCTGCGTTCCTGCGGACCCGGGGTTTTGTCGGCCCGATTGTGACCATCAGGAGGGCTCTAGGTCCAAGGATGAAATTGCCGAAATACCTGAAGCCGGGGGGTAGCTGAGGCCGGTGCGGAACCGCAGCGGTGGCAAACATAGCAGCAATGTTCGGGGCTGATGCAGCCTGAGCCGGAACGAAGGGGGCCGGGTTCGGGACCAGGACAGAGGTGGGCGCGGGAAGAGGAGGGACAGTGGAGTGAGTCAGGTCTTGACTCTTGAGGGACTGAAGCTAGAACGGAGGACTTTCCTATCAGCATGGGGCTGAGGTCGACCGTTTCAAGCCCACCCCTGCGATAGTCAGTCGTTGCTTCGAGCTTAGAGGAATATGCCTACCACTTGTTGGTCTCGTCATCTCCGTCAGCATCGGCGTTCTCATCGTTGAGGGAAAGGTACTGCAAGGACGTAGGATTCGTGAATCCATCAGCAACGACTCTCTCGCTGGAGTATGTCACTTACCAATCTTCAACGTTACCGTTAACGTTGCCACTGCCATTTCCGCTGTCGTCGTTGTTAACATTGAAATTAGCGCCCTCGTTTCGATAGGCGTACTGAGCGTCGTTGCCCATATTTGTATAGGGCGAGGTCGGCGAGGTAGTGGTTTCCAAGGCTCTAGTTGGCGCCCTCGTTCTGCTGCTATTCCTGGGGTATATTATAGGAAGCGTTCCTCGCTCCGCATATTTCAAAGAGAATATGATAAGAGCTATACTCATTTGCGACATCCGTATTATAGCTTACCTATTCCTTCAGACATGCGTAGGAGACTGGAACAAAGGTTAGAGTATAGGACTTAGTATTATATTACGTAATGCAGCTAAGTACAAGATCAACTCTAAGAACTAGCTTATTAATGATTATTATGATATTAATATTATATAATTCATTAGATATGAAAAAGAATTAGCTGAAATCGCAGATTCCTTTATTTAAGAGTATAAGCTGCGAAAGCCTAATAATGAGATATGTCTGTTCTGGAACGAGTTTGACTGGTCGACCCTGGGGGCATTGTAATAACGGATAATATTGTTGATGTTGATGTTGTCGAGGAAGGCCGCGACATTAATTGGCAGGCTGTTGAGGCCACCGCCCACAGGCACGTCCGGGTTGGCGTCCGGGTTGTCGAGCCTCCAGTTCCTAGTGTTGAGAACCGAACAGCTGGTTATCTCGCGGACCCGCGTTCCAGACCTCAGAGGAGCTCAGCTGTACATTTTAAGCATCGATCCAAAGCAGATAATAGGGAAATGGCGCTGCTCTAGTTGAATATAAAGCCATACATACCTTCAGGGGAATCTGGCTGTGAGCGTCCATTTTTGTGGTTGACGTTTTGTTCGAGTGGAAAAGGAAGAAAGAGTCTTTTCTGAGTTAAAGGTCCAGTGAAATACTCTCTATTTCGTGAATCATTATGGCTTGAATGGGGCACGAGAGGAGTTTCTTGTCCTGTTTCATGTCGTCCATCATGGCTGATATCCATCTTCGTTGTTGTGTGCGTATTCTTTGGTTCATAGGCGTTTAGAACGAACATCTTCGCTCAGCCAGACCTGAAGATGGAGCAGGACACGAGCCTGGCTACCTGCATTGGGCAAGACAAGGTGGCCGGAGCTTTGGTTGAGGCCCATGATGGTCAGGGACACTTCGGACTGGGTATCACGGCTTACTACCTTCGAGGACGGCTGTACTGGCCCAGCAGGGCACAGGACACAAAAGTTTACATCTCGTCATGAGAGATCTGCCAGGTATGCGGACCACTACTACAGACCACAGGCTTTCCCGAGTCTAGTAAACTGTCACGAGCCAAAGGGGCTCTGGTGGCTGATAGAGAGCTAGGATGCATGAGGCAGTTTCAGGCTCTAGTGGCTGATAGCTAGGATGCATGAGGCAGTTTCAAGGAGGTTTCAAGGGAAGCCCGAGTAACTAGGGAGGCACTAGGTGACCTCTAGATAAGTCAAGGGCCCCCACGAGTTAGGAGTAGTGGGCTAGAGATGAATGTTGAACCTGAAATACCCCTATCTGTGACTTGCTCCTTCACTCTGCGCCGAAGCCTCTGATATAAACTATATTAAGAGAAAGTATACCACGGGTATTGCATTTATTGTTGAATGATTAATAAATTGGAAATCTGCTTGATAATTCAAAGTATGTACTATAATAAATAGGGGCGCGCCCATATTTATCTTTAACTATTAGTTTACGTAGTGCTAACTATAAGAAGAGACTTAATATAAAGAGCATAGGCGTCTTGTTGATTTCTATTGAACCAGGATTTAATAGTAGTAAAATCTGCTTATTGCCTGGTTGTCGGTTGCGAACAGGAAGAACAATTAGTGGTTGGAAATTGTTGAGTAAGTAACCAATGATGACATGCTACGACAAAACAATGTTCTCGATCAGACATGCTGGAGACATGCTGGGCGCAGCAACATCATGCCAAGCCGAGGCGGGTAACTGACTTCAAGTACCTAGACGAGGAGTAGCTCAGTTGGCTTTCCCATTGGTTTATGTGATATTTCGACAGCCAGTATCGATCCGCACGCACCCCCTCAATGACTTGCAGAGCCCCCATTCCCCGGCCGGCCTCCACGTGGAATCGCACACGCTGACATATCGCTGACGACAAGCGCTTAACACCGAAGGGGACTCACGAATCATTCTTCCCATGCTTTCATCCGAAGTAAGGCCTTTGGACGACATCCGATTGATGATCAACAGGTCCCCCAGTAGATGCTATCGGATAAGTGGGAAGTTCCATTAGCAATAATATAGATCCTATTTCAAAGTACCCCTTATATCTACCATTAAGAAGGAGATGTCTCTATATGTAAGAGAAAGAGAACTTAGTAATAATATTAATATATTACTATTTATTATTTAATCCTATTATTCTATTAATTAATAATCTAATTAAGATAACTACTATTAAAGCTATTATAATTATGATGAGATATCTATAAACCTACTTTATTTTTAAATAAACCTCTATATTAATATTGATGTATTTGTTTCTATTTATCATTATTTTCTACTAAGTATTCCTATTGAATTCCTTAAAAGTAAAGCTACTACTATAATACCTTTAATTTATATATTACCTATAGTTATTTCAAATAGATCTAAGAATTAAGCTCTATAGCAATAAGGATAAAGTGAACTTTCATTTCTCTCAATGTATTCAAATATGTAATTAAACAAGAAGGTATTAAGTAAAGTCTATGAAAGCATTATATATAGAAGCTAAGTTAGAAAGCTTATTCCTTTATTCTTTTTTAAAAAAGTAATAAAGATAAGAAAGTTAAATTAAAGCTAATTGAAATATAAATCTATTTACTAAAAGTTCGAAAACGTTAAATAGCTTCTTTATATTATAAGGGTTTTGATGTAAGGAGTATGATATTAAGAAGAAGTAAAATACTAAAGTATAGGAGAAAATTGAAATCATAATTAACTTTAGTTGTATTAAAGTTTATGTTGGTCTCACAAAGACTGGTACCAGAAGGTAGGGGATAAAACAGAACTCGAAAACAGGGTGATAATATTGATGATGCATGAGGAAACAAGGTATCTAGAAGGGTGGCCAGCGAAAAGAGGAACAATATAGTAGACTGACGAGGTGGGTCACGTGACTGAGGTCACATGATTACCATGGTCGACGTTCCTGCCCGCTAGGCCACGGGCCCGACACGTGGGTCGGGTCCGGCGTGGGCGAATATCCCAACAGTTTTATGTAAAGCTAAAAAGAACATGTTGATTCCAAGGAATAAAATTACGAACCGAATAGCTATAATAGATATGTAAGACATAAATAGATTCTTTCTGAATTGTGACTAATTACATAATTAAATAAACGTTCGAGAGATTATTGATATAAAAGAGCTTAAGAATTAATATTAGAAGTAGGAAATACTATTTATAAATTATAAAAGTACTCTCCTAATACTTTTACTACTTATTTATCATTGAATGACTTCATTAGAGTATTAAAATATACCTTATCAAAGTTAAATATATATTTAAATAATAGTAATTTAGAAATGAGTTAAACAAAGCTGAATTAACTTTAGATAAAACAAGTTACAATATAAGAGGATAAATTGATAAACTTCAAAAAGAAATATTCTACAACAAGAAAAAGAACTTTATAAGAAGAGAGAAGAATACTATTAAGAGAGGGTTTTTTCTCATAATATCTTTATTAGTACTACTATATATATCTAAATAGTAAAAGCTTAAAGCTAATAAAGAAAAGGAACTTCAAGAAGAAATTAAGGGATAAATTAAGAGATTCAGAATATATAATACATAAAATAATAGATTCCAAATAAATTTAATATTAGTATCTAAATCTAAATAAAGCCCTAAAATATAAAAGATTCAACATAAATATATTATTAGAAGTTAAGAATAATACTAAAGTAAAACCTATTCTTAAGAAGTATATAGAAAACCTTAAGTTATATCTACTTAAGTACAAAGATATTGTCTAAGCTTTCTTCCTTATAATTAAGCTTATATATCCTCCATAAAATATAGTAATTTATAATAGAAGATTAATTGTTTATATACATTTAAAAAACTTATTTCTATAGATGTAATAAAATATAAAAAGAAGATTTTATTTAAGTAGTGTTATAGGCTACGCCTAGTTGGAACTATCTAGGCCTCTACTTAGATTTACCGCCCTTAGGGCCTATCTAGTAGCTACTTAGTAGCTCCTAACTCTGCTTAGATTTACCGCCCTTAAGGCCTATTTAGTAGCTACCTAGTAGCTACCTATAAACCTACTATAACTAATACTAAAATAGAAAACTCTCTCTCTTTCTCTTTAGTTTGAAATAAATAGAATTATACTACCTCTTATTATATAAACTCAGATTAAGCCTTTTACGCTACCTCTTATTATATAGACTTAGTTTAAGCTCTTCGCAGTTATATTACTAATACTATAGATCCTATTTTAAAATACTTCTTATATCTACTAATAAAGAGGAAGTATCTCTATGTATATGAGAAAGGGAACTTAGTAATAATATTCATATATCACTATCTATTGTTTAATCCTCTTATTCTGATAAATACTATTCCGGGTTGTCAACTCATCCATAATCCATATGAAACGGACATGACCCCATTTCGATTCGCCGTCTAGTAACGCCCGTCCAACGGCTGGAGAACTGCCAATGTCAAGGATAGAGAATGTGGGGTTCTGCCGAGTCAATTTCCGATGAGGCGATCCGTGCAACTCGTAGAATTTCCGGGTAGGCACCGCAGAGTCGCGATGCCGGTGGATCATCGGTCCGTTCGATGGGACTCCTCTCCTATTCAGGGGGACGACCAGGCCCGATAGACATCCTCCAAAAAGTAGGTCCCCCCGAGATCCGGAGACGGCCTCGAGGAAATAGAATGTCCCCATGCCCGCCGACGAAAGCTAAGACTTGGAACACTCACCACCACCTCCAGCTCACGGTAGAGTCAGCAAGTCCGCCGTGATGTGCAACGCCAAGTTCGTGGCTACCTTCGCCAGCCTCCTCGCCTTCGCGAGCGCAGGTTCAAGCGTGCGCCTCGACAATGGCCTCACGGTGCAGGGCCGCATCGCCCCCGATGCCGAGCCGAGTTCCTGGGCATCCCGTACGCGGCGCCGCCCCTCGACGACCTCCGTTGGGAGCCTCCCCAGCCCTACGTCGTTTCGCAGTCCAGCAACGCCTTCGCCAACGGCACCGTCATCAACGCCACGGCGCTGCCCCCGTCGTGCTGGCAGTACATCTCCATCCACCCGGCCATCCAGCGCGTCGATGTCCCGGAGTTCATGATCGGTTCCGCCGGCGTGGATGAGGACTGTCTCACGGCCAGCGTCTGGGCTCTCGCCGACGCCGTCCCGGCCTCTGGCAGCGCGACCGAGGGCGGTCTGCCGGTCGTCATCTGGTTCTACGGCGGAGGTTTCGAGACTGGTGGTACTGATGTGCCGTACCAGATGCCGCAGAAGTGTATCCAGCGCTCGCAGGAGCACATCTTCGTCACCTTCAACTACCGCATGAAGCTCTTCGGCTTCCCCAACTCTGCCGCCCTTTCCGAGCAGAACCTGGGTTTGATGGACCAGAGATTCACCGTCGAATGGGTCCGTGATAACATCGCCAAGTTTGGCGGTGACCCGGCTCGCATGACTCTCTGGGGCCACTCTGCCGGTTTATTGCAGTTGACTACTACAGCTTCGCGTACCCCGAGGACCCCATTGTCCGCGGCTTGGTCATGGACTCTGGTACCTCGCACTTGAACCAGCTGATGAGCAACGACGTTATCCAGTCCAACTTCACCTTCGTTGCCCAGCAGCTTGGTTGCGGTGACCAGACTGACGCCAAGGCCGAGCTTGCTTGCATGCGCATGATCCCTGCCGAGAAGCTCGAGAACTTCGTGGCCACTTAGAAGGACTCCGAGGTCACGCCTACCATTGGCTTCTCCCCTGACATTGATAGCAAGATTGTCTTCGGCAACTACTCCGAGAAGGCTGCTGCTGGCGAATTCTCTGACTTGGCAAGTTTACGCGAGTCATAAAATCAAGACATTGTCACTGACCTAGATACAGCCCGCCATCATCGGCTTCAACCGCGACGAGGGTCTCTTCCTCGCGCCTTACAACGTCAACGGCCCCGACCAGAGCGTCGCCGACAGCCTTTCTTACCAGTACTTCTGGTGCCCTGCTACCAAGACCACCAAGTCAGTATCGTCCGAAAAGCCAAACTCCGCGACTTGACTAACAACTCTCTCCAGCGAGCGTCTGGCTGCCGGAAGAACCACCTACCGCTTCTTCTACGCTGCCGTCTTCAAGAACACCTCTCCTCGTCCTTGGATGGGTGCCTACCACGGCAGCGAGCTCCCCATGATCTTCGGCACCCACGCCGACTTCCACGGCAACTCGACTCCCTTCGAGTACGAGCTCAGCCACGTCATGGAGGATAACCTGACCAACTTATCAAGGACTCCACCGCCGGCCTTGATGCCATCGGCTGGCCTGTCTACACCGCCGAGGGCCGTGAGGTCCGTACCTATGGCGAGAACAACGTCACCGTTGGCAAGCGTACTCTGTCCTCTATCGAGCAGGGTTGTGGCGATTTGGGCTTTTGTAGTTTGATGTATGTATCCATCAGAAATAAATCAAATTACTTGGTAAGAATCCGTGTATTTGATTGCTGTGGTCCGAACGCAATTGAGCCCAGGTGTTGTGTTCAGACTGTGAGGGTGGTGACGAACTTCGGCTGAGCCTGGGTATATGTCACTCAGATTTTGGGGATACGCTGGAAGCTGAGTTCGTGTTGCAGGGGCCCAAAGACGCGCCCTAACGGAAATCCCAAAACAGAAAACAGCTTTGTTGTGTCAGTATCATGACGGCTCTAGAAGTGACTGGGCTGGATGTGGATACATCGTGATTGTCTGAAGATCGAAGCTCTCGGTCACCGCGTGACTTGATGACATCTTTGTAAAGTCTTTCAAAGTTATCATCAAAGAAAGCTCCTTTACAAGCCCGCTCGAATCGCGAAACTGTATCCTTGCTGCTTTGACATTGAGTATAACGCATAAAGAAACATTAGATAGTTTATGACATCATGACATGTTGCTATCAGCAAATGTGAGCCCTGTACACTTGAGAAAAACACATTGGCCCTCCTGAAGGCGACTCGTCCAAGTGATTGCGGCTGGTGATAATGCGGCAAAGCACACTGACCGAATCTGGCCATGCCCGCTTAGTCGTCAAGTACTGGGCCCAATTGGGATCCATTGAACGTTTTCTTTTCCTCAAAAAACCCATCCCTACTCAACCTGCATGATCTGCTTTGTAAGTTCGTCTTCACCTCTCTACTCACCACGAAAGTATACGGAGTATCTCATAGACAATATACAAGCAACGATGAGCAACACGATGGACGGCCAGAGCCAGGAGACTAACGGCAACACCACCTCGGCCGTCAACGGCACTGTCCGCGTCGAGGACGAGACCGAGGCCGACTCGCCTCCTCGCACCGAGGTAGGCCGGCGCTGGCTCGCCAACCGACCCATGCCCAACTCCGGCATGGAGCCGCACAGGTGCAGCCGGTGCCGGGCCATGCGGTCCAAGGTCTGGTTCTACCGATACTCGCTCAAGGACCCCCACAACTTCCAGGGCAAAGGCATGCAAGTCTAGAAGACTTGCAACCGATGCCTCTGGCAAAAGGCTGGAGGAGATCCCGCCGACTGGATCGTGGAGCACTGTCCCTGGCTGTGGGACGACGGCTACTGTCCTTGCCATTGGGGCGAGTGGGGATTCCACGACCACGGCTATTGCCCGACATCCGGCCGCAAGCCTTACGTGCACCACAATCCCACCCACGACGACCAAGAGAACGCAGGCAATTGCCAAGCCGAGACTGAGAGCGCCGCCATCGCGAGGGAGGAGGTGAGACCCATGCCGAGGATGCCGAACAGGATGCCGCCGGGACTGGCAAGGAGACGGATGCTGCCGTGGACATGACGGAGGCCCGCAGCGTCATGTAAGCAAAGGCTACATGTGTCGATGCCGTTCCGGCAAGGTACGTCTACATCCTGGCCTGCATACCTGTGGTAATAACTAACTTGACCTCCAGATCTCCTGGGTTGTCACCATCGCTTTGCAGCACGGCCTCCAGGACTTAAGACGCAGGAAAGGCAGTAGAAAGAGAGTTTCGTTGCACAGATCCGATGGAAACTGCACTGGGCGGTTGGACGAGGAGCAGGAAGCCACCTCAACGCTGAATGAGCCCGTGAGGGAACATGCTGAACAAATTGGAAGGAACTCTACTGCGGGACAGTCCGTCTCCTTGAACACGATTCGCATCGGTCATCATCCGTATGCCTTTTTCCTGTAGTATTCCTTTATTCGTTCTAGGTAAATGCAAACGAATAAATGCGGAAAGAAATACTTGCGAAATATGCTTCAACATCGGGAACGAATCCAGACGAGACTCATTTTTTTGAAGGGATGCCAGCTGATAGAAAAGGCCGAGCGTCTGCATACGCCCAAGAACGCACCAGTTCCGAATACTTGGGCTGTTTGAATTGTTGATTGCTAGAATGGGGACGTGTTGCATGCCGTGTGACCAACATCGAGGGGCGTGGAACCGCCGAGGCCATCAAGCCGCCTCCAGGTGTTAATCAAATGAGTCTTCGGTCGGTCGCAATGCCGGAGCGATTGGCTCACAGGGGGCTTCCCGGTTGACGGGCACATGAATAACTGAGACCGATTTCTACCGCGACGTGCCGTTGTACCGAAGATATTGGTGGTGTTCCATTCAGAACCGGACCCGAGACCTTGGTTCGTTAAGGTACAGGTACATCTCAGGGGCGAGACAAGTTATGGCAGGTCTTGGGTCTAGCTTAGAATAGACAGATGCGGTGACTTCCTAACAAAACCATCGGCAGCTTGATCAGGTCAAGATGTTCTCTAATGGAGCGAGGGATTGTCAGCTTACGAGACAGGGACTTAGAAGCCAAGAGACCGGACGAACACCGGTTCGGCCGAGGCTGGCCGAGGGGAGGGTCTGGCGTTGGAGAAGCCAGGGAGATGATTCGCGCGGAACTCCACAACTCGAATTGCCATGCAGATTGAAGGGGCACTCGCTTCTCGAGAGCTGGGGTAAGCGGCAAGAGGGAGGTCTGGAGCCGGAAGTCAGGACCTATTCCCTGCAGGACACAGATTCGGGCGGGGCAATGGTGCTTCTTTGCTGGGGCGATCGGACGGTGGGAGGAATTGGGCTACGTCGATGACTTGGCTGGACTTGTTTGCTGCAAAAAGACGGGCTGTTGGAGCCCACGAGGCCGTACATTCAAGTTCGTGTCGATTGAAGTTGACAAATGCCATTGTGGTGGTTTGGGTTTGTGATCTCGACATTCAGGACGGCCGCATGTCTGAGTGGCAACGAAACAGGACAACAGAAATTTTGGTACATGAAGAGGAGAAAATGGAACCGAGTGACTGTCGCAGTCGAGGTTGAGTTGTCAAAAGTTGTTTGTGCTTTTTTTGGCGTTTGTCTGTCGATGCCGGGAGAGACCGGGAGGAGATTCCATCCTTGAGGCCATTGATGATTGAACCTCAGGCAAGCGGGGACGTCCTGGACTCCATTACATAAGCCAAGAGATTACGTATCTTTCTCGACCCGTGCACCCCTTGAAATCTGCATTAGAAGGAGAATTCTTCCTTCGCACACTTCAAGTCTCATCATCTGTCCTGCACCTTCGATTTCTCCAGACCAACATCAAGTTATGCCCTCCGCACCAAGGAAAGACAGTGAGGAGAAACTGGAGGGTAGCAGTGCTGGTCCAGATGCTGTTGGTGGTAATGTGGTGGTGTGCAAAGGTTGGCCCTGCTGGGTTTTTGGTGTGGATGGCCTGGATTGGAAAAGGCTTCAGCGGTCCTCCATCGCTGAAATCCAACCCAGACGACTCCTTAGCGGCTCCAGGCGCCAGTGCGGCCCATCACGCCACTAAATCCCCAGACTTACCCCACATCATCCCCCCGAGCCTCGCTTAAGCAGCGCTAGTCCTCGTCTGGCTGCACTAGCCCCATCTGGGCCGAGCTAAGGTACCTTGGACACTCCATCTCTTCCGATCCCCGGGGACCATCCACGCCAGTCTTGCCGCACCCCAACCCATCACTTCGACAAGAAGTTCCACCAATTGAGACTCTCTGTCGCCAACCAAACATCCTCAAACCAGCCCAGTGCAGTCAAGCTTCAGACTCTTGAGGGTCTTTTTTTCTCGAGCCAAAGTACTGCGGTTGGGCGCAGAGTCGACGGTCCGACGTCCCTAACTCGCCGCCTATCCAGGACTCCCACCACTGGACTGAACGCCTTCACCTTGCACTCTACTCGCCTAAGTCTTCGCCCTCGATTTCGAGCTGGTCTTGGTTCATCGTGGCTCTCGAATCCCGGCCTCGTACCGTTGCTTTTCTCTCCACGCCCCCCTGGTTGGTTCCTCCGCCTTCATCTGGCCACTCGGATTTCGTAAACTCCCTCGACGTCCTCTGCAGTTTTCTCTCTCCGGCTTGCTCAGCCAGTCACGGCCCTTCAAGACCGTCAATACCGCCGCTAGACCACCATGCCCCCGATCGACTTTCCGTTGGAATGCGGGTTGCGGTTCACACATGGCCTGTATTTCTGTTGCCGGCACACTCCACAGTCCCGTGAGTAAGGCCTGGCTTGGGCAAAAGCGGGATTGTCAGTTGGAGCGCCACCGCAATGGATTTCCTACCTGGTCTGATTGGGGAAAGGCCAGCCAAGGGCCAAGCTTGGGGAAACGATCATACTCTTTCCTCATGGGGATGGAGTGGTAGTAACCCCATCCCATGCTGATCCCATGCGTCCTGCAACTATGGTATGAGAGAAGCCGACTGTCTGTCTGGCACGACGTTGATCTCGCCTCGACGCGACTTTAAAATACCCCAACTGCCCCCCAAGCCCACGGTCACTTCCCCTTTTCGATACGACTCTGCTCCAGGAGCTTGCCAATTGCCAACACCCTCAAGCAACCAGGAAATCCAGCAGCCATGTCTCGCGACATCAACACGGCCTCGAAGCGCGAGGAAATTCACCTGGAGAAGGGCGCCCCTCACATCAGCCAGTACAATGATGTTGCCCTCGATGACAAGGTCCTGAACTCAGAGGCTGCCCAGGCCACAGACGCCGAGCACAGCTTCGGTGTCTGGCAGGGTCTGAAGACTTACAAGCGAGCTGCGTTCTGGTCCATCCGTAAGTATTCTCATCAGAATCCGCTGCTTACTTCCCTTGGTTAGCTAACGAGCCACGTCCAGTCATTTCAACGACCGTCATCATGGAAGGTTACGACGTGACCTTGCTCAGCTCCTTCTACGGCTACCCAGCTTTCCGCGAGAAGTATGGGGCATGGCTCAACGACAAGGACGGTTATCAGATCTCCTCCATGTGGCAACAACGCTTCAACTGCCTCGGTGCGTTGGCGAACATCGTCGGCGCCCTCCTGAACGGATATCTCACCCCCAAAATCGGCCACCGTTGGATTCTTATCGGTTCGCTTTTCTGGTTGACCGCTTTTATCTTTGTCGTCTTCTTCGCCCACAACATCGACATTCAATTGCTTGGTCAGGTTCTGTGCAATATTCCCTGGGGTGTCTTCGCCACCACGGGCCCTGCCTACGCTGCCGAGGTCACTCCTCTGGCTATCCGTGGCTACCTGACCTCGTATGTCAACCTGTGCTGGTGCATTGGCCAGTTCATTTCCGCCGGTGTTCTTAAGGGTCTCGTCAACCGACCTGACCAGTGGAGTTACAAGATCCCATTCGCCATCCAATGGGTGTGGCCAATCCCTCTCGCGATCGCGGCATACGTGGCACCTGAGTCTCCCTGGCACCTGGTCCGCGCTGGTAAGCTTGAGGAGGCCAAGAAATCATTGGAGCGACTGTCGGAGCCGGAGCACAACTTGAATCACGACAACACCATTGCCATGATGGTCCACACCAATAAGCTCGAGCTTCAGGAGCAGGAAGGCGCCAGCCTCTTGGACTGTTTCAAAGGCACGAACTTGCGTCGTACCGAGATTGCCTGCATGGCTTTCATGTCTCAGATCACGAACGGTGGTGCTCTTTGCTACTCTGGTTCTTTCTTCTTCCAGCAAACGGGCATTTCCGCCGACGCCTCGTACGGTATCAGCTTGGGGGGCACTGGTATCGCATTCGTCGGCACAATCATCTCGTGGTTCTATATTTACAAGCTTGGTCGCCGCACAATCTGGATGTATGGATTTGCCATGCTCGTGGTTATTCTCTGGATTATCGGTTTCCTTTCGGTCGCCCCCAACCAGACCGATCCGATTATCTGGGCGCAGTCACTGCTTTGTATCGTCTGGCTCGGCTCCTACTCGATGTCCGTCGGCCCCATCGTCTACACGCTCATCTCTGAAGTTGGATCCACTCGTCTCCGTACCCAGACTGTCGTTCTTGCTCGTAGCACCTACTACGTCGGTAACATCATTTGCGGTGGTCTTATCCAGCCCAAGATGTTGGCTCCTGGTGATTGGAATCTGAAGGGAAAGACTGTCAGTGATTCAATGGCTTCAAAGCTGTCTACATCATATGCTAACACTGTTCTAGGCATTCTTCTGGGCGGTCCTCGCCACCTTCACCTTTGTCTGGGGATACTTCCGTCTGTTCGAGACCAAGGGCCGCACTTTCGGCGAGTTGGACGTCATGTTCCAGAAGCGCGTGTCTGCCCGTAACTCGGCCAAGTACCAGCTTACTCAGGAGGAGCTTTTCTTGGCCGAGCAGACGCAAGATGTTCCCGGCCGAACGGAGAAGCTCTGATTCAATGTCAGATCTGTGTTACGCGAGATACCCCAAATTGCCCTGCTTTAGGGTGTCTGATATTTATTGCTATCTATACCAGGTGAGGTGGTGTTCGTCGGTAATGACGATCTTTTCCGCCTCGACTTGAAATCTAATACCCAACCCGAAGATTCTACTTCATTGTATTTTGTGCAAAATTTCTGATGTACTAGACGTGAAACCCTTGTTAACGAAGCGCCCAAACATATAAGTCGTTGCTCTCTGACGCCCAAACATATAAGTCGTTGCTTTCAGGAAGCAACGACGACGGTATAAGCACTTGAGCAAAGGGTTCGTCTTCCTTCTGGTTACTGAGAAAGGTTTGTGCCACCCGCTTTGTCCTCTTTCTTCCACAAGAAGAGTCTGCGAGAACTCCTTCCTCTCGATTGTATCAACGGCTTTGGTACAGATGATCCAGTCTCGCTCCGTCCACGCCTCTTCGAAGACGTCCCACCCAGATCTCGAGTGGCATACTGCATTCGCGTGTACAAGTTTGGAAAGTCTAGAACTTGGGGGTCGAGGTTGAAGGTGAAGTTGGACTTCTCAGCGATAGGAATGTCGTTGCGGGTAGACGTCATCCTCGGGAAGCCGATAGAGTATTGGAATGTAACATAAGCTCGCTATCCTTGTGAAGATCCGCGGCCAAGCCCAAGTACGGCACACCAAGCGCCTCGCCGTTGCTGCCCTTGATGACAACCTTACCGCTGTACAGGGGCAGCTTAGCGGGGTCGAGACCCTGGTCCTCAGGATACTTGAAGTTGAATTGGGCAGTCTTGGTCTCCCTGGGCTGGATCGTGACAGCACTTGGGAACGAAACCCGAGGAGTCATCTTCTGCGGCGAAGCCATGACCTCTTCGAACCACGCAATCTGGGGTGTTCCCCAGATATTAGGATCGAGGTTGACGGTGTTCATACCGCCAAATCCCTGCTGCTCGAAGTTATACGTTACTGGCATGGAGCCCGTGTTGGTGATATCGACGGTCTGATTCCGACTAAAGTGTGGGTATCATTGAGAGCGAACGACAACGTCGTCTCATGCTCGAGCACCATACTAGCGTTGATGAGACCGGTGCCAGCCCGGGCCACAGGCGCGAAGAAAGAGTACTCGTTGTTCTCGAGCTGGCCGTCGTTCCACTTGACGGCCTCTCCGGATGCGATGAGTCTCATGATGTCGGAACAGTAGGATAAATCCTCGATTGATATATATTGATATTATTACAAAGTTCCGCTCCGTATACGTTTAGGTGAGGGTCATCCTAATATACTATATATACTATGGCAACGGAACTTCATATATTATCTAATTCGTCTCTTTTATTTAGCTATTTTAACTAGCTAAATACTATTAAACTATATATATAATTACTATGTTACTATGCAGTAGCTTACTATTATAAAGTACCTATTATTAATAAATAGAATTTATTTAGTAGAGCAAATAGATAAGACTTTGCTATTATATACAGTGGGGTGTCAAAAGTATCGGCCACCCCACCACCACTTTACACCTCAACGCATCCTCCCACGATTATCCCTCAACCTACTAACTACTACAACTTTTATATATAGAGGCTAATTTACGCGCATTTAGTACTAAATTATTAGCAAGTCAAAGTACTCATAATAAACTTACTTAATTCAAGCATATCGCAATTACTACAGCCTTCTATTATAGCTAAAGTAAGGCCTCTATTACTAATGCATTTAACTACTCCCGTAGTACTCTTACCCGTACTCTCAAACGTTACGAAAAACACCACACTTTTAATCTAGGAAGTCATGAAGGCCATCCCTCTATACTAACGCGTCGAGAGAAGTATACTCTAGTACGCGCTGCTAAAAAGGATTATTATTATACCTACTAGAGCCTTCTCACGGTTGTATCTACTCTAATCTCTCTCAATACTATTAAGAGGATTGTCCACATAATAGTGTTACGGTCAGCTATCCGACAGTAGGGTTCTGCTAACAGAAGCTGAGGGATGACGCTAGGTTGATAGTGTGGTCTTGCTATGCTGTGTTGCTGAGTGAATCTTGGGGTTCCAGGAGTATGGTGATTAGTTGTAGTCCTCACAAGGGGGTCGCAGTGTAAGATGAAGCTGAGAGTACTGTTGGGGTAATCACGAAGTTGATTGCTAAAGAGCTATGGAAGTCTGTTCCTGGGAGTCCTAAGTCCATACTATATATAAGTCCCAAATAGTCCCTGGTCCTGCTGTTGGGTGATTACCTCTATGCATTAGTGATTGCGATTAGTTGGTAAGACTAATTGATTACTGAGCGCTTCCTTCTGCGCTCCACTGATTATTCTTTATCTTATCATCACGTGACTTGTACTATAGTTCTTCCGTGCTGTGGGTATCCCTAGTGTTCCCGTGATCCTGTAGTATAAATGTCCTGTCCTAGTTGTCTGACGCCTAAGTAGGTTAGTTAGTTATTATCCTTGTATAACAGGTCATAACATCAGGTCTCCCTCTCAAAGGTCTTGTCCTCAAGGCCTAATATAAGTAGGTCATTAGTCCCAGGTTGGGGATCCATCAATTATACTCCCTGGTTTTTCTATAGTGCTAATACTATATCAGGTCGCGTTTAAAAATTAAATTTATATTCCGCCTCTACTCTTTATTATCGCAATTGTGCGCTTTGTATTGCTGAGTTTGGTATTGTTGTTGATATGCCTTGTTTATATTGTTGTTTGTTGGGGAAGTGTTGTAAGCTTCTCCCTAGAGGTGAAGTTTATAGTGAGTATACTTACTTGGGGCGTTTATGTGATATGGCAGCTGATACGGTTTGCGCTCGTATATGTTATTACTATACTAGTATTTATTATTTTACTAATTTATTCTCTAGTTGATTAATTACTAGATGAGGCGGCTTATTTAGAGGATACTAAAGTAGTAGAGGAGGAGGTGTTATATAAAAAGGCTGCTGCCTTATGTGCTACGCAGGCTAAGTTAGATAAGTCTATGGTGCGGCTGGATTATTTGAGAAAGCAAAAAAGGATGGTATTTTGTAAAGGTTATGAAGTTACTGAGGAGGAACTGGTGGCTTCTCCCGTGCTAGAGGCTTAGTTTATAGGTAGTTTTAGCGTGGTTAATTTGGATATAGTCTTAGGGGATTGGAATCCTAGTACTCTAAACTTTCTATTAGGTGAGGTGTCCTAGTTTGCTAGTATCCCTAATTATATAAATAAGTTAGCGTCTCATAGTTGGTCTTATTGTATTAGTCTAACTATAGGATGGGGTTGAATGAACTGGGTCTTATTTTCGCGCGTCCTCTTAGGTGCGGGTGCTGTTTATGGTTTGTTTGTTGTTTGCTATTCCTAGTATATACGGAGTTAATCTTATGTGTGTTTGAGATTTGTGGCTGGTTCCTATATGTTATCCTCATGCCTATACCCCTTCTACTTAATGAGGTATTAGGTTTTATTCTTGTCTTTAATGTAGTTAATAATTTATTTAATCTTATATTCTAGTTTATTTAATTCCATAATAATAAGGTTGTTTATTTGTGATCCTTATGGTGCTAGTTTAAGAAGTAAAATGTGAAAGATTAGATAGCACTTTATGGTATCTAGTAGTAAGAGTTTATAGCTAACGTTTAATAGTTTTTTATTAATTTGAAATAGTCCAAGTTTTTTGTAGTCTAATTTATTACTTAATCATTTAGTTTTAATGTTTTATTAGGTGAGGTAGATACTATCTCCCTCCTTCAGAGTTGGTCCCTTAACTCTTTTCTTGTTGGCGTATTTACGCATTCGTTCGCGCATAAATTTAAGGTCTTTAGGGAGTTCTTGTTGAATTTCTTGAATTTTCTTGATATCTGCCACAGCTTTGAGTGCTGCTAGGCCCTATTACAGTTCTCTATATGCGGTGGAGTTAAATCTGTAGTTAAGATAGAATAGTAATTCTTTTATACTTTCTCTTACTGCACTATTGTAGGCGAATTGGGCTATTAGTAGTAGTAATACCTAATTATCTTATTTGTAATTGATGTAATAGTATAGGTAGATCTCAAGGATTTAGTTGATTTATTCAGTTTATCCATCAGTTTGCAGGTGAAAAGCAGTCAAGAGTTTATAATTAGATCCAAGCTGCGAGATCAGGGATCTCCAGAACTTTAAAGTAAATAGTTTGTCTCTGTCTGACACGATTTCCCTTGGTATGCTATGTTAGCTGATGATGGTTTTCAGAAATACATAACCAAGGTCTTCTATAGTGCTTAATTCCATGTATGGGATGAAGTAGGCGTATTTCATAAGTTAGTCTACAATAACCAAAATGCTGTCATACTTAGTATTAGTTATTAGTTCTTTTAACTTTAGTAATTTAACAATAAAGTCCAGAGATATGGATTGCTATACTGCTTCTGGTACTAGTAGTAGTTAAATTTTCCCATAGGGTTGATATCAGCTGGGTTTGCTCTTGGCGCAAATTTCGCAGTCTTTAATAGCATTCGCTACTTCCTGTTATGTAGTAGTTTTATTATAGTATTGCTGGATGCGTTTCTATATCTTAGTAACACCTTAGTATCCATATGCTGGAGCTGAGTGTATTTCCCTAATGGTTTCAGGGGTTATTCGTCCAGTTGAGCTAGTATTGACCTTCCTGGCCATTATTAAGAGTCTTATTGCTGGCATAAGGTTTCTATTCTTGTCTTGTTTCAAGATAACTTAAGTTTCCTCTAGTATTAGGATGTTATGGTCCAATTAGCAGCTAAGAGCGTTAGCTCTGCTATTTTTATTTCCTTTCTTGTAATTGATCTTGAAGTTGAATTCGGATAGGAATTCCAACCATCTAATTTATCATTTATTAAGTGCTTTTGAGGTTATGAAATAAGAAAGATTCTTATAGTTTATGTATACCTTAACTAGGTGTTTTATTCCTAAGAGCTGTGGTCTCCATTCTTTAAATACTTCAATAATTGCTATAAGTTCCTTATTATATATTTAGTAGTTAAGTTCAGGTCTGCTAAACTTTTTTGATATAAAGGTAACTAGTTATAGTTAATTCTTATTATCTCATTATCCGAGTTATGCGCCCATGGCGAAATCTGAGGCGTTGGTTTCTAATTCGAATAGTTTATCAGGATTAGGTATAAATAGGACAATATCTTCCTCCACGTGTTGCTTGATCTTTTTGAAGTCGTTTTAGTGCTCTTTAGTCCATTGGAATATATTATCTTTCTAGGTCAAGTCCTAGAGTCATCAGCTTATTTTAGCGTAGTTCCTAATGAATCTTTAGTAGAAGTTAATAAATCCAAGGAATAATTATATATCCTTAATATAAGTGGGTGTAGGCCAGTTATAGACTACCTTAATTTTATCTTTAGATATCTAAATAATCCCTAGGGTAATAGTAAATCCAAGGAATTCAACTTCTTATTAGTAGAATTTGCTTTTTGCTAGCTCAACTAAGAGTTTTGCTTCTTATAGTCTTTATAGTACTTCATATATGTGCTCCTTGTGTTCTCCTAGCATTTTAGAGAAGATGAGGATATTATTAAGGTATACCACAATAAACTTATTGAGGCATTATTGGAGTGTTTTATTGATCATAGTCTGGAACGTTGTAGGGGCGTTAGTGAGTCTAAAGGGCATTATAAGTATCTTAAAGTATCTACGTCATATTCTAAAAGCCATTTTCTATTCTTCACCTTCCTTAATGCAGACAAGGTTATAAGCTCCCTTAAAGTCAAGGGCCATAAACTAGTTCGCACTATATAGGAGGTCGCATAGCTTAGAGATAAGCAGTAATAGGTAATAGTTTTTGATAGTAATATTGTTAAGTTTCCAGTAATCAACGCACAGTTATTTCTTCCTATTCTTCTTAGGTACAAAAAGTACTAGATACCCTACTAGGGATATTAAGGGTCAAATAAATCCTTTCTTAAGGTTCTCTTCTAGGTAAGCATTAAGTACTTCTATTTCTTCTTAATTAAGTCTATAGATTTTTTTAAATATTGGTTCTTTTCCAGGCTTCAGCTTGATCTTATAATCATAGCTACTATGTTCTAGTAATCTGGTATTAAGTTCTTCAGCAAATAGTTTATCATACTGCTAGTATTCTACTGGAATAGACAGCAATCAATCTTCTCTATTGATATCTATTACTAATAACATCCTAGCATTTGCATCCTTAATTCATAGGTAGGCGAGGAATCTTCTTGCTTCAGTTATTTTATGAGGTTTATTTGAGGCGCCCTTTTTTGGCTGCTGCTCAGTAACTAAATCCTAGTCCCAATAGAGTTAGCCTATTCTCCAATCTATCTGTGGGTTACTATTATATAACTATAGTCTTCTGAGGATAACGTCATATTTGTCTCCTATCTCCATAATATTGAAGTTTAGTTGCTTATTCCAGCCATAGATCTGTAAAGGGAGTTGCGCGGTCTCCATATCAATGCATCCTCCGCTATACTAGACTTGTTCTCCTTTAATAGTGTTGAGGTTATAGCAGTCTTTAACTGCTTTCTTATTCTAGGTTATCTATTATCTATTTACTATTCTGGGTGAAATAAAGTTTCCTTAGGCTCTACTATCAATTATTGCAGTAATCCATTCTCTATTAAGTCATATTTAGACTTGTATGTGCTCATATCGTTGAGTTTTCTGCGCTATTGCGCTGCATAGGAACCTTGTTGTTTTTGCCTGTTGTTGTTCCTTATTAGTAGGTGAGTCTAGTTTTTTGACTATTAGCGCTGGAGTTGTCTCCGCCATGCCTTGGCTTTTTCTTCTAAGTAGATTCAGCATTTGTTATTCATGCATTAGTCCCATTCCATATAGGGGTTATTGAGACATCTCATGGGGTAGTGGCGATATAGTTTGAATAATACCATATTGTTATCAATTATTTAGGCTAAGTCCCATATAGGGAGTTAATTCTCTAAGTAGTATTATATAATAGGTCTAGTATTATATCTTTAAGGATAGAAGTTATACTCATATTTATTAGCTTAGTGTTCATTACAGTGGTCCATGAGGCACTAAGCCCAGAATACACAATAGTATTAGTTATACATAGGGTTGAGATAGGCATAATCTCCTTCAACCCATGTTGTGAATGAGAGGTTTCTTCTTTTACATCTAGATATACCATAAAAGGCAGTTTCCTGGTCGTCCTGGTGAGGGTTAATCTCCTTCTTATAGAGGTACCTTAAGTAGTTAGCTAGCTCTAATCCAGTTCCTTTAGATGAGGTGTCATCAATTTCAAATGAGGTTTATTCAATCCATTTTTCTACTTCTAGGTTTAGCTGCTATTTATCAGTTATCATAGCGGATAGTTCATTCCATTCAGCTCTTCTGGTATAATAGAGCTCATCTCATTGTTCTCAAGAGGGCTATATCTCATAGTTCTATGTAGGTTCTCTTGCTGCTTAGTCTTTTATTTTGTTATTGATCTGCTAGATTCGCTTAGGGTTGTCCCTAGCATCCTGTTGTTTCTCAATATAGGCTTATAGTAATCTAATCTATCGTTACTATATAACTTCTTCGGGTTGTATTCTTACTTATAGTTTATATACTTGAAGTCCTTGTTATAGCCTAGTAATGCGGACTTTGTTATTAATTTCAATGTCCACGCCTGAGGGTGTATGCAATATTCCATCAAGTTGCTTATTGGCTTTCCTCTCTGCCTTTGAGTAGGTTCAGTATCCTACTGCTAGGGTACATATAGGTGCTAGGGGGACACTAGTGGTATTATATCCTGACTAGTGAGGGTTTTTTGGGTATCACCCTGCATGTTCCTTGTGGTCTGAGTAGGCTCCACACTTATTATTATAGCAGGTAGTCCAATGAAGTTGTTTGTGAGGTGTGGTTTTGATAGCGAGGCTTGCTTGTTGTTTCTCGGGTACTAGTTAAAAGCGTTCTTTCTTAGGGGATTAACATTTATAAGCTAGATATCCTATCTTATTATAGTTATAGCATTGCTTGTCTTTCTTCTAGTTATTATTCCGCTTATTGTCTTTATGGGCTGCGCTGAGGTCCATAGGTCCACTATAGTGTCTGTAGGCAGTAGTGTACTAGGGGGCCCTGGGGTTGTACCTATGGTTGGAGGTTCGTTTAGCGTGGTAGTTATTACTAGGTTAGTATAGGTTGCCCTTTTTTCTATTATCGTTTCATCCTACTTTATTATTCTAAGTGGACTATCCTTTATGTTTAAGGCGTTATTTATAGAGGCAGTTATTGATTTTAATTGCAGTATCTATATATTAGTAGAGTTCTTTAGGGCAGTTAAGTTATGCAAGCTCATCCTTGACTTCTTCCTTTAGGCCTTGGTAGAACTTAGCTATTAGGGCTTCTTCTCCCTAGTCTAGCTTGGATGAAATCTGCTAGAACTCAGTAGCATACTTACTGGCTAATCCTTTCTATATGAGATTAGTGAGTTTATATTCAGCAATTTATTCTTTATCCAGGCTTCTAAAGGCTTCCTAAAGTTTCTTCTCAAACTTATTATACTTCCTAAATACTTTCTGAATTTCTTTATCTTACTAGTTATATAGTCTACCTAGTTAATCCCTTATTAATAGTTTAAACTAGGCGAGGGTATCTCCCCTGAGGAAGGATGCAGCTTAGTGAACCTTTATGGTTTTATCTTGAAATAAGGCGGCATAGTAATAAAGGTAGGCTTGGGTGCAGGTGAGAAATCCTTGAAGGGTTCCTGGCTCTCCTGAGTATAGAGCAGGTTCTGGGTATTTGGCCTTGGGTCTGTGTTGGGTAGCTAGCTGCGCGTTTTCCTATTGGAGTTGGAGGATTATATTATATATCTGTTGAAGGCTTATTGTTTCCTGGGTGTTTGTAGGGGCTATCTGGGCCTATTAGTTATTTATGGGTCTTAGGGCTATAGGTCATATGTTCCCAGCACTGTTGGCTTACTGCGCGTTATTATTGGGAGTCAACATAATTCCTATCTTATACTATTTAGTAGCATTAAAGGTCAACTTACTAAATAGGAGCAATCAAAATATTATAGTTAGCTATCCAATAGTAGGGTTCTACTAATAGAAGCTGAGGGATAACGCTAGGTTAATAGTATAATCTTACTATACTATATTACTAAGTAAATCTTAGGGTTCTAGGAGTATAGTAATTAGTTATAGTCCTTATAAGGGGGTCGCAGTATAAGATAAAGCTGAGAGTACTATTGGGGTAATCATAAAGTTAATTGCTAAAGAGCTATGGAAGTCTATTCCTAGGAGTCCCAAGTCTATACTATATATAAGTCCTAAATAGTCCCTAGTCCTGCTGTTAGGTAATCACCTCTGTGTATTAGTGATTGCGATTAGTTAGTAAGACTAACTGATTACTAAGCGCTTCCTTCTGCGCTCCACTGATCATTCTTTATCTTATTATCACGTGACTTATACCATAGTTCTTCCGTGCTGTGGGCATCCCTGGTGTTCCCGTGATCCTGCAGTACAAATGTCCTGTCCTAGTCGTCTGACGCCTAGGTGGGTTGGTTGGTTGTTATCCTTGCATAACGGGTCGTAACAAATAGGATACTAAACATAGAGGGCTATAAAGCAGCCCTTTATTATAAAGGAAGCAGTAGCTAAGTAGCTTAAATTCATAGTAAAGTAGCTACCTGAAGTTAAAGTATTAATACTTATATATCCTTTCTTATCTGTATCCTCTATATTGCTATAAAAGCTAATATATTATAATCTAGAGTTAGTTCTCTAATAAGTCCTCCTACTAAAACAATATATTCGCACCTACTAAATAGGTATCTAAGCTACCTTATAAGTACTAGTAGCCTGATTTTGTTAACTTTAAGAGTTATATAAAAGTAAATATATCTATTATAATATAAGCTATAATATAGAGAGATAGCTGCAGTAAATTAGTCTTTCTTAACTATAATTTGGAGTTATTATATAACGGCTATATAGCTAATAGTTATATTAACTACTTAGAGAAAGAATTACTCCCTAACTATAATAATACGCGCTATTTTATTTAAGATAACGCCCCTATCTATATAGCAGAACGAATGAAGTAGTAGATATTTATAAAGAATATAAGCTAGATTAACTAGCCCCTATATTTACTTGATCTTAACCCTATTAAGCACTATTAGTAAATAATAAAGATAAACCTTTAGAAGATATTTCCTGAGGCTATTTAACTAAAAAAACGAGCTTAATATTAATAAATTTAAGTAGCAAATTGAGGTAGTATAGAAAGCTATCCCGTAGGGCTGGATTTAGTAGCTAATTGATTTACTACTGCGGCGACTTAAAGCAGTTTGCAAAGCTAAGGAATAGTATATAAGATACTAAAGAGCTACTTTTTAGCTATAAATCGAATATATTTTCATTATAACCCGCATAGTAGTGGCTTTATAATTTGCTCTTGAAGTAATGGGGTTAGAATGCGGGTGGCTGGGAAACTAGTGGGGTAGCCAATACTTTTAATACCCCACTATACTTAGACTAATAGTTTATTATTACTCTTTATCTATCTACTATTACTTATCTCTACTTTAGTTATATTCTTATTTACTCTCTTAGTACTACTATAATTATACTATTGGTCTTATAAAGACTAGTACTAGAATGAAGGGGGGATATACATAATATTTAAAGTAGTAATATCTAAGAAAAGAAGGTATCTAGAAGAGTAGCTAGCGAAAGGAGGAATAATATAGTAGACTAATAAGGTAGGTCACGTAACTAAGGTTATATAACTATTAGTATTACTTAGTGATACTAGTAGGATATATATACATACAGTCGAGAAAGTAGGGGTTAAATTGGTAGTATTGAAAAGGTCTAAGTTGCGTATTAGTAGGTAGGCAGGAGGGCGATAGTAGTGTAGATAGGAGGCTGATGCCCCATATTATACCACACCGCCCGGGCTACTCTGCCGAGCCACCTGCGCCTGCGCCAATACGCCTAATATCCCGATACTAGTAGTCTTTTACTTTCTGCCAGTATATATTAAAATCCCCTACCAAAGTGGTATTTTCAAAACAATATAATAAGTAGCCAAAGTGGCTGCAATTCGCCTCTATTATTCTCTATTTATCTAATTTGCCCATATTATTATAATACCTCCTCTAATAAGCGATATCTACCTATATCCTATACCCCATTAGTCCTATAGTCCCATCCTTCCTTCTATTCGGGCCCGTGTAACCCATCCCATCCTTCCATATATATCATGCCCCTTCAGGCCCTTATAACCTATCCCTCTATACGTATTGTGGTTTTGTTGTTTGAGGCTGTTTTAGTGAAGGCATTAGCGAGGTTATTATGACTATTTATCTATTACACTCCGTGAAGCTCTCGTTGCTTATATAACTGTTAAAGGGCCATGATATTGATTATGAGACGCTTCTCCTTCGTAGTCCCAAGCTTAATGAGACATTTATATAGCGAATATGAGTTAGTATAGATAGTTATAATAATAGGAGGTATTGCGAGCTTCTTTGCAAGTTAATAGAGGGTGGTGGCAATAGCATAAGCTATATTAGGGCTAGCAACTATGCTATAGATCTCAGATACTAATAGAGCAGGTTATATACTTATATTTCATTAAGCTAAAGTAAATAAAATTACTAAAGATTTTAAAGGTATTATTAAGGGTAGTCTCATTAGCTAGGATAATCACAAATCCAAGCTGCAAAGATACGTTAGTATTATTTACAAAAGACCTACTAATAAAGATAAATAACTTAGCTATCATTAAATTAATAAGTATAAATATTAGACTATAGTTAAAGTTATCTATTTACTATTAGATATAACAATTAAGGGCCTTTATATTATTAGTAATAGGATCCTAGTGCTAAGCTGCAGTAAATAGGTTAAAACAAGCCTCTAGTTAGCAAATTAAGGCGATGTATGCGCCGCGCGCGCGTTGTTTGACATATTATTTCTTTATGTCGCAGTTATTAGTAGCGTTAATAAGGTGGAGCTTCTTGCTCTAGTCTTTTTAGTAGAGGTATAGCTTGCTATCATTCGTGCGAGTAATAATGCTACTATTAAAGACTAGAGGTTATTTAACAGATAGATACTCCTTTGCCTTCGCTATAAACTTGGCTTTAGCTAACTCTTCCTCTTCGCAGGCGGAGAAGCTATCATCAGTGAGGCCAATAGTATCATTAGTTTGCATGCTAACAATACTAAAGTTAGTGTTTTTATTAGAACTAATAAGAAGGTATAGGTTATATAATAAAGTTACTATCTAGAGATTCTCTCTATAGTGCTTACTATATATCGCCTACTAGTAGGTGCCTACCTCTATGATAATATATAAGGGCTTAATAACCCTTATAATAGTGCCCTTAGTGTAGTAAGCATGTAACTATTGAGATAGGTGGGCGAGGATGCAATAATTCAACCTTGAAGTTAACTAGATATAGGCTTATATAATATTCCTTAGCTATAGGGAGCATAAATTCTTTAGAAGAGTAGGGGCGAGAGGAAGGATGAGTTGCTAACTATATTATTAGATTATAGGGGACTAGGTAAGTATAGACTCCTTACTATTATTAGTGTTGGTCTCACAAAGACTGGTACTAGAAGGTAGGGGGGAGAAGGGGGGGATAACGTAGTATTCAAAGTGCTCAGATAGATGTTTAATGAAAGAAGGTATCTAGAAGGGTGGCTAGCGAAGGCGAGGAACGATATAGTAGACTGACGAGGTGGGTCACGTGACTGGGGTCACGTGACTACCTTGTCGACGTTCCTGCCCGCTGGGCCACGGGCCCGACACTTGGGTCGGGTCCGGCTGGGCGAATATCCTAATACTGGCAGTTTTTCTTTTATGCTAGGATTCGCCTATTACGCCCATCTAAATACACGAATTAAATAACTTGTTTTGAGGCTATTTTTAGCCTCAAATCGAATCGAAAAGATAGCTATATTTAGCTATAACTATATCCTCCAAATAGCGACGATTTAGCTCAAATAGCTACAAATCCCATTCCTCTAAAATAGTAGCGACTGCCTATTTATTACTCTGTTCCTTCTATCACCTAGGTTACCCATCCCTCTATTCGAATCGTTAGTTTGTTCCTATCAATTAGCTGGCGCAGGGCGCTATTTAGTGATACTTTTGTGAACGCGTTAGCGGGGTTATCTTCGCTATTCACCTAGCGGATCTTAGAGAGCTTGCGACGCTCATACGACTAACGTAGAGCTATAATATTAATTATAAGTCGTTTTTCCTTTATAGTGCTAAGCTTCACTAAACACTCATATAAAGAGTATGAGTTAGTACATATAACGGTGGGGATGGGGTTAGTAGTGCCCAGCTTAGTAGTAACCTAACGAAAGGTTCAGGGGGTCCAAATCCTGGGGATCCTACTAGAAGAAGTGCTTAACCTCAGTATTAGTATTATTAACATTAGGTTTATTATCACCTTTAAATTGAAGGAGAAAGGCGACGAAATTATCTTTAGTAACGTTTTGTAAGTGCTTAGCATACTTATTCTTAAAGTTATTATACTCTTTATCTCTTTCCTCCTTAGAATGCTTCTATAAGTAACACTCAGGCTTGCGGCATATCTAGTATCTTTAACTTTGGCGGCGACTGAATGACTTGGGGTGAAACTATCGATTTGGCTGGTTTTGGCGGTATCTGCTGCTATTGCCCTTATGAAAGTTGCCTCAACTGCCTTAGAAGCGTTAATTGGTATATATGGCGTCGGTTTTAGTAGGTGGGGTATCCTCTTGTATTTCGTCTGTTGTGAGTTAGGTAAGGCTCTAATTTATATGGGATGCTATACTAATAGTAGAATGAAGGGAATTATATAAGTCTTAGAGATTTAAAGGGCGCTAATATAGCGTAAGCTTGCACTCTCGAACTCCTTAGTATATACTCCGGATTTTGCAGCATAGAGGCCCATCTCTATTATATTCCTTGCTAAGGGCTGGTTTAATAGTGGATAGGGTCTTAAATAGGATTTTGAGGTTCTTAGCGATAGATTTCTTAGGGTTTTTATGCATGAGGTTAGGCAATGTGATATTATCCCAAAGGTCCTCATTAGTAATGCGAAATTCCTTAGTTTTAAAGTACTTCTTTATCTAAGTAACTATTTTATAGTAGAGGGGCTAGAGGTAAATAGGGGCAATATACTAAAAGTAGTACTCTTAAGTATCTCCCTTCAGTATAAGGGAGAAAGCTTTAGCATATTATTATGTATTAATACTAGCTTTAGCGTAATAATCCTTAAAAACCAGCAATTTAGACTCCAAAACGTCTAACTTACTGCTACTATACTTAAGGTTATTATTATTATAAAACTTAGCGAGACTCTTAAGTTAACGGGAGGTAGGGGCATTATTAGAAAGGGGTAGAGGCTAGCAATAATTACATAAAGGAGGGTTCTAGTCAGTTAATTTACTAACTTCAAGGTCAAAATCGACATCTCAAGCATTATTTCTGCGGTTTTAGCTAGGCAAAAATAGTAGCGGGTAGCCACGCTAAACAGGCTGAGAAGAGGATAATTAAGTAGGGGGCTATTATATAGGTGAAATAGGCTTAACTAAGGGCTTTTAGGCAAGAGTAGTAGCAGGGGCACGAGCAGGGGCATAGGCAGGGGCAGTAGTAGGGGCAGTAGGTTTAATAGTATAAAAGGTGAGCTTAAGTAGCTAGGTTAACTTATTATAGAAATCCTAATTATACTTATATCTCATAATAATAGCAGGAAAAGACTTTTTAGTAGTATTAAAGTCTTTATTAGTCTAGAGGTAGTATTCGGGCTATCTAGTAACTATAGCGAGGTTATCTCTAACTCAGCGACTATCATATAGAATAAATACACTATTGAGGACCAGGACCCTGCGTAAGGCCTTAGCGGTATATAAATCTATATGCTTAAATATATCGATAATATCTTGGAAATCCTCGCTAAAGTCAGCCTATAGTTAACGACCTTAAAGTCCTAGTTTGAGGTACCTGCTGGCAAAGTAGGCAGTATAACTAGTAATCTTTTTGGGGTCTTGTTCTTAGGGGTCGAAGTTAGTGATATATCTATACGTATCTAGGTTAATAGCGGTTGCGAATTCTAGATAGATCGGGATGGATAATTAACGTCGAGGGGTAGGGGTCTTTGGTAGTTAACGAGGGGAAGGTGCAGTAGGGGAAGGGGTAGGGGAGGTATTATTATCGTTATTAGCTATTATAGGATAAGACCACGTTTAGAAGTTGGGGGTAAGAGGGTTTATAGGCTGATATTAGCGTCTCATATATGAGTCGTCTACCCTAAGCCGCAGCTTTGGGGCTATAATCCGTACGTTAGACGACTTGTGGATGCTGCTACTAATCTTCTTTTTATTAATAGACCTTCCTGTAGTTGATGGACCTTCCTGTAGTCTTCCTAAGTAGGGCTTCCTGAAAAGGGCACTTCCCGTGAGGGGCTTCCTGAAAAGGGTATCTTTTCTTCCTCAAGAGGGGATCTTTCCTGAATAGGACGTCCTGAAAAGGGAATTGTTGAGAGTCTTGAGGAGTTTGTCGAAGGTCTTGATTGAGAAATAGTCTTTCGGAAGGAGGGTTTTGATGGATGGATGGATACAAGAAGGGGAGGTCGTGGTCAAACAATTTTAGCAGTCTCGAAAGACTTAGCTGGGCCGTTTCGCTAGGGAAAAACAGGTGCTATTAATAATTGTTGATCAATAGTACTGCTAGACCTTCGCTACTGGTGAGGTATCGTTTCCCCGAAGGTACTGATATCCCGCTGGAACCCAAATTCGGTCGATATAATAACAGGAAGAGTGTGAAGGGACAAGAAGACTGGCAGGCCGGTAGGCTGACAACGCCTCGAACACGGGTCGACCACCCTAGGCCGCAGCTTCGGGGCGTAGTCCGTTCGTTAGGCGAATTACTGCTGATGGACTTACTGTCGGTCTTCTGAAAGGGCAGGAGGGGGGGGGGGGGGGTTCAAAAGTGCTGAGAAACAGCAAAAAGGAGGCTTGAAAAAGGAAGAGTTTTGACGCTGAAGAAGGTTGGTTGTAGATGGGAAGAAGTTCGAAGGGGTGGGTAGCAGAGAGGGTATTTGAAGGGGGGGGGGCTGTTGTTGTTGTTGTTGTCAAATGGGCCAAAAAGATATGGTCCAAAGAGATAGCCAAAAGAGGGCTCAAAAAGAGCCTTTTGCGCGTATTAAAACAAACAAACCCAATAGAGTAAAACGAAAGGGGGGGGGGGGGTCGGTTGTGGCCAAATGGCTCAAAAGAGGGCTCAAACGAGGCCTTTTAAGCGTGGCAAAACAAACAAATCAAACAAATCCAATACGAGGCCGAAATAACTTGTTTTACGCGGGCGGTCGGGGCTCACCGCGGTTTCAGAAGGCGCGTTTATAGCGGCAAATTAGCATAGCTGCCGCTTTTCGACGTGGTTGCTAAAACAGCAGGCAAAATAGCCAAAACAGCGGGCGGGTAGCAACATCAAAAGTCTCTCTTTTACAGGCTCGGGGCTCACCGCTTGTTGTTATATCTAGAGGGTTTGAATTAGTCGATTTAGTGGCGAAGAAGAGAGTGAAGAAGAGGGTGAAGGAGGGAGGTTTTGAGGTGGGTAGTGGAGGTGGTGAAGGTGGGAAGGTTAGCGAAGTAGTAGGTGGCGCCAAAAGAGGGCAAAAGAGGTCGAAATACACCAAATCGACGCGGTTGGTCAAAAAAGATCGTGTTATTTTGGCGTTTTTGGTGTTTTGGCGGAGGAGTCGTTTGTAGAGGTTTTTCCGTAGCTGCGAAGACAGCGGAGGGTGCCAGAAGAGGGCAAAAGAAGGTAACTACCTGAGGAGGGCAAAAGAGGTTTTAAAAATAAGCAATAACTTTACCAGCGCAACGAGGTTATCGCAAAGAGTTAAAGGTGCTAAATAGCAATGCGGGATGGGCCGCAGCTATCATCAAAACGGTGGGGGATCCAAAACTTCGCCCACAGTTAACAATAACTTCAGAGATATCAAAAACAGAAGCAGAGGCCAAACCATCAGCTTCTAAACTAAATCTCTATTAGCACAATACTCAATAGGAGGATTATGGGAGTGCTCTAAAGCTCCAAACAGCATTCCATCTACAAGTATCAAGTAATGCGATGGACCAGGGTTTCTAATCGCCGGCGTTACTGAATCATCAGATTTTCGCTGCTCTTTCGATAGAGGTCCCAGTCAACTTTTCGACATAAAGTCTCTTCAGTTTATTCGCTTTAACCTTGCTAATCTGCGGTTATTTTCGCAGTATCTTGAGTGGTATAACAGTGAAGTTAACCACTGATCAGTGTTGGTCTCACAAAGACTGGTACCAGAAGGTAAGGGGGGAGAAGGGGGGGATAACATAGTATTCAAAGTGCTCAGATGGATGTTTAATGAAAGAAGGTATCTAGAAGGGTGGCCAGCGAAGGCGAGGAACGATATAGTAGACTGACGAGGTGGGTCACGTGACTGGGGTCACGTGACTACCTTACCGACGTTCCTGCCCGCTGGGCCACGGGCCCGACACTTGGGTTGGGTCCGGCTGGGCGAATATCCCAACAATTAGTATAGCCTTAAATCATAAGTTGTGATTTTTTATAGGGCTTAGAGGTGGTTTTGCTCTTGATCTTATTAATAATATGCGACTTAAAAATCCTCTCGTTACTATACTTAGTATTATAAGCCACAAAATTAAATACTCCCCTGCCCACGAGAGAATTAATCTCCTTTCTTATAGACTCTTTGAAGGGGGTACTAGGAAAAGCAGGAGCCTAGTGGGGACTACAAAGATAGCAAACAACACAACACTACCCACGAAAGGATAGGAATAATAAAAGTAGGCTCAAAATATGCGCGTCGCGATTCGCAGATCTAATTAGGAAGAATAGGAAGAATTGGGCTTGAAATGAAAGAGATATCGTGGAAATTATATATAGGATTATTAAGGTATAAGCCCCTTAAGGCTGAAAAGACTATGGATAATAGTGATAATTAAAAGAATATAAAGGATATGCCTCTGCTCCTCCCCTCCCCGCATCGCAGTCTTCCGTTTTTAGACCCTATTAATAGTGGGCCTGCTGACTAAATAGCTAAGCCATCCTGTTCTATCCCAGTACCTATAGTAGTAATAATGCCCTAGGATTATAGCTTCTTTAAAAGATTGAGGTTATTACGCTCCTTTATACTTATAAATATAGTAGGGATATTAACCTTATTAATAAAGTAGTAGCCTATAAATTTAGTAATAGTATTATAGTTAGCAAGAATGTTAGTAGTAGTGGGGGCTTTATGTATTTGAGTCCCTTATTGGGGCTCTGGGGGGGCTGAGGTGTTGTCGGGCATCGTAGTGTCGGGCGTGAGGGTATTATCATTATTATCGTTATTATAGTAGGGCTTAATAATAGTTAATTAGAATACCTTTGGGCTATGCAGTAGGTTAATAGTGTTATTTTTGTTATTTATATTAAGGAGGCGGAAGGGGCCCTACTAGCTGTGTTTTTCGCGCTATATGCATACCTCAGATGGGATCGGTAGGGTAATAATAGGCTGGGTATTAGGTCTATTATGCGTCGCAATAGCTTCGCTAACCTGCCGCTTAGCGTGGAATTTTCGGATTTCGTTAGTCGCCTTTCATACGGCTTCAGCGCGGCGACCAAGGTCCGGCAATAGGGCTAATTTAGATGTAATATGCGGATAGGCGCTAAAGACAAGAAGGGTAGGAATAACTCTATTAGGGTTAGTAGTGTTATTAATAGCCTTAATAGCTATCTATAGGGCTATTTCAGCCTTTATAGAGGGGTCTTCCTAATAAATAATAATATAACTATAGCGAAGAATAGCGTGATATCTCTTAACTTTGCTAATACTATAGTAAGCCTTAATAGGTATAAATTTAACTAATATACCTATTAATTTAGTAGAGTTCTTGAATTTATCTGAGTTGAATTGTGTACTAGCGTTAGTAGTGATCTAGTTAGGAGGGCCTTAATATATATTGATCCAGCATACCCTTATTATATCTTATACTAACTTAGCTGAAATATCGCGAAGGAATTGAGTGGTATTGAAGGCAGTTGCTATATTAATAATATGGAGCACTAGATAGTTATTATGGTAGAAGATATTAATAATAACCTTATAGTTAAAGTTAATGTTATTATGAAGGGTGAATCTGAATTGTGTGGGCGCTATTGCATTAAGTTGATAACGCTTATAATGCTTTGTAATCTTCTTAATCTCATTGAAATCAGTGGGGTAGCTAGCTCTATCTAGCATAGTATGAAGCCTTTGGACTAATAGGTAGCTAAAATAATAATGAACTTAGCGTAATTTAGTATCTATAAGATTATAGTATATAAGGCATTGTTCTTTCTTTAGTATTATCTATGTTTGACCCTATTTATAAATAACGGGGATTTTAATGTCACTTTGGATGAGGTTATCTACTAAGTTATTATATTTAACGCTAAGTCTATCTATATCTATTCAGCTAAGTAGGAAGGGGATCTTTATAGGCATGACTTTAAACCTAACTATACCTAGGGGGGTGTTAATATTAATAGACCTAAGGCTAATAATGGCGTTGCTTTCGTTAAAGATAATGGAGATTATATTAGCTGTATTCGTATCTAGTTTTAGTGATAGCATTAGTTATGACTAAAGGGCAAGGAATTAATTATAGCCCGCAGTTGAAAACTTGGCTGCACTAGTGTTAGGCATAATGCTTTGGAAGGTAGTTATTAAATATCGCCCCTTAAGGATAAATTAAGATACTGACTTAGTAGTAGTAGTAATTATGAGGGGTAGGAAGGGGTCTTGCTAAGTAAAGGCATAATGAGTAGCCTAATTAGCAAGGGTAGTAGTGAGGAGGGGTCTATTAGTAATAGTGGCTTTACTAGTGAAATAAACCTCGATCTGGCTCTTTTCATCCTCAATATCACTATCGGCGTGGTTGTGAGCATGGTTGTGGCTATTATCTTTGTTATTGCTTTTAAAATCCATAAGGTCTTTAGCACCCTTAACTTCTAGTAGGAATTACTAGTATCCTTTAGGAGAGGAGTTGACGCAGTGTTAACTAGCGCAATATTATTAATACTCTTGATGTTGTTTAGTATTAGTATGTTTTATGCTCTAATAGTTAAACTTCTTATAGATAAAGTATCTCTTCTTCTTCTTAGATGAACTAGAGTTCCTATGCTTATGGAAGCCCTTATTACTATAGTTAGCTTTACTAAACTTCTTTCTCTTATTATACTTATAATCAATAAAGTGCTAGTTAGTAGTAGCTATTATAGTTATTGTGTTTAGTATAGCTTTAGTAATGAATTAATCTTGGGTTTATGATGTAGTACTGATAGTATTGTATAATTAGGCGTAGAAGTTATTATATATCTTAGCTGGGTTGTATAATGCTATCTCATACTCCTTCACGCCTTAATAAGCTGCTATTATTTGTATCCGCATGGGTTTATCGCTTAAGATAATATGTGGGAGCCCTTATTAGATTATATTAAGCTTATTAATAAGTATTAATAGGGCTTTAGTTCTTAACTTATTAGGATTTTAATAAATAATCTTCTTTAGCAAGATACCTTACTACTTAGTGAAATAGGCTTACTTATAATCTTTAGTCTTGAAATAGATATTAATCTTTATAATCATATTAATAAATCTAATATAGGATTAGAGGGGTTATAATTAAGAGTAAAAGAAGATAAGAGCAGACCCCTTAAGTATAAATAAGAGGGCACTTTTATACTCATTTGGTATAATACTTAACTTAGTATATAGGTCCTTAAAAATAGCAAGCTTTCCTTTAAGAGAGTTATATATCTCTCTACTATACTTTATCTTATCCCTATATATCTTGATAAGTATAGTAAGCTAATAGGGGTTAGTATTATGCTTGATAGAGGTAGTAGGGGTCTTAAATTTATATAAAGTAGGATAGAGTATAGATAACAATAGGTTAATATTAAAGGGGTTAGAAGTAGAGTTAGAAGGAGAGTTATTATGTAAATATAGCTCTAGTATGATAGTCTCTAGTGGGGTTATTAATAGCCTCGTTTTATTAGTTAACTCCTTATAGAAGTTAGGGTTATTAATATACTTATGGAGTATTTAGCTCTTCTTCGTGATAGTATTGATCTCTTGCTAGTTCTAGATGTAGTAGTCTTTAGTCTAGATAATATTAGTAAGTCTCTTTAAAATAGTTTAACTAACTTAGCTAATAATATAGACTTCTCTATTCTAGAGAGTCTTTCTAAAAGCAGTTAAAATAGTTAAATTAACTTTGTTGAATTGCTCTTAGGTTTATCCTTTAAAGTCGGTTTTAATGTCTTAAAATAGCTTAGTTATACTTAATTTATTATTCTTATAGTAGTATCTGGTATATTAAGCTAGAATAGCTATAAGTTAAGGTCTATTAGTAGTAATAGGGTTAATCTTAGTTAATAGGGTGGTATAGTTAATATAAGGCTTTGCTTTTGCTTATTTCCCTTTTGGGGTATTAAATCCTAATCCTGGTAGAGGAGACTTATTGGGGGTAACTAAACCTTTAGGGATTATTTTAGGTATTGTGAGGTAATGAAAATAGTAGCTGAAGATAATGCTAAAGGGTAAGAAGGGTAGATAATATGTTTAGATGATATGTGAATGTGAATATTCAAGGTATTATGAGTATAAAAGAAGCTATAAAAGAGGGGGGGGGGGGGGGGTTAAAGTAAAGAGTTTTTAAGGTAAGGATATATTAATATTGATGTTAGTTAATAGGAAGCGACGGAAGGGAACTAAATTGATTAATTTAGCTATGTTATTAGTAAATATTATTAGCTAATACTATTATTAATATTGCAAATAGTAGCCATCTTATAAGATAACTTAATAATAAAGAGTTGTAGTAAGAGATAGGATCTTGTAGTATGAGGTGGGGTTTTTGCTATATAAAGCAGGTCTTTATGTTATTTAATGGGAGGTTGAAATAGTAGTTAAAAGTAGTAATTATTCTCTTGTTTAGCACTATTTTTAGTAGGTATGGCACGAGAGTTTGATAGTAATAATGGGTATAAGCAGTATCTATACTAAGATGAGGGCTTTTGACGTGAAGAGGTCTTGCTAGAAGAGATTGAGGTATTGATTTTTAGCGTGTATTTTGATGTAAATAATCGAGGGATAGTACAGAAGGAAGGTAAAGAATAATAAATAATAAAAATAGTGAAAAAAAGTTGTTATAGGTAGGATCCCGTAGGGGTTGTAGGCTTAGTGTAGCTAAACCTAACTAAATGGGTTGGCAAGGTTAATAAGGAATTACCTAGAGGTAGCACTCTAAGGACGATTTACTATTATTTTATTGATTTGAGGCTTTTGGTGATGCTTTTATAGCGTGATTATTACCTTCGTTTGCGGTTTAGTAATATGTAACGGACGCAGGAGAATCTCATAAATAAGTAGATTAGTAATTAAAGACTACTTCATAGGTTATTTGAGCTCTAAAATAGATATCTAATAGATACTTGAGAAGGATCGAGAGATGCTCTAGTTAGTACAGTAGTCCGTTTTGCGATAGGTCCTAATCTATAGATCGTCTACCTATAGTTACTGCGGGAAGATTGTCTCTTTAAGATAGATAACTTTGCTGATCTACGGTATTGTGGTATAATAGTGAAGTTAACTATTGATTAGTGTTGGTATTATTTAGTGATACTGGTAGTATGTATGTATATATAGTTGAAAAAGTAGGGGTTAAATTGATAGTATTGAAAAGGTCTAAGTTGTATATTGGTAGGTAGGCAGGAGGGCGATGGTGGTGTAGATGGGAGGCTGATGCCCCACATTACACCACACCGCCCGGGCTATTCTGCCGAGCTACCTGCGCCTGCGCTAATACGCCTAATATCCTAATAATAACTATTCAAGTTAGGTAACTAAGGTTATATAACTACTATAGTTCACGTTTCTGCCCGCTAGGCCACGGGCCTGACACTTAGGTTGGGTCCAGCTTAGGCAAATATCCCAATACTAGTAGTTTTTCTTTTATGCCAGGATTTGCCTATTATGCCTATCTAAATACATAAATTAAATAACTTGTTTTGAGGCTGTTTTTAGCCTCAAATTAAATTTAAAAAAATAGCTATACTTAGCTATATCTAAATTCTCTAAATAGGCTTATTTAGCTATATCTATATTTAAATATAAATATAAATAGCTTGCGACTGCTTATAATTATAACTCTATACCTTTTGCTATCTGGGTTACTTATCTCTCTATTTAAATCGTTAATTTGTTTCTATTAAATAGTTGGCGTAAGGCGCTGTTTAGTAATGCCTTTGTGAATGCGTCGGTGGGGTTATGTTTGCTATTTACCTAGTAGATTTTAGAGAGCTTGTAATACTTGTATACTATACATCACACGAAGTCTCGATCGGCTTAATCGTCCTGTGAGCTGATCTCCTTCATCGAAACATGAGATTGAAGGAGCACACAGACGGATCACAGACGGATGACAGCAGCCGTCAATCGCGACGTCTCGATATGCCGAAGTCCAAATCACCGTGCGGCGCTTTTCTTTTCGGCTGAGACTGGTCTCCCCGCAACCCATGACATGAACTCGAAGTTTGGTCCGAAACGCTTGACAAGCCGAATCATCATGCCATCAGGCCAGATTATTAGACGTCAACAACTGGCACTTGAGCAAGAGCCGAAATGCTGCAATACCGTTGTACCCAGAAGTATACCCTTGGAGGCAATTCAGTGAGGACACTACGGATCCATTCCCCTAACCCATCGATATCGTTTCTTTCTTACGTTTTCCCAGTCTCTCTGTCTTGAGACGCCTCGACGATCTTGACCCTCCCGGTTGGCCCAGAAGGCGACACCACCAATCACACAGCCTGTACGACAGAAACTCAACTTCAAGCTCGCCCCCCTGCGCCGCGTCTCGCCATCTCCTAAGGAGCATACCCGCAGTACTAGTAAATAAATAGAAACAAAGGTGGACGACAACTAGCTGGAATTGGCTGGCTCGCCTGATGCCCCAGCCGAAGTTAGGTTAAACCTTTGGGTTGACGTGCATTATGTCTGGGATGAATGCTTGACGAGCTGTATCAGAAATACTCCGAAGCGGTAAACATCGACACGATTCGCTTCGCCACCACTGACAAACATGATCGGCCTAGCTTCCAACGACCAAATCCCAGTTTCCATTCAAAGCTTGTGAAATTCGCCGACGGGAGTCCATCCCATGCCCTGCCACCTCCCAACGACAGCGGACCGAAGACACCTTGCCGATGGTCGCTCTCCAACCTATCGCAGTTAACTCTTCCGCGGCAATCTCAGACAGCTAGCGCGCCCATCGACTGCCGTCTCTGTTTAGGGCGTCGCGTTTCATGGGTTTGAAACAAACGTTGCCCGCCGCACCATTCCCTCCTGGCGCTGTTCCCTCCTCCGCACTTGCGGCCAGTAGGAACGTTGTCGGGAACACCCTTCGACGCTTCTCAACGCCCACGAGCTCAAGCTTAATCCAATCAAGCACTTAGCGGGGCGGAAGATCTTCAGGGCCATCTAGGCACATAGCAACAATAGATTCAGGAATCCTGACGAGATGCCGACTAGGCGCTGCCGGTTCCCGAGAGCACTAGTCCCCTCTCAAATAAGCTTGACTGCCGAAGCCAACAACCCCAGGCCCAAGCCGGATAAGCTTCCAGTCTGAGGCGACAATTGGGTAGCATTTGCCGATGAGAAACGTGCCTAGTCGGCCCTTCCACGACCCTTGTCGAACCAGTCAGTGCGGCTTCACCACCATTGACGTTTCAAACATTCTACGGGGCTCCGTGACGACGAAGCTGCAAGCAGATGCCAGACCCGAAGATGCGATGCAGGTTTGCTAAATATCCCGTCACACCTTACTGATCCTGCTGCCTACACACCATCCTTTTCACTACTGACAAATTCGCTCGCCTTCCTAACCACCAATCAGTCCCATCATGACAAGCGCGCAATGAGCGACGACGAGCTCATCAGCGCAGCGCCGCCCCCACCGGGGGTGACTTCGAACTTCGAGAACCCTTCCGAGTCCCTCGTTCCACAGGTTCTCGTCGTTGCTATCCTGCTCAACCTGCTGGCCATCATCTTCTGCGGTATTCGGCTCTACACCGTTCGCGTGACAATACATCGCCATCAGCTCGATGATGATCTCATCTTTGTTGCACTTGGTTTCGCGACAGCCTACTCGATCATCCAAGTCTATGAGACCAAAAATGGTGCTGGGCACCACACCTGGGATGTGACCAGAGCGGACGCTATCTCGTTCCATAAGTTGAGCATGATGGATCTTGCTGCCTACAGCTTATCGATCCTGTTCACCAAAGCGTCGATCCTCGTCTTTTACCTCCGCTTTCCGCTCAAGAAAGTTGTGCGAACAGTTGTGTACATGATCATGTTCGCAACGGTTGCCTACTCGGCAGCCGGTGCTCTTGGTTGGGCCTACCTCTGCACGCCAATGGCCAAGATCTGGGAGCCAGGAACACCAGGTACCTGCGTCAACCGAGCTATGTGGTGGCTGATGCTCTCCGTCTGTAACGTGGCTACCGACCTGGCCATCCTACTCCTCCCAATCTGGATCCTCTCGCCGCTTTCCCTTCGGCTTTTCAAGAAGATTGAGATGACTATCTTCTTGATGGCCGGCGGATTGTAAGTCCGACCTTCACGGGAACTCGAAATGAGGTTGGGTACGTGTGCTGACTGGCTGCGCTTAACTTAGTGTTCTCGGGCCAAGCATAGTCCGTATGGTGATGATTCCGACAGGGTTCAACAATGCTGATTTCACCTGGAATGCTTCGATCAGCATCTTTTGGTGGTACGTACTCGGTGATCATAGGACGTACGCTGCTATCGCTGACGAGATGAAAGCGTGGTCGAAGCCAACGTCGGCATCATCTGCACTTGCCTACCCTTCTTGAAGGCGTTTATGAAGCATGTGTTCCAAAGCCGCTCCAAGCAGCTAGCTCTGAACGACGAGCCAAATTCACCGACTGTCTACGACAGAGTTGTTGCGATGGCAAGTATACCGGCTGTGCCCAAGTCTACACAAAGAAAGAGCTTCGGCCGGCAGGCCGTGAAAGACGTGCCTGATGGCGATATGCACGTGATACAGGACTGGCCCTTGAAGAGCGACGAGCCCTTCGGTTATGTGGAGGAGGACCGTATATCGCTGGACCGGGTATCGTCGGATCGAAAGGCGTCCCAGAAGTCCGTCGATGCGGCAGAAATGGTGTGACTGGTGTAGTTGAGCATGGGACCGCCATGCTTCGCAATATACCCAAGTAATTTCGACACAGTCAAACAGGGTTTCGTAGTGACAGCTGTTGAGCCAAGTCCGCTGTACTGCGCATCCCTCCACTCCCTTCATTGACGGCGACTGGCGACTGACAACATATAAAGACAGGCCGTGGCGCTGACAGGATTGGAGTGTCTAACCTGACTAGTTCACTCAAAATGTGAGAGAGTCTGGACTACCATGGATCAGGGCAGCACATCTGCCATACGATGTCTCCGGACCTAGCGTCTCTCGCCATGGCCCGTGTGTTCTTCCAAGTTCCGCCGCCCGCGCCCTTCAGCACGACGCCATCGCAACGGATGACGGCACAACAAGCGCGACGCCACAATCAAGCTTAATGGTTCCAATTCCATGGGACCTAATCAGATGCTCGGCGCTATCGGCGGAAGAGAGCTCGGTCGAAGAGCTAGGTCAGGCTCGGTGCAAACATCGTAATGGGTGATGCCGGGGCCCGGCACAACTTGCAGGCGAGCCAACATGGAAATGACGGACAGAGTCAGGCTGTCGGACGCGTGCGTGAAGGAACAGCTAATTAGCGTACCGCCAATGAGAGGCACCGATTAACAAGAAGCACCATCTGCATCATTGAAAAACAAGCTTCATTAATAATTATGAATTCCACCGGCGTGCATTATGGATCCTCTAGCTTGATAAGGCCAAACCAATCCCGACGCCGGACGCAGGGAGATGTACTCACGGCCCCCGGTGTTTGTCGCCGCAGTGGACCTTTTCGGCGCCGAATCTTTCCAGGGGGGTCCTCTTCGCAATTCGCATGTGCCTCTCGTGCAGATTATGGTGGTCAGCTACTTCTTCTCGGCCTCGGCGCTTGCGAGAGTGCCGCCTGCCGAGAAGATCTCCCATCCGGACCACCTCCTGGACTTCTTCCGCCAACAAGAATCTCACCGGACCCGCACAAACTCGCTACACAAGACGAGATCTCGCTGAGAGCCGCACACGCGGCGTGGCTTAATTTGTTGGCAGGTCTTCTTTCCTGATCTGAAGACCTCCGGTCGGCGGTAATCGGGTCCCGCATCTCACATCGTTTGTTGTTTGATGGGAAAGGGGGTAACGGTGGGTGGATGCCCACACTAGCCTGATCCGATGGACAACACGGCGCGGACCTGGGACGTGGGACCGCTGACGCCTTTGACCTTTTTTTTTTTTTTTATCTTTCTTCCAAATCTGCGCTGTTCACATCTAAGGGAGGGCTTGTTGTTTGAGTACTTATTGGCGTATGCCCCGTTTTGGATTTCGAGATCTGTTCCATCAGACGATACATCATCAGCATTGAGAAGCATCTACTTCTACTTAGGACTCTTCTAATATCATACGTCTATTTCTTATTGCCTTTGAGACGATTCGGGAGATAAAACCATCGCAAAAGCAGCAAAGATGCCGAAGCGAGACCATCTCTCGTCCCCAGCGGACTCCCAAATGACAGTCACAGACTCGCAACCCTTCAACTCGGATTCCAAGGCCGAAAAAGGCCAAAACAGGACCGATTACTCCTCCGACGACCAGCAACCTCCCTCATTCCAGCAGCCCATCGACCCGGAGAAGGCCGTGAAGCCGTCATATCCCGGAAGCGACGCCCCAGACGGTGGCCTGACAGCATGGCTCGTCGTTCTCGGGGCCTGGTGTACGAGTTTCTGCAGTTTCGGATGGGTCAACAGTACGTTGCATCGCGTGTAACCTTGATGTTGAGCCTCACGTATACTGACTTGACGATGCAAAGGTGTCGGCGCTTTCCAGGAGTACTACCAGAACGATCTGCTGAGGACTTACTCGGCCAGTACCATTTCTTGGATTCCTTCACTACAGATCTTCTTCATGATGGCCATGGGTCCCATCATCGGCACTCTCTACGACAACTACGGCCCCCGCTGGCTTATCTTCGGCGGCACGATTCTGCACGTCTTCGGATTGATGATGACGTCCCTCTCGACTCAGTACTGGCAGATACTCCTGGCCCAAGGTATCTGCTCGGCGATCGGCGTCTCTGCCATCTTCCAGCCGGCGCTGAACACCATCATCGGCTGGTTTGACCTCAAGCGCGGCGCCGCGTTTGGACTCTTGTCGACCGGTTCCTCCATCGGCGGCGTCGTCTTCCCGATCATGGTCACCCGTCTCATCAAGCAGGTCGGGTACGCCTGGGCGATGCGCACCTGCGCCTTTATGATCCTGGGTCTGCTCATCATCGCCAACCTCACCGTCAAGGCCTACCACCCGCCCCGCCCGCAAAAGGTCACCAAGGAGATGCTCCTACGCCCCTTCAAGGAGTTTGAGTTCGTCATGGTGGTCATCGGCTTCTTCCTCTTCACCTACGGCATCTTCGTCCCGATCAACTACATCCAGGTCCAGGCCCTCGAGGCCGGCATGTCGCCCGATCTGGCGCAGTACCTCGTCGCGATGCTCAACGCGGGATCTCTCTTCGGCCGCATCTTCTCCGGAATCATGGGGGACAGGATCGGAAAGTACAACATCTTCGTGGTCGTGTGCTACTTGTCTGCCATCTGGATCCTGGCTCTTTGGATCCCGGCCAACAGCGACGGCGCGCTGATCGCGTTTGCGGTGCTGTTTGGTTTCTGCTCTGGAGCCTACGTGTCGCTGATTGCGCCGCTGGTTGCTGCCATCTCGCCGTTCCAAGAGATTGGATTCCGAACGGGCGTCACGTTCTTGACCAACTCTATTGGTGGTCTGACGACGAACCCTATCAACGGTGCGATCTTGGCGGGACCAAGTGGGTGGGTTGGAATCAAGGTGTTCTCCGGAGTGTTTTGTCTGGCGGGAACGACTTTCATTCTGATTGCGAGGATGAAGAGGACTGGCTGGAGGGTATTCGTTGCCTTCTGAGCAGTAACTAGGAAGAAGAAATGGGATTTCACGGTTCATGCAAGGCATTAGCATTGGCATTGGCATCATTGTCATCCCTCTGTCTCATCTCTACCTAACTCTAATTGCGCAACTACAATCCATGCAGACATCATGATCCAATCTCAAAAGACCCGGCATTTGTGAAACTCGAGCCCTGCGAGGAAACAACCGCATCTTACTAGCCACTTCGCCTATTTCATTTTAACTGGTGCGATCTCTACTGCTGCACGCCGTCATGCCTGAGGAAAAGCTGTCGCTGTTAAGTCGGCCTACGCCAGCAAACAGATCAGGCTGGAGGATTTTGTTTTCTTTTTCGCAGGATTAGGTTGCTGAATAGGATGATGACTGCAGAAGTTGCAGTCTTGGCCAGTCGATAGGGGTTTTTCATTCGTCCAATTACCGCCTTTCCAGACCGTGAAGGCATCCACTAAGACTGGCAAGACGTGGCTGCACGTTTGCGGGCAGCCAGAAGAAACAAAACCTACGTATCTTCCCATGACCGAAAATAATGGCGACTTGAACCTCCGCTTCTTTATGGGAAAGATCGCTTCCAAGAGCTGCTATTCGTACACCATCTGACCCAATTCACTTGAGCATGGCCGACGAAAATGCCGACTTCTTTCAGTTCGCGGGCGCCCGTGAGTACTGGTCGGGTTATGATATCGACAGGACGTTTGAGCTGGCGAAAGTCGATCATCATGAGTGGGTTCCAGAGGAGACGAGGGTGAGGGTGCGAGCCTGGGCCAAGACGAAAACAATTACCAGCCGACCGAAAACCAACGCCAAAGGCCAACTTTACAAGCCAATCACCGATCCTTATGAAATCCGCGTCCTTGAAGTAAAGCCTGGGAAAATAGGTGAGAAGCTTCGAGGCACCCTTCATAACTGTTCTGTCGAGTACGTCGACCCGGTCCCGGACAATGGACTAGACTTCAACCTCCGCTACGCACTCTCCATGAGCGATTTGACTACACCAATCCCGTATACGACACTTAGCTATACTTGGGGTCGTCCGGTTTTCGATGCAGAGTTTGAATGTGACGGGCACACAAAAGCTATCACAAGGTCACTCGAGTCAGCGTTGCTGCATTTTCGCAAGGAGGATCGAGCAGTGGTGATGTGGATTGACCAAATCTGCATCGACCAAGACAACATCGAGGAGAAAGCACAGCAGATACCCCTGATGTCAAGGATCTACCAGCGAGCACTGAATTCGGCGATCTGGCTCGGGGAAGCCAGCGACGGGTCGGCTGCTGCAATTCGGCTGCTGGAAGAGGTCAATATTCGCCTGCAATTCACGACCGAAGATGACATTGACCCGGTCGAGTTTGAGAGAATCACTCTGCCAAAACCTGACTCGGACGACTGGAAAGCTCTCTGGGATCTCCTTTCGCGGCAGTGGTTTACGCGTGTCTGGATTATTCAGGAAGTAATTCTTTCAAGAGACCCGTGGATAGCCTGTGGTGATTCGGTTCTTGTTTGGGAAACCCTCGCCGGAGCGTGCATGCAACTCGAAACTACCGGCATATCTAAATGGATGCAACAGAAGTTTGCAGAGTCAAGCCCAGCCGGTGACCAGGGAGACGTTTGCAAGCTGGCATGGCAACTCGATCAAACCAAGCAGTTGTCCTGGATTCAAGGAAACAACGCCAAACTCTTTTCATCGCTTGTCCAAACCAGACGGGCCCAGTGCTATGACCCAAGAGATAAGGTATATGGAATGCTTGGGATGTGCGACGCAGGCCACCAGGCCGCTTTGAAGGTCAACTAAGCTGATGATTTTTCGGCTTCCCGGTTATACCACCTCGCCATAGTGCATCGCCTATCGTTGGACTCTCGTTCGTGGGCTCTCACTGAGATTCTAACATCGGTCGACCACTACTCGCCTCATCTTCCCTCATGGGTGCCGGACTGGAGCAAGCCTCGTCAGACTGTCGCCTTCGGATACGACACGGCCTCGCAGGGCATCTACCGCGCTCATGGCAGATTTACCATGAAAACGATGAAAATAGACGCAAAGGTCGACACCGAGAGAGACAACGAGTTGCACGTGCGAGGTATCCTCGTTGACGACATCGCCAAACTCGGCGACGTTTTTGAGGATCCCGACCTCGCGTACGAAGATCCAGCTTCTAACAACAAGACCCTTTTGCGGTTCCTGAAATTCGTGTCTCAAATAGAAGTATACCCAACATCTCAGACGGTATTTACTGCATTGTGGCATAATCTGGTGGCCGGAAAAGATGGTGCAGGGAGATTGAAATGTCCAGAGTCCTACCAGGAAATTGTCAGTCTACTTTTGGATGCATCGACTGGCATATCACCTTCGATCACAGGGCAGACGTATACCAAGAGACAACAACGACCAAAGGGCAGGGGCAGATTGGAGTTGGAGAAGCTGAAAGAGCGCAAGTCGGGGTCTGCTGGGGAGACCTTCCAGGAGGTTCGTTTCGCTATGATCAACGCGGTAAAGAATCGCAGGATGGGCATCACAGCCAAGGGATACCTGGGGCTCTTTTCTCGGCATGCCGATGTTGGTGATCAGGTGTACGTGCTAGACGGATGTCATGTGCCTTTTGTGATGAGAAATGCCCACCAGGGAAAGTTCACACATATCGGAGAGTGCTATGTATACGGCATTATGGACGGAGAAGCTATCGGAGAGAATGCAACCCTGGAAGAGATGACTCTCGTGTAGGAATTGTGGTCTTTATTCTGCCAAGTCTCGGAGCGAGACTTGAGGTGGAATTGCATATCGGATAACTTCTTTACTCCGAGCCTTCGGGCACCAGCTCAGAGACTATTGAGGGTGTTTTGTGAACGTTTACTACAACTACTTGTTCTGACGAGAGTGACCTCATATCAGCGTGACTTTGGGGTCACATATGCTTGTAGCACAGCCCGCATTCCCTTGGCCAAATTCTCACAAGTGTGGAGGTCGGCTAGATTTATAGGTCGCCAGTAAGCGGAAAACGTCCAATCGACCATTAGCAGTCGCCCGACATTAATGCCGTGTACTAGAGAAAAGGGTAATAATTCCACCGAAAAAGCTGTCAATCCGTCCAAGTAGTTACGACTGGCTCCTTTGGCAGTGTGCGACCATTGCCAACTTGGAAGTCATACAGTCGGATGAACACAGGTAACTCTGTCCGTGGAGAGCAAGGGACGAGATGTTTCCATGCTTCATAACTGGAAATGCATGTTTGCTATAAAACATCCTGCCTTGATCTACGGTTTTTTTAAGGATCAAACTGGAACCTAAGGTAAGGAACGTAGTGTATATCTTATGTAACAAATTCAAAATTGTCGTACTGGCTCCTGGTGGTGTCTGGATTTGAATCATTATTGCCGGGCGAGATAGGCCGTTGCCCGGGGCTGACGTGAACCTGCTTTTCCCAAAGCAAGGCCATCGGTGGGTTTAACCCAGCGCCCTGCTTCACGTTACCGCTTAAATTTATCACCATCACCAAATAAGGAAGATATCGGGGTGATTTGCAGGCACTGTCGCGATAAACTCCGGCAACTCGCCGTTTGTGCTGGCGAGACTTCGAGCGGCTAGTCCTTAGCATCGCGGATGGGCTTAGCCCGCACGCGATCACTTGGGTTCTAAGTGTCAGCTCCGATCGGTTTATGGCAACTCTACTGAGAAATGTGGCACGCCCGTGACGGATAGACGGCTACCACACAGTGACGAACAAATTGCTCCTCGCCGTTGAGTATATAAGTTAACGTCCCACACCTACTTCCGGACCACCCCCACATCTGGACCACCTCAAAATACCTCATCAAAAATGCATACCGCTACTTTTAAACTTAAATAACATCACCATTCTTTATCTAATTATTACTAGATTTTCTATAAAGTATAATAACTACTAGATAGCTTATTATACTAAAGCTGAAGTTTCTTAGGCACTTGAGGCTATTATAGCTAGTACTAGCCTATAAAAAGCTTTATTATAGTATAGTATACTAAAGATTACTCTACTACATCAAATTCAAGGGGCCCAGCCACGAGATCTTGCCTTTTCAGATCTACAAAGGCTCTCTACAGCCTAGGAAAGTTATCTAGCTGAATGGGTTTGAATCCAGGCTGCCCTAGGCCTACCTCCAACCTATTAGTAGCTTAAGGATTTTACTAAATACATCCTATAGGTCTATAGAGACTCCTAGCTTCTTAGAAAGAACTAGGTGTAGTCTTTTATTAAGAGAAACCTATTTATAAGGGTCTAAAGAAGTAGAGTAATTAATTCCTAGCGTATTAATAGAGCCTTAACTAATATAATTAGGTAATAGTTTAAATACCTCGCTATACCTAAAATTATAGCTATTAAGGCCTCTAATTAATATAATATAGATAAGACTAGTATTTTAGAAGGTAGAGGATTAAATAGGCTTATTTTTAGATTATTAGAAACTTATTCTATCTATAAGAAATAGCTTAGATTATATACTTAAATATCTCTAATTAAGTATATCTCTATAACTAGTAAGGTACTACCTCTACTTATTATATATAAAAGTAAGAATATCTAGTAGTAGTAGTTCCCTCTAGATCTAATGCTATATAAATCTTAGAAGTTTATAGTAATAGAAAATAGGTGGACTTCTAACTCTATAGCTATTAAATAGTTAATAGAGGTTTTTATTCCTTTAACCTAGCTAGGAAACCCCTTAGAGGTTAGATTATTGATTTTAGATAGTTATAGAAGCTATAAGACTACTACTTTTATATATATATGCTTTAGAAATAAGATATACTTACTATTCTTACTAGCACATATATCACACATCCTCCAGCTACTTAATTAGTTAGTTTTTAAGCCCCTTAAGGCAGTATATAAAAAGGAGCTTAGATTACTAGCTAAATAGGATACTAGTATAGTTATAAGCAAGAGGAATTTCATTATTTACTATAGTAAGGCATATAAGGCAGCCCTAATAAGTAAGAATATTATTAATAGCTAGAAATAGACTAGTTTATAGCCTATTAGTATAGCTAGACCCCTTATAAGCCCTCTACTACTTGAGAATATATTAACCCCTACTAAACTAGCTAGTTAGGTCTATAAAGAGCTCTCTAATAGTAAGGTAAGTAAAAAATAGGCAGTAGATATATTAGTAGTCCCTTAAATAACCCCCAAGAAGAGGATTAAGCTTTAGAATTAGTTTAACCTATTTAGCAAGCTAGATAATAATAAGTATATATAGCACCTACTTTTTTAGAAGGTTTAAAAGGGCTTTAATAAGAAAGCATACTAACTAGTAGTAGCTTAGTAAAAGATTGAGGTACTATAAGTAGAGGTTAATACTAGTAGGGCTAGGAAATATAAAAAGGTTAAAATAAGCCTAAATTTGAAGTTTACTGATATTGAGGCTATTTAGAGGGCTTAAATCGAGGCGGGCGAACTTAAAAATAGTATGGATAAATCTAGTGAGTCTGAAAACCCTAGTAATAGCGAAAGTTACATCGTCGTGGCATCATAATATATATAAAAAGTGGTTGAAGTTGATGTGTATTAATGTGAGGGCATCAAAAATGGGTGGTCCGGAAGTGGGGGTGGTCTGGAAGTAGGTGTGGGACGTTAGGGACAAGTATTCTAGACTGCTAAGATGACAGCTTTCTAAGATAACCCGTCAGCGCCTCAAGAACTGCAATATATTCGTCGTTTTGAAAGTTCGAGGGAAGTTTAGTGCTTCTCGTGTTGGCGACCACGAACGTTTGCAGCAACTTATGCCGGCTTCTCTTCGTTTGGAGACCTTATTCGCTTTGTAGGTTATCACTGCTCTCCATGCCAAAGAAGTTAAGAACAGACTAACCGCAGATAATAAGCGGAGACTCATACACGAGAACTGGATTCGTTGTCCGCCGGGCTCAGCCGTCCGAGTCGAATACCTTTGGAAACCCGCCCTATCCTGGGCATACGAGCGCTAACGAAAAAACCTGGATTCAGTACCTTAGAACGACGTACAACGAGTCACTACTCCTGACATACAGCTTAGCGGTCAGCGGCGCTACCGTTGACGCGAGTCTTGTATCCTAAAGCGTTGACATAGTTACGCAGCTTGAAGACCAATTTCTCCCGTACTATAGCAGTAGCAACCAATCCTAGGATCCCACGACTACATTATTTTTGATTTTGGGTTGGCATCAATGACGTGGGAATGTCTTGCAGCAATGGGAACTCAACAAACCTTAAACCAACCATCTTTGATGAGTACGAAGGGTTTCTTGAGTAGCTTCATGACGCCGGAGCCAGAAACTATTTTCCTCAATGCACCACCGCTTGAGCGAATGCCGCGAACAACTCAGTCAAGTGCCGTTAATACCCGTATTCCACTTGAAAAGGCGGCTGTAGAGGATTGGGATGGGCGCGTCCGAGTTCTTGCGCGAGATTTTAGAAAAGCCCGTGAGGATGCGACCGTCTTCCTCTACGACACGTATGGCCTCTTCGATGGGGTCATTGACACCCCTAAGCGGTACCCAGTGACGGCTGTCTGCAAGAACACTACAACGTATTGGTCGGCGTATCAAAAGTAAGTAACCATATCGGAATTCGTTTAAAGATAGCTACTAACTACTGAGTCCATGTAGTACACCGGAGACGGACACCAAATGGGACAACTGCACATATGCCGCCAATTAAGTACATGTGGATAAACAGTCTTCGTCCGAAATCTGCCGTTCACTCTCTCTTGGCCAAGCGTATTTCCAAATTTCCTGCTTAGAGGAAGCGCGTGTTCATCATTCGCGAAATTGGAAAGTCTTATTATTCAGTGTCACTCCTCTGTACACAGAAAACTCCTCTTCGCAATCATGGGAATCGGGATTGGTCAATAACTAGTCTTCGTCATAAAACACAAATGCCCGAACTTCAATGCTCATTCTCGGCTCACCGGCACCTTCCGGAAGCTCAGTGTCTTTGAATGCGCAATGCGGCACTCTTCTAGGCACTCCAGGCTTCTTGCTAGAGTCAACCTGCTTGAAAAAGAGAACATCGTCGGTCTGCTGCTTGTCCTTGAAGTACCACTTGTGAGGCGAATCTGTTGGTGGCCGTACCTCGACCGCCTCTGTGTCGTGGTCTGGAAAGCGCACAGGCACAAAGACCAAGTCCGAATCGGGAATCGAACGAGCGTCAGACACCGCGAAAGGGTCCCGAGTGATGGGACGAATAGGGCGCCACATCTACTTTATGTCAATCTACAGAAACCACGCCTACAGGACGACACTTACGTTGATGATCTGATAACGAGGCTTCTTGAGCAAATCTGCCGCTTTGTTACCGAGCCACCTCTGGGCAACTCCCTCAGCAGCATTGAAGGATTGGTCCACGTGGACACCATACAGAGGTGCTGGACCCTTGGGACACTCGCCGTCCTTGGGCCCGCGACGGATAATGTGCGTCAAGATATGCACTTCCGAGGGTTTGGGACTACTTGTGTCAGCAGAAAGCTTAATGCGTCTGAAAATGGAGATGAACTTCGTCAGGAGAAGAGTCCTACTCACAGATTTTCTGTTTCCGACAACACCTTCCGGCACAACCTCTCCATCTCTGGGTAGTTGACGCGTCTGATCTCTTCATCATCATCCCAGTTGGTCACTTGACTCTCATGCTTGACGTAGTGAAATCCTTGGACGTCGAGAGTGAACTCATCCTCCCTACCGGTGACGTCGGTTATAGTAGTAGGGATGGCAACTTTCGGCTGAGGTTTTCCCGGCGTCGGACTGGTCGGACTGGATTAGCTTTGGGGCGATGTCGTGTGTGTCAGAAAGTCTTACCCCCCGACGATCATTGGCACCAAGGGAACACCCGGGTCATCGAAGTAGTTGATTGTGGTCTGTACTAGTCTTCCTGGCGCCATTTTGAGATCTCAAACTCTGTTGTTAATTTATCGAGACTCAAATGAAGTGTTCAAAATGCAACCGTACATGACAGCGGGCGGCACTGCTGTTATGGAAATGCTGATTTATTTGATAGAGATTTCTGTGTTATCGCTTCTTTACACCACGAGTCAGGCCTTGGCAGCGTCCGCGTACTACGACATGGCTACCCTGGTCGTACCACGTTGAAGTTGCATCAATCTCCATATTAACGCGGGGATCAATGAGAAGAACAAACTGACGGGCCGCTCAGCAGCCGAAAAGCACTGCAAGTCGGGGCTGCATCACGCGCGAGAAAAAGCGGAAAAGAACCAGCAAGCTGAAGATGAACCCGGTACGCACGAGCGAGGCATACCAGGATGCTAAGATTCGCGGCACTTGAGCAATCACCAAAAGCTTGTATTCCGAACTTTTTCTAAGTGCCGGCGTGAAAACAGCGGGCCGCTGCAATGGAAGTGTATCTAGCTTCTTGCGGAAGGTAATCTTGCGTCGCGGAGCTTTCTCATCGTAACGTGAATTATTCTTGCCGTCTTATCTGTCGGTGATCTGCATGGGGTTCGTCTGTTGATGATTCTTGATGCAAGGCCCTCCCTGCAATAAATTACTCACCAGGGTTGCTCCGTCACCGCTTCTCCACGTCATACACCTTTTCTTTGGGTAAAACCAATCGTTCTTAATGGAAAAGTCAGCTTGAGGCTTAAAACCCGGTTTCCCTACGACTTCTATCGATGAAGTTTTTCGAGATATTTCGGCTGAATTATGCACAGCATGCTTGGTCCATAAATCGAGTGATTGTGCTTATATGGCAGCATCCCCTGCTCAAGGGCTGCGATGATGTTCCGATCATCTCTGAATTGCCCAGAAAACAGGTCGCCGGAATATGTACGAATCTTCAAGCTCGGTTGTCCAGTTTCAGGGGTATATCCCTCAATAGCAGAATATAGCCGCATCTGATGGTGAATGGCAACACTTCTGTGCTGTACCAGGGCACTCCTTAGTCCCATTGTCGTTATAATACAGCTTTTCGCCATAGTAGGACTTGCACTGCAGTTTTGATCAAAGATTACATGTAAACGCAGGTGGAAGAGCGCTTACACCTGCAACTATACAGTCTCCGGGAGGGCTTTTGCAGAATTGCGCGAATGACACGGAAGCGGCCATGGCCCAGAGGATGAGCTTCCTTGCGAAAACCATGACGCATTGCGTGCAAGTTCAGTGTTCGAGTTTGGGCAAAAAGGGTCCATAATGACACAGATTGAGGAATTCACTCTGATCAGATAAAATCAGTTGGAGCTTTGTGTTCGAATTTACCCAGGTGGGTTGCAATTGAGGTTTCTACCCATGAAGCAGGCAGTTTCCACTGTCAAGGCAAGTAATTGAGTGAGAGAGTAATCGCAATTTTGAAGCTAAATCATAATACTACACTTCTTCTCGGAAGCTGCGGCTTCGAGACGCTAATGATCTCGTATAATTCTGGACACATCTACTGCGATTCATACCGGTGATGGACATTTACTTGTCATCATTCATGATTTGGCATCAGAAGATGAATTGTTGACAGATTTTCTCCTAATTGTGGGCGTCTCCAATGGGCGTCTCCAATGGATGACGGGAGCATCTCAGGTCATTTCGCCTGACCAAGATGCAAGTCGTGAAGCTGAGATCTATGAAGATCCTATAGTCTTCTTCCATATATTGCAGGCACTGTAGTTGGACCCCACCCAAATTTCTCACATTCGTAAGTCATATACGCAGTCCATAAATGCCGCTAAGCTCAGAGCCATGAAGCTGCTATCTGGTTTGGAAGCACAGGAACTTCAATATGAAAGTATGATTAGTTCATCCGTAGATCCAGATTGATATTTCCGCTTATCGTCCATCTATCTTTAAACACTATACAAGATGACATGTCGTAATAATTAACTCAAACCAGCCGCAACTTCTCTCCACTCTCCACGCATAGCTCGTCTGTCAAGACATATTTCGTACAGCAAGACCGACGTAAACAGAACCAATCCACTTGGCTGACCTGGCGAAAAGTTACAGCACCAAGTCTTTTGAGGCGGTCGTTGTCGAGGCGCTCTACCAGAATGCCAACTCCAGAATATTGAATATGCCCAATTTCCTCATCCTCTGGGTATGCCATGTCTACCACTTCCTGGCCCAAGCGATCGAAAGTCATCTTCGAGGCTGCGAGCAGGAGGAAATACGCTGGACCCTCCTTCGACGGCTTCACATCAGGGTAGACTTGGATCGCTGCGTTTCCATGGTCTAATCCATCAACGGAGAATTCCCAATGATTATCTTCTAGCCTTTCTTGTAGCATGCCCCGGAAAACATGGCCTTGAACAAGAAGCTCACTCGACTGAAGCTCTGAAGGTTCGTCGGCATCCGTTCGGTAAATTCTCTCCCGAATTCTCAAATCAGTATCTGGTGGGGACGTATCCTCCGAAATTGACATCAGCCGAGTCTTAGCGTGCATTGCTTCGGAGGCATCAAGCCGCTGTTTCATATCATCAATCTCCTCGGACCAATTGCTCTTGTACTCGTGCTCTACCCAGCCCCGAAAAACGTTCTTAAAATGAAAGCCAATACGTTTACCGTTGTGGTTCGTCGCTGTATAAAATCGAGACCGATCAGGAAACCTTGGAGCGACCTGGATTATCCCCTGTATGCGGAACCAGGACCAAGACGGAAACTCCTTCGGAGAGATGTCTGGATAAGATGCTTTCGTGTGATCCGCGACTCGCCAAGCGAGCTGTTCCTCAACTCGTCGCGACCATAGCCCGAACGCATACTCCTCGCCCAGAGCATCCCTTAACAGCTTTGCAATGCCGAACATGGCGACGTCTTTGTCATAGGCTTTCGTGAGGTCGCAGCTGGTGTAGGTCCGGACTGCATTATCCCAGAACTTCTCGAGAGATCCTTCGGAAGTTTGCACCAGGGGGCGGATGCTTATGGCGGCATCTTGAAGGCGTTGTCGCCAGTAGCGGTCGATTCCGGCTTTGCCGTCCAGAGCGACTGGGAGACCATCTGGAAGAGCCTCGCAGGCTGATTTGGTAGCACAGTCCCAGAATATCTGATTGCGACCAAATTGAAGCAGACGTGGCGATAGCATTCGCTCTTTTACTACGTTAAATTCACATTCGAGCAGGGCATCAGTGTGGGAAGCACGCACCTTGGAAGACCCAACCCCGGGTATAGAGATGAGTGCCTAACAGCTCCTTATCCCAGAGTTCAGAGGAGAGAATTCTCCAATCCTTGCCACCGAATCTTGGAGAAGAAGTTTTGGGGACATAGCGAATAGGTGTAACCAAAAGGTCCGCTGGTCGGTGTTGGAAAAGGCCCCCATTGCAGTTTGTTGAAACAGCAGCCGCTAGGTTGCAGTAGGAATTGCGATAGACCTTGTGCATGAGAGGTGCTTCTCTGGCCCAGTCTTGGCCATTTCCTTGAATGATACAGACAGAGTCAATCCATACGTATCGTACTCCCAAGTTCCGTGTTATCTGTACTGCCTGTTCGAAGTTTTTGTTACTGCAAATGCCCTGTTGATACGAAGTTGTTTCCCAGGGGATGCCTTTGGCGGTAAACTCGAACAAGTTGCCGTCGGTCAGCTGCACAAATTTGGGGTCGTTTTTCTGGCCCCAGCAGTGGCTCAGTGTCATGTATGGCCCAGCTATCTGCTCTTTCTTGCTCTCTACAACTCGAATACTCGCCGGTGGCCAGCGTTGCTCTGGACTTCCGACGTCCAGCACGCGAGTTGGAATGAAACCACTGTCATTGCGGCGGCCAGAGTCGTGCCTGTCGTGATGGCGAGAGCATTTGGGGTGATCACCCGTGCACTCGTCCAGCCACGCTTTCATCTGGATGACGGATGACTCTGAATCCGTTGCTGAACCGAAGCAAGTCTCGTCTGGAATGAAACCCAAGTCTACGATCAGGTTAGTATGATCTTCTGAGGGTGCCCCGGAAATGAGCCATACCTCCCTCGGGGTACAAGACGAAGCTGACTTCTGGCAGGTTCTCACTCTGCATCGCTCCATTCTTACGGCCCGGAATCGGGCGGAATGTGATTGAGACATGACTGCTCGTCTCTCGGATTCGAGCCGCCTCACGCATATTCCACCTGTATAGGGCTTTTACTGGGTTCCGATGATCGAACCATGCCCCGAAAGCCTCGTTGGGCTGAAGCAGCTTGGCGCAGAAATAGCAGCGAGATTTTGCGGCAGCCTCGAACTTCCTGAAATCGGAATGATGATACCCCCACGTCGTAGTTGACTCGAGGACATTGTATTGGCAAAAGTCACAGATGGCCATAGCCGATGACGGAAGACTCTTTTCCTCAAGGCTCAGAGTCGAAGCTTACTGGAGATGTAGCGTCGAGATTCGGAGGGGACTTCGACGGCGGGGTTATCAGCGCAGGAAGTTCTAGTTCGGGGCTGAAGCTGATGTCCACAGAACGCCAGGCAGAAGTCGAGCTGCTGACGGGCGACAAGGGTTGGATCTGGTACCCCAACATGTCTAGAAAGATTTGTGAATCAGGGCATGGAAATTCACTTCATATTGAGGATCATGAACCAAAAAAGACTGTAGATGCGGATCCATCTCCGTCTGACCATTCAGACCTGATAACAAATGACTACGTCTTGAGCACCTTTCACAGTCTTCGGTTCTCAAATTTTACATGAGTTTCGCCTGGATGCTACACGAATTGCTGTGTACTCGACCTTGTTAATCTACTCTTCTTTGAAGACATTCCGATAGGCCGGACGGGAAGATCGAGTTTCGGTCTCTCGGATCCTGGTTTCCTACTGCCGAATGACTGGGACGCATGCTGTTGTAGTGTAGAACGATCTCGCAAACTGCCTTGGTCCTCGCCGTGATTTTGAGCAGTTTGCGAGCGCTTCATTCTCATGTTACCAGAACCAGCCAGAGAGCCGTTTCTTTCGATCGTAATGCTATCGAAGTCGAGCTGCGCCCGGGCCCAGACCAAACACTCGTTGTAGTCCTGCCGCGCATACGTGTAAAACGCCCGACAATACGCCTGGAGCGCTCGATTGGCCCCAGCCCGAACCTCTATGAACCCACACGCAGCGTGGAGCAACTCTTCGAGGCTGCGATGAGGCACGTCGGTGAAAACCGTCTCGCGATATCTCTTGTTTCTCGAGGTTGTGGAAACAACCGGCGCGGATTGCGTCCTAGTTGGCTGATGCCTCGCTGACGTTTTGGTTGGGTTTCGGAGGAGTTGATCGAGGGCTTCATAAGCAAGCCCTCCGCGGTAACTGTAGTGCGTCACCGCGGCAATGACTTTCAACCCAAGCTCTTGCTTAGCACGTTGTTGTTCCATGATACTCTCCATACCAGCATGGCAGAATGCCACTATGTTGGACGGCAGAACGTCTGCCAGGGGCGAGAGCATCTCGTCCACAGATTGGATTTTATGCGCGTTGCTCAGACGCAGGCGTGCGAGACTAATATTGTTCTCAGACTGGCCCGCGATTCTCTCCCTCAAGGTAGTCAGAGCCTCGTGATTTCGCTTGTGGCAAAGCTGACTGCCCAGTTTCGAATGAGGAGCCTTATTCGAGTTGGAACTTCCGAGCCCGAGATCTCCATGCTCCATCTCGAGGTCCCAATCGATGAACTTTTCAACGTAAGTGTTGTTGAGGGTGAGGTTTATCTCGATACGATCGTAAGGTTGAAGAAACTCTGCGGCGTCGCCGCTTGATTCCAAGTTCAAATGTCAGCTTTAGTCCCAGATGAGCGGGCGAAATGAGGAGTCGGGGACAGAAAATCAGCGCTATTACACACCAGTTCTTGCAAGTCTTGCCTTCGTCTCTGCAAAATTGGCAAAGAACATGTCTATTCTCACGGTTTATCCCTTTTTTCTCGCAAGTCTCGCATCCCCAGAAAATGTCAAGGTGCTGTTGGAATCCGCGTTCCTCGAGACAAGTATCGCATGTAGGATTCAACGGCAAGATCTTGAGGCATGAAATGCGCGAAGTGAGAAACACCTTCAGCCCTTTGGCAGCCAAAAGTGTCAATTCATTCTCCAGGAAGAGGTCAACGTTAGGACTGCATCTGTCGAAGTCGTCTATGACCAGAAACGCATAGTCAAGCATGCCAATTCGAGCGTAAAGTGCTTCCCGTAACAGTTGAATCCGGAACAAATCGCGAAGACCTTCCTTTCTAGACTCTAGGTATTGCCGCCATAAGACGATGTATTGGTCGTCCAGTTTGACTTCCGTAGTTGTAGGTCGAATCTGATAGAAGATGCTGGCGAGAACATCTTCCACGAAAGCGGCGGCGCTTGAAGTCACTTTGGCGGCAATGAATAAAGAAGCCACGGCCTCTTTCTCCCCGTCATAGTTCGCTCTTAGCTGATTCGCCATTATAGCAGAGAAAGTTGTCTAAAACGCATAATCAACAGTCAGCGAGCCGGCAAACATCAGATCAGCAGCACTCTTGATCCAACTTCCAGCCGCTTGAGTAGGCGTCGTTCGAATTGAGGATGCTAAAGTCTCCACGGAATACTGAGTAACATTCCTCACCTTTCCTGAACCGGGCTCCCCAACGCAGCGAAGCATCCATTTGTTTTCCTGACTTTGCCAGTTGTCAATGATTTCGCCAACGAACATGTCATCCCATAATTCTTCCCACGTATCAGCTGAGAGTTCATGCGACTCGCTTAGTGCAGGATGTATGTCTCGACGCTCCGAAAACAAGTCTTGCACTGCGCCATGAGCCCCATCGTTCGTGCCGCCCATCTCTGCAGTCTCTGAACAGCCCGATGCGCTCAAGGGTTCAGGCAACACAGCGCGATCGGATCTATTCTAGATTCTTCCCTTCTATGTCGTAGACCGTGACCACTTTGTTGATGAGCTTTTGTGATATCGAGTACGTCATGCAACTGGGAAAAAGGGATGTCTCGGTATGAGAGCATATGGTGAGCCGTCGCATACTCTCGTTGACCTCCAATGTTCCTTTCCGACTCGGCAAATGGCTGTACAGATTTAGCGGTCCAGCTGACGTTCAGAAAATCGCGGGAGGCGCCAGTGGCGCAGGTGGCGCATAAGGCAACGAGATAAGATTTGATGCAGGCTGTAAGCAGATCTGTAAAGCTACAGGAAGCTCTTGCCCTTTTCGGCACCTCGTAAATGTTCACGCAATGAGAACGCCGATATTTTTAAATCGTTGCCTTGGGGTGGGTATCAACAGTTGTCATCGGGGAAACCCGCAACGTTGGTGGCGAACTCACGTATTTACAAGGGGCCATGTTCCCGCCGATCCATCATCCAAGGCTTCCTGTTGAGAGACATCCTGCGCAAGTGTATATAGAGGTATTAAAGTGCTTAGTCTATTAGAAAGAGAGTAGCTAGATTATAGTTACTTGTAACTATAATTAGAGGAGCGAGCTATTATAGAAAGAGTTATTCTATATCTAAAGTAAGCTATATAACCTCCTACGTATTAATATATATATATAATATCTAATAGTATTAAAATATACTCTCATAGATATAGTAGTAGCTAAAAACCCGCTCAATCTAGTAACTATAGTTTCAAATATCTAAGTATAAGATAGTATATATATAAGTAACTTCAAAAAGCATAAATCTAAAAGAAATAACGGAATAAAGCTACTTATATTATATAATAATAAGAAATAAATACTTTATAGTTTTCTCCCTTATTATATTTCTTCTATTATTATTAGAATAGCTTTTATTTAACAATTATGATTGAAAGTAGTAGATTCCTTTATTCTTTGTTAGCTTAAGTGAGGTAGCTGGTATTATATATGAAGGGCGGGCCCCGCAGGGGCGTAGTGCTGCAGCCAATAGCATCTCAGCCTTCAGTGCATGCGCGCGCGCGCAGCGGCACTACCAATTGGGTCAAATGCACACAAAAGGTACGTAACAACGAATCATCCACTTGTTGCTTGGCTGCACTTAAGTACGGGATGTGTCCGCCCACTAATGCACTGATGCGACCGTGGCGTAGCCCGTAGCATTATATTAACTATAAATAAATGAATTAGATACTTTCTTACCTTTATAAATTGTCCTCTATTTATATTATAAGATATATATATATATCTAACGTTAAGTATAAAAATAATTTTATTATAACTATATACTTATACTTATACTATATTATAAGGCTTAAAAGTATGTTAATACTTTTAAATAATACTTAAGATACACGAATAGAAGGTATATACTACTAAAACAAGGATGCTAGGAGTAGAGAAATATAACCTCCTCTCCTTATAAGTAGTAATAAGGTTATCTATATATTTCTTTCCTCTCTTAGTTTGAGGTTATATTAATATTGGATGTAGTAATTAAAGTATGAAAACGCTTATAGATAATAGCTTTAAGGGTATAAGTTTGAAGCTTAAGAAACCCTAGGATTACTCCCTTAGAAAGCTTAAGCTAAGACGTGATACATTTATTACTTATGTCATATTTCTATAATTACATTTGAGAATAATATTAATAACTTAGATATAATCCCTAAAATAAGTAAGGAGGATAAAGTAAGTAGAGAAAGAAGTATGAAGCAAAGTTATTCAAAGCTCCCTCTTTGCTTTACTCCTCTTTATAAAAATAAGGAGATAGAGCTAGTACGTCTATTTAGTAATTATTATTTTACTTATATTATAAATAAACTTTTTACTTCTCAATATTAGCTATTTCAGCTTCTTTTTAGATTATAATATATTAAGTAGGAAAGTCCTTATAGTAGGTTAAGTAGTATTAGACTAAAAAGAGTTATAACAATATCTTAAATATTAAGCTTAGGGATACAAATTAGCTAAAGATTGAAAAAAGAATAAAAAGAGAGAGAGGAAGTTTTACTAGTAATTTTAGGAGTATAAATATATTTTCAAAATAGTAGATTAAAAATATAATTAAGAGCTAGACTTATAATAGTTAAGAGATATTTTAAATAAGTATATATAGAGGCACCTAAGTACTTAGTCTATTAAAAAGAGAGCAGCTAAACTATAGCTACTTATAATTATAGTTAGAGGGGTAACCCTTTAGAAAAAGAGTTATTCTATACCTAAAGTAAGCTATATGACGTAGTAGGCGTTGGTGGGCGCGGACGATGCCTGAAGGTATCACGATACTTCGTTTTCACTACGATTCCGAAAGGCAGAAAAGCATCCCTGGAGATGATGACACCACATCTTTGGTCATGTTGGCACAGCGGGATCGGATCACCGTTAGCAATAAGAAATTACCGGGCTTGTGGCAATCCTACATGTGCAAAAGACGTCCCAACAGTCGAGCATCACATGCGTCTCTATTCTGGGTAGTGGCATACAAGTAAACTCAGCTGCAAATCCTTCCGATTCCATCCTGCTCAGCCCAAGTTGTGCCAGGCTGTATGAGGATTTTGTATCAGAAATTCCGATCTTCACGCTTCTTCAACCGTCTCAACCTTCACTTCAGCTTCGTCTACGTGGTTGGAGAGAATCATGCCAAGAAGAGCTTCTAGGGAACGGGACCGAGAAGCATTCTGTGGAGGACTTGCGTCTAGGATGAACTGCTGCCGAGCAGGTGGGCTTCAACCTGAATACCTACTCACCCGCCTCGTCGCTTCCTACGGTGGCTCCCAGTGACATGTTTGTCGGTAATACACGATGATACCCTGAGATGCAGCCGCGAGCAGGGCTTAAAAATGAACCGTCAGCGCCATGGCTCAGCCTGCTGTCCAGAGAAGCAAGAAATCGATGGTGCCATTGCATACCCTTGTCTGCTGTACGATCCCTGTCACCAGAGCCAGTGGCACTAGACGAGCCTACCAAGACCATGTGCATTGATGTGAAGAATGAAGAATGTAGAAAAGGCAACACTCCTGGCGCAGGTAAAAGATTGCCATGGCGATATGATTTCCTGAGATTACGTCCAAAGGGTCTCGTCACTGTGTTCCCTTTCCCAGCCTGTCTTTTTTGTAACAATCGGCCGCCCTGAGCACGCCAACGATGTTGCTCTCGACGGTTTTATTGGGCCTGTGCTGCGGCCTCAGTCTTGCACGACCATCGTCCTCACTGAGGGGAATCTCACGTCGTCAGAATGGATCTGAGGACAAGCCGATGTGCGGAAAAATCATTGATGCCGTCAATGAAGGTATATTATGTGTTGAAGTCTAAGATGTGTATGAAATATGTTGACAAAGCTAGGATATCGCTTGTTTTACGCCGCCGACGCTTACGAGTGCCTGATTAGCGTTCCGTTTCACGAAGCGGTAGCTCTTCGATTCATCGAGTACTACAACACAACAATGCAGTTCCAGAGTACCCTGGCGCATCTCAAGAACCCTCCAGAGAGCTACCAGCAGCCTGCTTTTGACCTCATGAAAGGCTTGGACGATCTCAAGAACAACGTCACGTCCGGCGTCTTCAAAAATCAATATAACTTCCAAGCCGCCTTGCAATATCTCGTCTATTCGGTTCATGACGCCCACGTTGATCTATACGCTGGTGTTCTTTCTGCATTTTCCTTCGCCAGTCCTAATCCCTTGGTCGCGGCATCAATTGACGGAAAGGAAGCACCAAAAATCTACTTTGCTGGTGCGTTTGTATACGATGCCTCAATTCTGTCCCTCACGTCATAGACTAATCCGCTGACCTGGTCGCGAGAGACGATGTGATCGATCGCCGAAGAAACATCACCAATGGTCTACCCGTTACTATCTCCGCCATTTCGCACATCAACGGCGAGCCGGCCGTGGAGTATTTGACTAAGTTCGCGGCCGTTCAATCTGTTGGCATGCTCGAGCCCCATGCCGACTGGAACGAGCTCATGGATAGCCCGGCCCAAGACATTCAAGGTGTCTTCAGCATCTTCTCCGGCGCAAGTACCTTCTACCCTGGCAACTCTCTGAACTTCACTTTGGAAGACCCGAACACACCCCCAAAGATAACCTATTGGCTTGCCATCTACAACAATGCGGAGTTCACCGGTCCTTTGACAACGGGAGGCGACTTTTATAACTTCTTCGTCCTGGGCTTGCTACCGGCATCTTACAATGAAGTTTCCCTGCCGCCAACATTTGGGGGCCCGTCTTCCACAGACGCGCCTGCTACAGAAGATCCACCTACCGAGAGCGAGCCTACCCAGACCAGCGACAATAATAACTGGTATAACGCAAGTTTCGGTGCCTTTCCGCAAAAGCCTGACATTGCCCAGTATGACCTCGGTCTGTACGGTGACGGTGTCCTTACGGGATATTTCTATGACGATATATCAACTGGAGTTGTTAGCATTCCTAACTTTGAGCTATATGGCTGGAATTTCGGCAACTTCAGTCAGTCTCTGGAAGATTTCATGGACGGAGCCAAGGCAAAAGGTCTTTCACGCATCATCATTGATCTGCAAAAGAACTCTGGCGGGTCAAGTGCTGTCGCTTTGCTGATGTTCCGGGAGTTCTTCCCTGGGATTGACCCCTACACCGGAAGTCAGCGACGCAGCCACGACCTGGGCAATGTCCTTGGTTCAGCTACGACGCGTGAGTATCAAGCGTTGGCAGTTGGCACAGAAGATGAAAAAGATACTGCCCTGGCTCTAACGGCAGATGAGTGGGTGATTACGACGAGGGTCAACGCCGAAACGGGACGTAACTTCACCTCATGGGAGGAATATCAAGGACCTCGGGAGCAGGTTGGAGACGACTTTTCACTTGTGGTAAGTAAATCAGCGCGAAACATATTGACGAGGACTTCCGTGTGTGCTAATGCCAGCGTAGGAGGAATATGATCTCAGGAACCCAGACTTCCAACTTGCTGCATTCGATGGTTGGATCCTCAACCGTTACATCGACGGCGCCGATGCAGGAACAGAAGCTCCTTGGCGTCCTGAGGATATTGTAATCGTAAGTTAGAAGTTGCATACATATCCGAAGTGTGTTCTTCTGACTAACACCTGTTCTCGAAGCTCACGGACGGGACCTGTTCGTCGGCTTGCACCTTGCTTGTCGAGCTTGCAACGACCCAGGGCGGGGCTCGAACTGTCGCCGTCGGGGGTTCTCCAAAGCCGGGCCCAATGCAAGCAGCCGCCGGCACTCGAGGCATGTGAGCATACTCCACCGACGAATTCGATATCGACGTAACTTGGATCCGCAACTTGAACGAGACTGCCGAGGCCATACTTCCCGCAAACGGAGACGACGCGGGCATCTACGTCAACTATGCCGGCTTCAACTTGCGCGACCAACTACGTGAAGATGATTCGTCTATGCCTCTTCAGTTCCGCTACGTTGCGGCTGACTGCAGGCTGTACTTTACGCTCGACAACGTCTACAACATGTCGGCCCTTTGGCACGATGTTGCTCGTGCTGCATTCCAAGACCCTAGTTTGTGCGTCGAGGACTCCACGGGGTATACATCCAGAAACGGGGACAGCACGCCAAAAGCCCCTCCTCGGCCTTCGACCGTCCCTGTTGTAGCGCCAGAGCCTGCAACCATATTCACGGTCGACCTTGATCCCTCAACCGATGGCGGCCTTCCGGCTGGAGCACCCAGGCTTGGTTCATCGATCGAGCCGGCATTTTGTGTGACCCGAATAGGCCTGAATCCTTGTCCGGGAGGCGGTTCTACGCAAACAGCCTCGTTCACTTGCGGGGGTTTCACTCGGACTGGTTGTGTCTGTTTGCCAAGTTGTCAGGCAGGTTGGCCCTGTCCAGGCAACAAGAGGTGCGTTATTCGCAACACCCAGCAAACAACAGAGAGTGCGGACACGATTAGATCTTTCTCGGAGAATGTCCCAATCCCGAATTCCCAGTTGAACGACATCCAGTTCGGCTACTGCCCGCCTCCGGATGATACCTCCAAGTTGTGCCAACCTGGCCAACCTAGCCAACCTGTTGGTGGTGGGGGTCAATCGGTGCCGACTACACCGACACAGCAGCCGATATCACAGACAGCGGCAGCAAAGCCCGGAGGAGCATCCAGGGGGGGGAGCAAAGGCAGACTTGGAAAGCCCAAGTACCCAGGGACCAAGCCAAAATAGGCTCCATCCTCTAACAGATATCGCCGATGGTTCAGTGGATGTTCTTGGGCCAGTTTTGTGATTATATACCAATCTTAGCATGCAAATGAACAGACGTATTCTTCCAAAGTGTCATTGTGGTGAAGACACTGCCAGAACTTAAAGACCACGGTGAATCGAACGATTCTGAACTTGCGATGATCTTAGAAGTCCCCCATTCGCGTGCTCAACTGGGGTTCAAAACTAGGATCCCATTCATATTATTAGAAGGCGAAGAGTGCCTGAATTGTTGAAAAAGTTAGCTGAATTTCCAGTCCTCCGAGCCAGAAAAGGGGCGATACCAGATGAGGTTACGTATGTAAGGCCGGGGGTGGCATGCGTGGAAGCCTAGCTCCGTTATTGTCCTGCAGCCTGGGAAACCCCCGCATTAACAAAATTGCCTTTAGAATTGGTCACATCCGGATCTACATGTTACATATACCTCATGGCTCAAGCGAATAAGGTGTTACGGACTGTGGTTGGAACAATTGTGAGCCATGAGTGCCGAAACATTCCGCGCCAATATCGAAAGCGGGGAAAGTCTCGGGTCGAATGCCACGATCGGATGCTGCGAATCGCTTTCATTTACTTGGACGAAGTCTTATGGGACGGCGGAGGCGTATTCAAAGTTGTTGATCGACTTCACGAACGCGGTTGGTCGTTTGGACAGGGAGACCACAAATTTAACCCGCAAGATTCCCGAGAAGAAGCTACGTGGACTCGATCAAGGAAAAGACTGACTTAATGACAGCACTCTGGATATGTTCTACCTCTCCCAGCTAGCAGCCGGCATTTACCGCTCCTCCGACCACGGCGAGGGCGACTTTGCCTCAGCAGATGAGTTCGATGAATTCTACGCCGAGCACCGTGAACATCTGAACGAGGACGCGTGGCGACGGTACTACTCCCCTGCTCCTTTTGCGCAGGCACACTCGGCTCGTTTCTACCGAGTCCCCGACTTGCAAGACCTGCCAGACTCGAGTGACCCTCTCGGGCGCCCGCGCCACAAAGGAAACGGCCATCTGACTAAACTACCGCGCTGGGCGCGTAACGCTGTGCGAACTCGCCGACGACAGCCGGACCTCCCCGTCGAGACCATCACGCAGATGGCCCTGGAAACCCTTCAGAAGACCATCGCACGCTTGCCGGCAGACCACCGGAGCGTCCAGCCGTACTCGGGGACCCAGGCTTGCTTCTGGCTCAAGTATATGGCAATAGACTCTCCTGTCGAGCCCTCCAAGGACGCGTAGAACCCCAACGAGTTCGGCATTTATGTCGCACAGGGAGGCTTCGACATGTGGGCTTGGGAGGCGCACTACTCGCCGGAACGATGAAACGCTACCGAAGCGCGGCGTCTTGAGCCGGACCTGGATGGGACGCGCAAACGCGAGGTCGAATGGTGCGGCTGGCCAGATGGTGGCGTGGGTGAGCAGGCGCGCAAAAGAGGATGGGAGCCGGAGCTTGGGAGCGAGGAGGAGATTGCGTTCCTGGCGGCTGTTGCGTTGAAGGAGACAGAAGGCATCGATATGAGAAATCTGGACTACACCAGGCGATCGCACATTCTTCTTGGAGCGGTGCGGGCCGCCTTCGAACCGAGAGGGGACAGCAGGATGGGGAGCTGAAGCGACGGATGGTTGCTGGTGGCAGGATTGACGAGTCCAGGGCGGAGTAGTGGACTCGGCAAGTTTTGACGCTCATGAAGCCGTATGTGAGCGACCTAGGTGAATGGCCTACCTCTGAAGAAGATCGGAGTGAGTTTGTTGCGCCAGATTCTACTGGAGAATGGGCAGCTTTTTGCCAGATGGAAGCTGCCTGACCCCTCCATAGAGTTCAACTTCGAGCTGAAACCAAAGAAATAGCTTGTTAATGTCGACAGCAAATGATACTTTGAATATTTCATATATCAAGTTTTAACATTATGTCCTACACTGGTGATGTCTTCACATCAACCACTCTGAACTATACTATACATACTTTGAACTATCATTTTGTACATGAACCAAACGCCAACTGACATCCCGTCCCGCAGTAAGCATTGGTGCTTCCACAGTAGCCCCATTCAGAGCAGAAATCACCGAAAGCAGATCCGAGGCAGGTCGCATCCTCGGGATCGCTGTTCGAGCTGCACGTACCGTCCGTGGAAACTGCCGGTCCAGAATCGGTACACGTACCAAAGGCTGCCTAGCACCCTGTGGTGCAGAAATCGGTCGTGTCGCCGCAGTAGCCGTACTGAGAACAGCATCCACCAAAGGCAGAGCCAGCGCAGGTTGCCCCTTCCAAAGTCGGGGCAGCATGTGCAGTCTGTCGAGGAAATCGATGAAGCGGAGGGAGCTGCAGAGGTCGAGGATGACTTCAGGCTGCTGGAAGGTCGATGGCACCGATGACAAGGAGGACGAAAACGAAGTCGACGCAGTCACTCCCATAGAAGCCAGCACAATCTCCGTGGTGTACGTAGACTTGGTTATAGCCTCAATGGTTGTCGTAAAGACGACAGTATCCCCAGGACCCCACGGCTCGGGTGTGTATGTCGGCATCTCCGAGTACGTCGTGCTTCGCGTCGTTGCCCGGCTCGGGAAGCTGGGCGTGTCGCTGGCGATCTGGCGCCTCCGTAGCTCCGGCAAGTCCGTACCGACGTGGATCGTTTCTTCGCCGGGAGGAAAGCCACGCCGATATCGTAGCCGGTGAACTCGCACGAGAGCTTGGGCCCGCCCGCAGACACGATGGCCCGCACGACGCAGCCGGACTTCATAATTAAGGACAGGTTGAAGTAGGCACCCGCATACTTGGAGAATGTGCGCTCTCGCCGGTCCCAGCCGGTCAAGGCGCCGCAGCCAGATTCTTCGGACTTGAGGCTGGAACCTCCGTCGGTGCTCCAGCCGTCGATGTTATATACTTTGAACGTATACCATCCGAATGCCGTTATCCTGTACGAAATCCTGTCAGATCTTTGTGGTTCGCGAAATAGAGACAGGTTGGTCAAATTACCAGTAAGCACAGTCGGCCTTCGCGGTTGGCTCAACAACCACTGTGACCGTAGTAGTCGGCGCGACCGTCTTAGTCGAGGTTGCGATAACGGTAATGGTCTCGGTCAAGCCGAGCTGTCTAGCAGTGAATGTCGACCCATCGTAGTCAGACGGGTTTGTTGGGGCGAAGGCCAAAGGAATATGCTTCCCATCAATCACGGTCTCAATCACGGTCTCATCGGCTGCTTGCTCAGCAGACAAAGCTGCCGCAATGTCCGGGTCATACGTGCATTCAGGATTGCCGGGTGTCGTGGTCGTCTCGGTATCTTGTCCGTTGCAAGCGGTGCTCGTCACGCAGCTGGTCTGTTACAAAGTTAGCTCGCGGTTCCCGAATCAAACAAAACATTCAAGTGTTCCAGTTGCCTCCGTTGCCCTTGAAGACGACTTCATGTACCAAGCACTGTAACTAGTGACGAGGTAAGTGCAGGCCGAGGCAGTCACGGGCTCCTCGCAGCTCTCGCTGCGAATAGGTGGTCGCCGTTCACGTTGGAGTATTGACGCGGACATCCTTGCAGCATCTGAACCAAGTGACCTCTCGTCTCCGTACTCGCCACACATCGTGAGGCCATCATGTCAGATTCTCGCCCTTCAAATGCACGCCAGTCTTTACCGGATGTTCCGAACAACGAGCGACCAATAGTCACCGCTAATAGTTTGAGTGGCCAAGCCTCCATGATACAGAATAGACGCCCGACTACTTTCATTGCTGAGATTTCCACCTTTGCTACCACTGCATGATGACCGAGGTCTGTAGCCTGATTGCACCCTCTTCTTTTCCTGAAGTAGCCTTATTACTTGGGTCTAGATATCTCACAGGTTTCGTCTCCCCTCCTTCCCCTCTGGTCATGGCCGTCGTTCTCTTTGACCTCATCACCATCTCATCTTAGTCAATGGTTTTACTTGTGCAAGCCCAGGATGAAGCTCTGGGCTGTCCTCACTCCTGCTGCGGCGGTTGCGGTCATTCCATTTGAGGGCGTTTCGCTGCACAAGCGCGCCGGGGCGAAAAGCCACATCGAATATCGCATCGTCTCCAAGCTACTTGAACTCTCCTCCCAGATAACCCACCGTGCATGCGTGCTACAACAATTCAGACCGATGGCTCTTTGAATAGTATGGGGGGGATGCGTTGATATTAGTCCGAGAGCTGATATATCGATAACAGGCTGAAGCCGACGCCATCAACGTCAATGATGAAAAGGCGGTGCAGTCGAGGGGGACCTCGGGTAGGCAGCTGAGAAGCGGCACTTACATATCCCCTGCCTTTCAAGACTTTCCGGAATACGATCCTTCCGCGGGAATACCTTGGGACTGCGTCGTGACCATGGACTCCGATGCTTGGAACGGTCTCAACAAGGCGTGGATACCTAAACATTATGAGTTCCCGGAAGATAGGGAAAAGAACCCGGGCACGTGCAAGCCGCTGCAGCTGTGGACACCAAGATGGAGTAAGTGACTCAAACGTCTCATGGTCAAATAATCCGTCACTAACGAACCGCCTGAAGAGGCCAACCGAAAGCGTTTCTTGACCAGCCTGAACGCCGCGTTCACGGAAGACACCACGGTCCTCTTCTCCAAGGTGTTGGGCCACGAGGAAAAGATTCAAGCGTTGATTCCAACGGCTGTTATTGCTAAAGGCGAGGTTTACCTTTCACAGTGTGCTGAAAGAGAGACAGTTTCTAATAAGCAGATTGGCAGTCTTGGAACTGTCGATTGGAGCACTGAAAGCATGCCTGGTTGGAGTATGGGATCCGATGCTGTGTAGAAGGTACAAGTGATATGGAAGGCTTGTTTCCGGGTTTTAGTGCGCCTTTTCTTGTCCGAGAGAGGTCTGCTAGAATGTTGATTGAGTACGTTGTCAATCGACGGTCTTGGTGAGGGCACCTGTCAATGGTCTTCTCTCTGTATCTCAGAAGGCATTGGTTCACTATCGAACTCACAACAGGGTGGAAGCGAACAATGAGACAGAAAACCGGCTTTCCTGGGCTTCAAGGGCCAGGTCTGCGCCCTCCTATGCTATCTTGCCAAGGCCTGCACAAGCCTACCATCCTAGCTGTGGCAATATGAATGCGTCAATGAAGCCCAGATGATGTTTCCCCCAACCTTGTGTGTTTCAGTCAATTTGTGACGACTTGGACCTTGGAAAGTCACGTGAAAAAGATTTGTATATACATGTAGTCAGACTCCCGTTCGCGTGGTCGGCGGACTGAATGCGAGACGACTCTACTTGTGTTCATGTCACCAGTAGCAGTCGGCCATTTGTGTCCGGCTTTTTCTGTTCGTGGGGAGAGTCTCTAGGTAAGCTTCTGAATATCTCACTGGTTGCTCACGAAGTGCTAAGTGTGAATGCTGAATCTGAAACATGTATTCAAGTACTCTTCCGCTTACTGACCGTGTCTGCGGCTTTAAAGCTCCGATATGTATGTCTTGGCGCAAAGATATGCGAGCGCCAGCGTCACTATCTCACCGAGCGAATTGATGGACAACAAGTAGGCGATGTTAAATATATGGCTGTTTTGTCTTGTTCAGACACGCATCACTTTGAATTTGGAGATCGGTCGCTAAAACGCTACAAAAACCATCGGAAATCAGGGCTCCGAGGTCCATCACCAAGCTTGGAGGTTGGCACGTCACTGGCGGTGAGATTTACGCCTTGAGTGCGGTTCCTCCGCTTATTATCCCACGTCATGAACAAACCCAGCGAAAGCGCGCATACGATACCCGTTGCGCCGAAACAAGCAGTAGTAATTAGGGCCGGTGCGTACTTGGGTGCGTCAGGCTTGCGGAAGATGTTGCTGCTAACAAGACCCATCAAGTTTGCCAGAGGAACGCCGATGGATGTCAAGAGCACGCCTATCGCCTATCAGCATCGAGCACAAAAGCACCATGGACCGGTAACGACTTACGCTGGTTCTCATTCACGACGTTGTTGTTGTACCACGTGGACAAGAGAACACTAGGAGCAGAGGTACCCCAAGTCATCATGAAGCACGCGTAGTATGCTAGCTTGATCTCGCGCTCGACATCGTCAATCGCGGCGTAGATGACGAAGCCGATGAACGTCAGGGAAAACCCCAGCGCGATGAATGGGAAGCGAAGACGACGCCAGTCGGAAAGGAAGGCCAAGATAAGAAGCATCACGGCACCGGTGACGTTGGGCGCAACGGTGTACAGGTTCGTCTTGACGGTGCTGTAATTCAAGCGCTGAATAATCTGAGGCATGAACAGGGAAACGCTCTGAAGGGGTACTCCGAGGCAGATTTCAATGGCCAGGAAGCCGAACTATTGCAACTATAGTCAGCGTACACGGTTCAGTCTTTGCGTTACACAACCGCAACGGCCTTACCGTAGTTGGGTGTCTGAAGACTTTAGCACTCTCTCTGATGCTCATCTTCTCCCCGACGACCGAAGAACTGTCGACTCGAACTCGATGGAAGGCTAGCACCTTCTCCTCGGGCGTCAAGAACTTAGCCTCGGAGGCGCTGCGAGGCAGATACCAAAAGGCAAAGATGGCGAAGAGAATGGTCGCAGTTGCTTCTATGATGAACAACCAGCGCCAGGGGTATAATTTCGTATTCTTGATTTGGAACACACCAAAGGCGAGAAGTCCCGAGAATGCATTGGCCTAAGCAACTGTCTCAGCTGCATGCGATGCTGGGAGGAGTTGAAGCAATTCTGGCAGTGTGACCTACAATGTTTGAAGCGGCATAGAAGATAGCCAAGCGGCGAGCTAGTTCACCGCGTCGATAGAACGTCGTCAAGTAGTAGATGACGAGCGGGAAGAAGGCAGATTCGCTCATTCCCAAGAACCTGGTTATGCTTATCAAACATGCAGTTTTTCCAATGCCACAATTAAGGCACTTACCACCTAAGGGCGAAGACACCGCTGAAGTTTTGCGCAGCAGCCATGAGCATTGTCATGCTGCCGAAGGTGAACATGAGAATGGGAAGAACGACCGCAGCGCCCAACTTCTTGCCGATCAGGGCGACAAATGGCGCGGCGGCGACAAATGGGACGAAGAAGATGCTGACAATGAGGTTGTATTCGCCATCTTTGAAGTTGAGATCCGTACTCAAACCAGCGGTCTCGGCGTTTCCAACGTTGCCTTTGTCGAGGGCGTTGAAGAGGTCTTGGTATTCACGTTAGTGAAATGCCGGGAACGAGGCACTTCAGTTGTTGACATACACATGGTAGCAAGGACCGGCATCAGTCTGAAGTCCAGCTTGCGACATAAGCGTCGCTCTGCTTCCTTGTCGACCACATGAACCTCGTCGCCGTAGATGTCGCCCTTCGCAGCGTCGATGTCGTGCCCATCCGTGGAGCCCTCTCGGATCGATCCCTGGCGGTCGGCCGCTCGGGTTATCTTGTTGTCAGCCTGATCCTCCATGTTGAATTGAATTCGTCCCGAAGCAGACTCCCTATTCAAATGGAGGCCGAGGATTATTTGTCACGCGGAGGCGTCGTGTGACGTGTAAGGAGGGGGAAATATGTTCGGACGACGGCGCAGGTAGACGCTGGCGTAGATAAAGTCGCCTCAAATCGACTGAGTGACAGGCCTATCGCCTCCATGTAAACACCACCGCATCTTATCATCCCGGCTACACGGACAGGATTTCTCGGCTGCTTTGCGCGTGATGTTGGGGTAACGCATGGGCAGCCAGAGATAAGGGTGATACCTGGGGTGGATCTTTACTCCAAGTCGTCCCAGGATAAGTTGTTCTCCGACGAATGGGCTTAGCACAACCCCAGATTGATCGGCGCACCTCAGTCCTCTGGTCTTTAAGCTCTGACCTGCCTGCCATGGAGATGGTGCTGATCAACGCCCATTGAAAGGTCGCTCGAATGGCTGACTGCATAAGGGATAACCAAACGGATTCAGGCCCTATGCAGGATTTCAGTCAACGGTAACACCCTAGTAGTAGCGGTTCGCGTGTTCTGGAACGTTTCCTCTTCCATGATAGTAAGCACCATCTCCAGTGTACTGAGTCTCGGCTGACACCCCGCACTCAATCACGACTTTCGGCTTGCCGTTCATGTCTGAGTTGCCGTAGTACAACGCTTGTGGAATTACCCGGCGAAGGTTTAACAATCCGGCACTCAGGACTTGTGTGGACTTGGTTCCGAACGTCTTTTCGTGGGGGTCAGCGCAGACAAACTAAGTTGACACCACGTTTCTTCCTGGCAACAGGTAAGCCTTCATTTAACGTTACTTCGAAATCTTCTCTCTTTTGCGCCCCATTGCCGGTTGGTCCACTTCTTCCGCCTCGAAAGACTCAATAATTAGTGGACGAGCGCTATCATTCGAGTTTAGTGCGGGGAATGGAGATGATAGGGCGATCCGGTTTATTAGGGCGATCATACCTGGTCTCTCCGCGGGGAGCGTCGCGGTTCCGACAACGGAGTTTCTTCCGACTTATATCGGGGAACTATCAGAGTTCGATCGAGGAGAGAGGGTTTGGAGGTCAAGCAACAGGACCATTTTTACCAGACAAGTTGTTTTCCGTCCTCAAGTGGCATGCGTGTGATCCCGACAACTTGCTGCACCATACCAAAACCCTGGCCTCACACACCATCTTTGTATCACCAACCAAGATGTCCTCCGTCAAGACCCCAGTGCTGACCGATAAGGCCCCTAAGCCTCTCCCGGGCATCTACAGCCAAGCCATCATCGCGAATGGCATGGTCTTCTGCTCCGGGGCCGTCCCAATGGACCCCGAAACCATGCAAATCATTGACGGCGACGTCAAGGCTCACACCGTACGTGCATGAGCCCTGGCCATCTTCCAGCGTGCTGCCAAGCTAACATGCGTTACAGCACCAATGCATCAAGAACCTGACGGCGATCTTGGAAGGTGCCGGTACCACCATCGATAAGGTTGTCAAGGTCAACGTCTTCCTCGCTGACATGGACGACTTTGCTGCAATGAACGAGGTTTACTGCACATACTGGGGCGATGTGAAGCCTTCAAGAACGTGAGTCAACAGACTTTCCCCCTTCTATATCCACGCTGACGGAGTGATTCTAGCTGTGTGGCTGTCAAGACCCTGCCACTCAACGTCGATGTTGAGATTGAGTGTATTGCTGTTTTGTAGAGGTTGCTACAGCTGAATTTAAGAAGAATAACCCGTGTCATAAACGTGAAAAAGTCTTTCTGGTTGTACCGTTGATTTTGTGCCGCCAAAGAGTAATAATGAAGACCTCTCGCATATACCCGGTAATTCGTGAGAAACCTATCTTATGAGTCCTCAGCAAGCCCAAAAGACATAGGAACTGAACATCTTTCTACTTTTTGAAATGGTTCGCTCATACTTGGGGCTGAAAAGATCAAGCATATTCTGTCCCTGAAGTCTTCTTGGTGCTTAGATTTAGTTAAAGGGGTCATTTCTAGCATCTGACTTTTCGACGCTTAAAGCAGTTCGATCAATTTGTCAACAAACAGCCTGATAGCCCTCCTGCCGTCCTCCAAGGCCTCATCCATAGCGATGAAAGGATGCGGTTGGCCCTTCATGACGTGCAAGTCAACCGCAACCCCGGCGTCTGTCAACTTCTTGCCAAGAGCTTCGCCCTCGCTTCGCAGCACATCCAGTTCGCCCACGACGATAATGGCGGGAGGAAGCTTCGACCAGTCACCCTCCCACAGTAATGGACTCGCCTCAGGATGCGCCCAGTCTTCTCGCTTGGGCAGGTAATGGTGGCGGTACCACATCATTTTCTCCGCGGGCAGCGCGGGGGTGAACTCGTTTTCCTTCCAAGATGCGTGCTCCGGCCTAGAGGACTCAACGACCGCCGTGTTATCCGCCACGGGCACGGAGAGTAGCTGAACCGCTATGCGCGGTATGTCGCTACGGCTGGCGGCTCGTTGGCAGAGAACCAGAGTCAGGTTTCCGCCAGCTGACGAACCGCCGAGGGCGATGCGGGACGTGTCGAGGCTGAGCTTCTCGGCCCCGGTGGAAATTGCCCAGAGGAGAGACTCCCAGCAGTCATCGACCGCTGCAGGGAATGCATCTTCTGGCGCAAGCCTGTGGTAAGCATGTTAGGAACTGCTCAGACATAGGAAGGATGAGGTGGCTTGCCGGTAGTCCACGCAAAGAGTTACGCATTTCGCCCTGTTGCTCATGTTCGTGGCGATTACGTTCTCGGTGTCGATGTTTCCCAACACCCAGCCGCCGCCGTGAAACCAGATGCAGAGCGGCCACCCTTTCTCGGGCTTGTCTCCCAGCGGGGTGAAGGCTCGGACCAGGAAGTCCGGGCCGGTCGTCTCTTTTCTCGGAATCTGAAAGTCCTGGGTGCTTGCAACCTCCAGCTTGGGACCGGCACCAGGGATGAGAGTTCCGCTGGCGCGAGACGCCGATATAGGCTGGTGATGAACGACCTGCTTGTCGAAGACAAATTTGTTGTAGAACTCCTTGTACTCCGGGTTGATTCTATCAAGAACCGAAGGATGCAAGGGATACGGTGGCTCAGGCATGATCCTGAGTTCTTGAAGCAAGTTGTGGCTTAGGGGTCAGATCGGGTTGGCTCGACTGATCCTGGTGGTGTGTACCTCAGAGGCTCTTTGGGTATTTCGTCTCTGTCTATGTGACAAAGACGATGTTTCCGGCTGCAGACGGGCATGTGTGTACGGCTTTCCAGGACTCCGGTAAGCGGATGGCCTAGTTGGCCGATAACGTTCTCCGAGCGCAGCAGTGACCCCCACGTAGACCGCATTTGAAACCCTCATTGAGGAAGCTTTAGAGCGGAGAAAGCAAAAGCTGCCAATGATGAGGTATGCAAGGTTGCATCATACCGAGAACTAGGTCGAGGTGCACAGGAGACCCCGCATAATGTTCCTAGCATGATCCAATGCTTGTTGATGGGCAGTGCGATCTGTCGAGACTTGGCATCCACTGCTACAAGAGATCGCGCTTGGGTGGTTATAAGCCTGCAACTTGCGGGGGAAAACATGCGGAGAGCATTGAGTTAGAATTCGTTTTACGTACTCATAAGTCAGTCGGGCCATCGATCACGGCTCGAAAGACACTTCTTGCTGCGAAGGAATCTAGAGAGCCCGAGGACATGCGGCGCCCATATGAACGCAGCCGAACGAAGCCCAAGTCTAAAGGCATGGAAAGCTCAACCCGACTTTTGCTACTGAAACGACGCGCTGAAGAAGGAACACTGCGGCGTCGCCAACAGATACCAATGTTCGAACCAAGTGTTGTGCAAGAGATGGAGTCTGACAGTATCGGCTTGGCAGACATAAAGTATCCTGCGTGTCATAACTGTACCTTGATTTGGCGCCACGATCTGTCCTTGAATCCATCGGGCATTCAGAAGTCCTACGGAGATGTGTGCGCGCTCCTGGTGGACACCGCCGTCAAGGTATGTACGAATCCAGGGCCCAACGCATATTCCAGTTGGTTACCTTTCGTATGAGCCCAGGTCATAACGAGTTCTTGGCTAAAGTTCAGCATGTGCTGCTTCTTCAAGTAGTCGAATGCCTTGGACAAGCTGTTGGGTGCCGAGGTTTGAGTTGCGTGAACGGAGTTCTTATGTTCCCCGTAGCAATAGTATTGGCTCGAGTAGTCGAGAACTCTCATCTCGGCATTGGGGAAACTCGGAATCAATTCCCGTTCCCGTGCAGCAGCATCCATCAGTCTCATCAGCTCCAAAGCATTCCAGCAGGCAGGTGGCTGTCGTCGAGTCCTGGTCAAGTCTCGTATATCAGGTAACCCAAGCCGAGAATAGCCGTCGTGGGCATCAATTATTGGTGTATCGTCTCTATACCCTCCGAAACCCCTAGTCCAGTGTTCGATCAATCTCCGCGTCGGTCGTGATGGCACATCGAGTTCCGATCATTGTTTGTCTTCCACCACCCCTTAGTCCACGTCAACACCACGCTTTCGCAAGTCGGCCTTGGCCTCCTCGATCTCCGCTACCAACTCCTTGTGCGCCTCAGGGACATCATTGAAGGTCATGACATTGTATCCGAGTCGAGCGAGGAGGTAGGCGCCGAAAGAGACGAGGAGCCAGAAGGGAAGCTGCAAACGCTTAGTTAGCAGAGTGTCCTTTTTTTCGCCAGGTAGCCGTAGGAGTTGAGTGCCGGCATCAGCTCGACGACGAAGAGAAGGTACGTACGACGGGGATGATCTGCTCCTGAATCTTGGCAGGCACGGGCACGAGTTGGAGGTAGAGCGCGAGGTAGAGCTGAATTATTGCAAAGGTCAGCCTGGATTCTGAAAGTCGAAGTGGGATGAAGGGAGGGGTCGTACCGAGCTCACGAGGAGCGCAAGGGAGATGGTCTGCTGCGCGCGGGTCATGGTTGTCGTTGATGGTAACGATACTATAGCGAATTTGAGAAAGTCTTCAGTCGCTGGACTTGCGTGGGGGTTCAAGCGCGATAAAAGAGTGACTGGGAGCTGAGGTTCGTCGCAATCCTGGATTCTGCCGGTTTGGCGGTTTGCTGGCACCTTGAGAACAAGTGACTAAGCCGAGCTCAGGCCTTCCGAATGTGTACGTGTACGTATCTTGACCCACCAGTGACGCTTGTGGGGCACACACGTATCTCATCTCACTTTCAAGTCCTCTCACTCACAGAATTACTTCGCCTTGCTCATTCAATGAGATGCTTGTTTTCCATGAGTTGTCCATCAATCATGGTCTGATTACAACCCATAAGCTCAGTTTTCATGAGATTGTTGCTCGTTATCTCGAAGCATGTCATTGATCTGAAGGATCTCCCCGCTCAGCTCACTGACTCTGGTGCGTTGTGACTGAACCTCGCCTGACGACACAAACGGCTTATGAGAATGAAGCGAGTTTCTCGGGTCACCATCATGATATGTTCAATTCTCATCGGAAACTATATACTCAAGAAAAAGACGGAAGTTGGCAACACGCCACCAGCTATTGCTCTACTTGGGGCTATCGACACCTGGCTTACCCTGCAACTCGATCGCGTCGACGATATAGTTCGCACTCAAGAACTCAGCATCGCCGGTTCCAGACACACCAAGAGTCAGGGTATTCGTGCCTTGCTTGAGCGCCCTGGCTGGCACATCCCACGTGTACACGTCCCCGAAACCACGGTACGCTCCTCGGGTCACACCACGCGAGTCGATCAGCCTCTAGTCAGACGCGTTAGCAGTTTTTCCCGTCTTTGCAGGCACCATCGTTTAACTTCAACTTACCGGGGCTCCTGGATCGCTTGCTTGCCATTCGTTAATCTTCGCAATTGGCCGGCCGCCCTTGAACGATAGCGTCGTCCCAACCCTCAAAACCACGCCGTCGAGCTGATCAGCCGCAAGATCGAAATTGACCGTCGCAACACCGCCAGCCTTTGCGAATAACGCCATGGGGAACTCCTTGGCTGTTGACTTGCCGACGGTATACGTCCCTCCCCAGCTCTCCATGCGATCATCAGACGGATGCATCCGCTCAATCTTGTCGCCGTTCTTGAGTTCCATCGGCCGCCCGTCAAACTCACCAATCCGCCAGATGACTGACGGCTTCGACTCGGTTGACGCCATGTCTTTCGTGACCTTCTCACCGGCGGTGACCGTGACATTATCCTGTGCGACAGGGAACTCGTCGCGGTAAATCTTCATGGTGTACGTTCCGGGCTTCATGAGCGGCGAGGTGAATTTGCCATCCGAGGCCTTTGTCCAGTATTGCGCGTCCGAGTTGTACCAGTGGACCACGGTTTCGAAGTTGCCACTCACTCCCGACGCTTTCCCGGAGACACTGCCGCGGCCGCTGTTTGGGACGTAGCCCTCGATGTTGAGGGCATCAAAGAATTTCGTGTCCAGATCGGCTGCTGGTTGAGAGCCGGTCCTGGCATCACTGTTAGTGAGACGACTGGTCGTTTGTTACCTGCCTCTTACGTGAATCGCATTGCGTAAGGTCCCAAGAGGCCAAATCGCCACGGCTCCGTTCGAACGTGGCCGCTGTTCATGTACCAGTAGAGCTCTTGGTCCCCTGTGCTCTGCGAGTTGATGTCCCTCATGAAAGGCCCGCCAGCCGAGTGCTCGTAGGCATTGCCGGGCATAATCATCCAGATACCGACGTTCTGTAGTCCCCAGTCAGCACTCTCGCATGACCACTCAAGCATGTAGCTTACGTTTCCTGTCACGCCGTGAACCTTGTCCTCGATGAAACGGTCGGAAGTGTACCTGTACAAAGCAGATGAGCAAGTGAGAACTCGTCAAAACTTCCAGGGGAGACTGCTCTCACATTTTACACCTGGTCGTATTGTCGGAGCATCTGAAAGTGTCCTTGCCTTCAAAAGCTGTGCAACCGTCAAGATCCGCGACGTCGCCATGCCATCCTTTCGGAACTGCAGAGCGTTTCAAGCGAGCCAGCCAACGCAGTTCTCCTGGGTCGATCTCGCCGGTGATATGGGTTGCCATGTAAACCGTGGGATCATCGGGTTTGGCGACGTAGTAGTGGGTTAGGGGCTGCGAGCCAGCCTTGACAGTGACCTTGACGAGGCCATTCACAGTCTCGGCCGTAACGGTCGAGTCGCCGAGACCGGAGTTAATCTGTGAATTTTTGGTGGTTCCTTGGTATTGGACGTCGTTGTAGAGAAGACTCGTGATGTCGCCATTTGCTCTGCAGGTACCGTCAATAAGTCTCCTACGCAGGTGCTTCAGAGTGAGCCATACTTGTCGATCTCGAACACCAACCCGCCGTTCGTGTCGACCTTGTAAGTAGTGCTGCCCGTCGTTAGACCAAAGGCGGCTTCTGCAGTGGCCCAGAAGAACGCCAAGGCGGCCAGGAACCTGATGTGGTGCATCCCTATGTCAAATGGGAAACGCTATCCGATCGGTTCGCGTCGACGAGGTGGCTCTCACTGAAAAGCTGCAGATCGAATTCGGCGACTATGCTCTCGAAATGACCCGGCGCTCTTACGAGTACTTATGCGCTACGCCTCAGCTTCGTCGTCATCAAGTTTCGCCGAGCAGAGAGGCATATGCTTGTTGATTTTCCCGTCCCCGGAAGCTGAATTGATACGCAAAAGCGTCGTGTCTACATTGGGCACATCACCCCTCACTTCGTTCGAAACCTTCTGTGACCTGCATACCCTGGCAACCCCACGAACCGTGGTGGCAGTGGCTGGTGGTTCATGACGCGATTAGCTTGAGCTTTGGTCGCATTGAACCATTTACATGCAACGTCCCTGGGACAATAAGCATGCGGCTAGCTCAGTAGCAAATGAGCTTGTTTGAGTTGCGCGAGTTTGAAAGATGGTACTGATCGGGGCTCGGCATATTGAATTGAGTCACCATATCATCCTCGTCGCTCAGTTAAGTTCATCACGGAGTCCGGACAGAATCATATTTCGATCAAAGTTGCACTACTTTTCCGGGAATAATTATTACACTCAAATCTTGGACTTTCTCCTTCCCTTCTCGGTCTCCAGGTAGAACCGCTTCGTCAGCTGTCGGACAGCCAAGTCAAGCAACACGTCCTCGCTGCCTCCAGGGATCCTGGCGCCGGGAACCTCGCGATAAATCTCTGCAAAACATCCATCAGCAGTCTCAACAGAAAACGGCTGGTGATTGATTTGACTTACTCTCGGCAATCTCTCCCTTTCCGGACCGCGTGTACCCGTTGCTCTCCAAACAGCAGGACGGCGCATCTGGCGCATTCGTCGAGAACGATTCCGGCATTGGCTTTGCACAAGGCGGTCAAGCCACCCAGTTCCTCATCCGCCGCATGCTTAGGCATCTTGGACAATTGGTACGCGAAGGACTCGACCCAGGCATACTGCGACTCAAGCATAGCACCGCATTTGGCGAGCCGGTGACGGACTACGGGCTGCTCGATAAGCGTCTGAGGGGAGAGTTGTCAGTGCCATCTATGCAACCGGTTGGAGCACGCGTTATGTGATCTCACCTTGTCAAAAGCCTGGCGCTGAAGGCAGTACTCAAACGCAGCGCTCAGCGCAACTCTTGCCTGCCTCGTCACGCCAACCGCGATGAGCATGCGCTCGTGGTTGAAGTTGTGCATGATGTACTTCATGCCTTCATTCTCACGACCGATCAGGTTCTCGCGCGGCACCCGAACGTCGTCTAGTTCGATGTAAGAAGTACCCGCGCTGATCTGCCCGGCAACTTTGAGGCGCCGTCTGCTCACGCCATTTTGGTCTTTTAACGGCACCACAAGAAGCGAGATACCCTTCCCTCCCGAGCCTTCACCACCGGTGCGGACCGCCATCGTTGCAAAGTCAGACATGGTTCCGTTCGTGATCCACTTCTTGGCCCCGTTAATGATGTATTCGTTGCCTTTTAGCTCGGCAGTTGTGGTGATGTTGGTGACATCAGACCCGGCGCTGCCGTCGCCGAAGGTATTGTGCCACCAAACAGCGCCAGTCGCCGGTGACATATGGTTAACTTACTCGGGTTCAGTAATCGCAATACAAGTTCTCTTGCGACCAAGCAAAAGTTCCGGCAGGTACTTTTCCTGCAACCGGGAGTTGGCATAGTGCAGCAACGGTGGAACACCGAACGCGATGCCCGTGTTGATGGAGCCTGGTGGTCCTGCGAGTCCAGAACGACTCATCTGTAATTGACATCTTAGCTCAGCGGTTCGCTGCGAGTAGTCTACGAACCCTTACCTCATCGGAGTAAATCAGGGTGTGCACGGAATCCCACTCTTCTATCGGTACTTCGCCAGGCATATGGGTGATGCCGAGCTTTCGCAGCCATTCCAGGGGCAGAGGCGCCGGTAGCGCTGGCAGAATGAAATTGGCCTGCGCGAACTTCTCGAACAGATCGGCCGGCACGTCCTCTGCTGTCTCCCAGTCGAGGGCATGCTTGTGCAGATTCTCGTCGGCGAATGTGCGGCAAGCAGCTTGGAACCGTCGGTGCGAGTCTTTGAAGATGGGCGAAGGCAAGCCCCTCAGCCAGGGCGGCTCTGCGAAAGGAACGCGGGACATGGCGGTAGAAATCGTGACGTTCGAGCTTCGCTGGTCTGAAGTCGATGTTAATGCAATGAAGATGCCTACGTAGAGAAAATAAACAGCGCCGTGCACGCAGCCGGGTCTGTTTGGGATACTCCAATAGCCTGACCGTACCTCGGCATCTTGAGTGCGGGGCTGGGGCGATCGCTTGGCGCTCGGTCCGGAGCGCCGCCTCATACTATCCCGGGTCCGGAGTGGCCCCGCGAACCCCACACGTCGGTCTGCCGGAAGTGAGGCACCTTAGGTACGCTTCGATGGGCTGCAAACCCCGTCCGGAGGTTTCCACGTGGCCCGCATGGTCACATGGTGCAACAATGTCTCAAGTCGGCGACTCGGGTCCAGGCACTGTCCGAGACTAGATTACCATTCAGAGTCTGATCAGTGAGACACATTGAGCTTGTCGGCGATCGCGAAATCAAGATGTCTGGACTAGCCCATCTTCCGGTGAGAGATTGGTGTTCTCAGCCTTGGGGTTCATGTTGTTTCCAACAATATCTATTGGTGGGATCAGTGTAGGAGCTTCCCTCAATTATCAGTTCAAAAAGTCGAATAAAATAGATCGAAAAGTGTAGGTCGCTTATTGCTCTTGTTTTCCCAAAGTCGTTCGTCCTCATCCCTAACAACGAATTAGGGGCTAGTTACCGGGGACGCGTAAAGACAGCTTGCCAGGCGAAGCTGATGAAGAAATTTAACAGAGCCTAAGGTAATCAAAGACCACAAGCAATGTCTAGACTCTGGAAGAGCATGGTGTGAGCGACGCACCTGACTCGTGGCAGGCGTCGTGACAAGCCAAACAAACCCACAGGCCACGTGGCGCGCAATCTAGGACGGGATGCCGGCAATGCGTCCGCAGCGCGGGATGTTCGGATGAGATCATGAGATATGCCGTCCACGGTCCAAGTTCCAACACATTGGACAGAGGCTGGGCTCGGAAGTACTGTACCAGTTCGGCGGTTCTGTGGGTGGGATGGTGGCCGGGAAACCCCCCCCATCCGAACTGTTGGTTGCCGACCAATAACTTGATGATCGGCGGATTCACGGATGGCTCGCATTGCAGGCATGATTGGTCCCGCGAGACGATCTTCTGAGCAGGATATTCAGACGGCGTAAGGACCCGTTGCTCACAGCCGCGTCATTTCGAGACCGGAGCAACGCCTACCTAGTACCAGGTCCCAAAAACTGTCAACAAATAGATTACGCCAAGGGTCGTCTCCCGTCGACTCGCAAACCTTCATGGACATCCATGTCGTTAATGAGTCATTCACCATTCTGTACCACGCATAAAGGCAACAGGCGCCGCCATCAGCGGCTCAATCCTCTCTTGCGAATACCAATTCTTGCCTCACAAAAGTCCTGCGCCAGCAATACGAAACACCAACCTTGGACGCTCCTCACACATCGAAACCAACATGAAGTTTACCGCTGCGGTCGCCCTGGCTTTGACGCAGATCGCGTAAGTGCGCCCTACTACCACGCGTCTCGAAGCTTAATTGTTTTGAGTTCGCACTAACAACTGCAGCCCGGCACTTGCTGGCTACGTCTGCTTGAATCAAGACCTAAGCCCGAACGAAAACACCGGCATCTGCACCGCGGCCGGAGGAAGGCCGGATAGTGGGAGCCCTTGGGCGGTTAGTGCACTTCTCTATCTGAGAATTCCCAGGCTAACGAATAGCAGTGCTGTCTTAGCGAAAGCAGGCTGAAAACTTACCAGGACGGATGCTTCGCCAACGGCGGTCTTCGGACGCAGTACGTTTTCGTCTGCTAATGGATGGGCAAGAGCGAGCAAACATGGCTTCATCCGGCATAGTGTACTTCGGCCGTATTTAAGTGAGAATCACATAATAGAACATCGCGTTTCCCACGAATGCTCCATCTTTGGCTCATTCATGGACAACCATCATCCGAAGAGATGCCGACCCCGCTTACTCTTGGTGGGTGATGCCGCCTGTTCTTGCCCACGAGGTCTTCGTATGGGAGCAACTTCATATAGCCCGCCACATGCAATCCACTAGTGTGTTTTCGCATTCATTCCGGGCTTCTAATTTCCATGTCCTAGCTCATTCCACGCCAAAATTACTGGCCTCCCATATTGTTGCTTCCAACATGTTCACGCAATCCTATAAACAAGCTTTTCCGCGCTGACGCCGCCCTTCTGCTGCAACTCGAAGCCTTTGGGAATATCTTCAAGTCCACCGAACTCCTTTTGAGGGTTAGGCTTGAGGTAACCCTCTTCCAGCCACTTGGGCAGCACCTGCAAGTACTTCTCCCAGACCTTCTTGTCTTCAGATCGGTCTCCAGTGAGGTTGTCGAAAGGTCCATACGCAAGAGGCTTGCCGAACACCGTGTAGGCCAGCGTGCTCTCCACCTTGACGTACGAAGGCGCGCTGACCTCGTCGGCCTTGCGCGGAAGGATGCACATGACGTGCCCACCCGCGGATGAGATGGTCTGCACGACAGCCTTCGTGGTGTCGACTTCGCTGATGCAGTCAAAGGCGTACTGCAGGCTGTCGTTGGCGGCCTTCTTGACCTGGTCGATCCAGTCGGCTTCCCGGTAATCAACGGTGACATCGGCGCCCAGGCTCTTGAGGAGCTCGTGGTTCTTCTTGCTGCCGGTGGCGATGACGCGAAGACCAGCCTTCTTCGCAAGCTGGACAGCGTACAGGCCTACGCTGCTTGTTCCGCCGTTGATCAAGACGGGAAAAGGTTCCGAGGCAGGAGTCTCGGGCGATGGCAAGGCAAGTCGCTGAAAGAGGGCCTGGACCACGGTCGCAACGGCCAACGAGATGACGGCAGCCTGGGAATCAGTGATGGATTCCGGTACAGGGAAGACCAAGCTGCTCTCGGTGATGAGGTACTGTGCGAAAGCACCGCGAGGGGGGTCGATGTTGCAGCCGAAGACCCAGCCAGCGACGCGCTGGCCCTCCTTGAATTGTGAGCCGTTGGGGTTCGCAACACTGCCGGCAAAGTCGCAGCCGATGATGCGTCCGGATTCCTTGGCGGCAGCGGTGGACTTCCAGTCTGTCGGGTTCTGTGCTACATAATGAACCTTGACGAGAATCTCTCCCGGTCCAGGTTGAGGGACTGGGACCTGCGTCGATGGTCAGTGGATGCGGGGCTGTTGATGGTGCGCATCGTGAGCGAATACCTCTTGTACCTGGGCGGTCTTGTCGCCCTTTGTGACGAGAGCCTTCATTGTTCCAGCCATGGCGATATTCGGGTTAAGGTAGGAGTATATGTTTGACGGATCTCAGCTGGTTGGTATACGTGATGCTTGGGAAACGAGGCTTCGAGACGTTTATCCGTGTCGACCACAGACAAGTGGGGAGTGACGTTGAAATTGATTAAAAATAATTGACTTCATGATGAAACGCTTACAAATATTGGTTGGCAGCTTGGACTTGGATGGGAATCGTTAGCGGGGATGGAAGCGTGGAATCCGCGGATAGAGTTGGTTGGTTGCGCTGGGTTATCCCCACACGTCAAAGCGGGTGAAGGGGACGTCTGTTCGGACGATCATTTGTACATGCACAATTCTACCTTTCGGGTGTCACTTGAGCTTCCTAACGCAGCACCCTCGCCCGTCAAAGTCTCCGGCGCCGTGCCGTCCTCAACCCGGGCCCTCAACGCATCAAACACACATAGTTGCTAGGGCCAAAGCCAGAGCCGCCACCGCAATACGATACACCCGCAGCCGGGAAGAAACGGTACTAGTCCTCGACGTCGGCGTCCCATGCCTTGACACGGTCGTAGTAGTCGACGGTGCCGTTGTACGGAATAAGAGGGTCCTGCATTCCGTGCCAGGTGATCATCTTGGTTCCGCGCTTCTTCATATCCGTGAGGTCGACGTTGTCCGTCCCGATAGAAGAGGTGTACTCATCCACGGAGATTCGGTGGAGTCGGTCGAAGCGTTCTTGAGTGATTCTCGAGGTGGCGATGCTCCGCGTGGAATTCTTCTCCAGGAAAACGCCAAATCAGTCGTCGGTGGCGGAGAATGGAACGTAAGTGCAGTTATCAACCTTCGTGAAGTTGGGCTGAAAACGCCAAACTGGCGTCTTGCGTGTAGCCGTACCAGAAGAAGTCGCCATCTCCGCTTCGCGATCCCTGCCAAAAGCCACTGACGGACTGCGCCGTCTTCTCGTTGATGGTAACGGTCGTGTTCGGGTTGGTGCAGGCAACAGTCTGGCCAACAAGAGAAGCGGCATCGAACTTGCAGGATCCACGCAGGGAGATGATCTTGTCGTTGACACCATCCAACTTATCCGAGGCCTCGATAGCGGCGTCCGTGAAGGCATTGAGTACGCAGGACGGAGGAACAACGTCTGCGCGTTTCATGTTAGCAGTCAAGTATAGAGCTACAGCAACAATTCGGTTCCTACCCAACAACTCGGCCAGGAAAGCTGGATAGAGAGACGCCGTCTGGAAATTCTGCCAGTTGAATGTTGAGGCTGAGGCGAAGATGCCATCAAAGTGCTCCGGGAACCGCTGCGCCATCATGTGACCCTGTCGTCCTCCGGTCGAGCATCCGTTCCAGTACGAATACGTCGGGTCCTTGCCGTAGTACAGCTGAGTCGCAGCTTTGCCGAGCTTCGCGGCTTCATCGAGAGCGACCGAAGCGAAATCGTTCAGAGCGGCCCAGTTAAGGTTACCCTCACTCACAAGACCCAAATCGGCCGTCGCCGTAGTGGAGTTGTGACCTCCATCGGTGGACGAAGAACAGTACCCGGAAGCGACAGGAGATACGATGACGCCCGCTTTTCCGGCCATCCACCTACCACCTCCGCTCATCATGAATCTCGAGTTAGTGGGCAGGGTCGAGGGGAAGACCGATGTAGGTGTTGACGTTGTTGCCTTGTCCGGGGTGGGTGTACTGGATTGAGATCCGGCAGACGTCTACCCCGGAAGCTGTTTCTCCCGTTGGGGCAGAGATGATTCCGACTCCGACGCCAGTGCCCGCGTCCATGCCGGTGCTCAAAGACTGATTCCGCAAAGCCTCAACAATGAGCGAGATGATCTCGATGTTGCTCGGCGTGAGAGAGGCAAATGCGGCCGCATTGCAGGCATTCGAGTTCGGGGCATTCACCGTCATGGCGGCGCCGAGCACCGACAGGGCGAGAGGCAAGCGAGCTGCCATCGTTGGTTGGGAAGACTTGGTGACGTCGGACAGGTTGGAGGGAGCAAGATCACGATGAGGTGAGAACCTGCATCTCTTGTTGTGTCTTATGACATAGCCGCCTCTTCAACCAAGTGACGATGTTCATCAGGGGGCTCCATCCGGCTCGAATATGTGCAGTCTGGGCATGTCGGCGTATACATGCGGCCAGCGGGGTCTTACACGAGCACGTCAGCCAGCTTCTTGTTCCGACAATCAATTTCCGATGATGGAGAAGTTCGTCCCTTCTCCGCTTCGGCTGTACTGCCCGAGCCCCTTTTCTCTCGCCGTACTTGTCTTTCCTGTGACTTGGCGGTCCAACAGGTTTCTTTCTTCGGCGGTTCACCTGCAACTGGCCAAGCCGAAGCGACTGCCGGTGTGGAGGACATCCTTGCTACATCCGACGATCTCTCATGAAAAGTTCCACCCCCACATCCAGTTGCCGCGTGAATTTTGAAATTCCGGCCGTTTCGCTCGCCGCTCGCGCCTCTCGCAGATTGCCTGCCAAGTTCTAGACTTGTTTGTGACCGATATCGCCGGGTGCTATGTCGTGAGACTCGTGACGTCGTCAGCGACCGAACAAGCTTGGCTGGTCTCGTCCGATCAATCTCATGGCTTTTGGCTCGTATCAACCCCACAGTCATCTCAGCCCGAAAGTCTCGGTATTCTTGAGATGAACGCTTGGCCTAAGCTCTGTGTGAGGACGGGTTCCATCGATTCCTTTGGTTCAAGCATCCTTCAGATAAAGCCCATCCATCTTGTTCTCAGCGGTTCCGATCGTGCACTCCGCTATTGTTATAATCCCTACAATAAGACCACTACAAACATCAACGCACATTTCTTAAGCATAGCAGCCACAGATCATCAATCAGTCAGTGAACACTCACTGACTGCTGCCCGTCGCAATGCTTCGAATCCTTCTTGTCACGACCGGCGCATAATAAAAAAACAGAGAAATTGACTGAAGAGCAAAAGCAATGGACGCTCAGGGAATTGAACCCTGGACCTTTCACAGACGTCTCTCTGGACCAAAGCTCCTGAGCCAAGTGGTGAACTCAGGGCAGGAGGAAGATGCGAAGCGAAAATCATACCCCTAGACCAAGCGCCCCTGTTTTGATAACAATTGTTTTAACAACCACACTAAAGCGTGGGGATACTGTGAGTGCCCCAGCAAGAGCGGAGCGACTCACGCTAGGCTTGCTTCCATCAATATCGACCCTCCGCTCCATTAGTTCGATCAACTGGTCGTGAAGTAAGTTGACATGCGAAACTGATGGCAGAAAATAGGGGGGAAACGGCCAGCCAGAGAGGACATGGCTTTGCTTTATGGCTAATAAGATTGACGAGTCATGCTAGGCAGCAATCTGAGATGGAATCCATAAAGAGTGGTGCCGAAGGCAAAGAGAGCTTCTTTTTTCCCTTTCTTTTCTTTTTTTTCTCTGGTTCAACTTGACAAACAACAATGGATATGAAATGCTGCTGACAGCATGAGAAGTGAGACACAACAATATTTGGCCCGCACCCACGCCGGCCTGGACTACCGGTCAGCATACAAGCAAAGTGCGCCGTTGAAAATCTCAATTTCAGGCTTAGATGGAGCTGCAATTTTGTCGAGCAACAGTAAACCGAAGCCGATCGCCGGTTTGCGTGTTGTGAATCGCGAGAAACCGAGAAATGCCAGAGCCAGGTCGCGAGATGTGCGAGCTGAGCTGCAAGTGCCTGTATATGCTTTTGGACATGCCCGGTAAAGGCTTGCAAGTGAGATATCTTTATGACCGTCATATCTCTACCAAGGTCGTCTTCGCTACTCGTATGTCTACTATTGAAGATTCCCAGGAACGGGCTAAGTCCTGAATGGAGGAAGAAGTCCGATCAATCTAGGAATGCGACTTGTGCCCAACTGTTTCAAACATTGCGTTGTCTAAGACACGAAAGAAGAGAGCCACGCAGAGCGACTCCCACGCATAGAAAACTTCATATCACCTGTGATGGCCGGATTCCTTTACCCCAGATCTTCCTCTCTTCGTATCACGACTTCAGCCGCAAGCTCCTGCTCGAGAACCTGCAATGTCCTACCGGGGCCCCCAAAAGAACCCATTGATCGTGCTTTCTGATGGGTCATGGAGCGGACGAGATGCAGGATCGCAATCAAATGATTCAAATCTCTACCTCCTCGCCAACTTGGTAGGGGGCGGAGCAGGTTTACCGAAGAAAGATGACCATGCCCATCTCCATCCAACAGGAAAGGTGCACTACACCAACAGTGTCCCAGTGGGCAGCACATTGACAGAGTGAGTACACTGGCTCGCAATTCATCGCAGGGGAATCAAGACAGTAGACTAAGAGAACTTCTTCATCAGCCATGTGTTTCGCGGTCTCAACATCCAGGACATCGAGCAGCAGTGCGTCGACACATACGAATTCCTCGTCCGCGGCTTCACCCCTCTAGAGACCGAGATCTGGATGTTTGGAGTCTCTCGTGGTGCATACATTATCCGATCCGTCGCTTGTTACATGACGTGGAGTGGGTCATCCTGCCGAGTAGACCTCTTTCCCTAGCCTTCCCTGCCTATATGATTAGCCTCTCTAGATATATTACACCTAGAGAGATTTATATAAAGAGAGATCTTTTACTTACTATAAGTAGTTATTCTTTATTAGCTTACTATTTTATAGCTATATTTAGCTCTTTATATAGTAGTATAACGTTTTCTTTATTTTTTTACTTTCTTAAATTTGTTTTAATTAAGTGTTTTATATAAATTCAATTTTAAATTTGATTTCCTAATCTCTAACACTATTTCACTTTATTAAGTATAATAATAATAATAAATAATTTTGAATGGGGGTTTGAATTAAATCTGTAGTAAAGATTAACTATAAAGCTTTACACTTAAGCTAATACTCCTAATTTCCGCTTTATCTAATTACGTTAGCTAAGATATATTTATATTTTATTATTTAGGCAGTTTTAATTTTCACTATATTATAACTAAATCAACCTCTCCAAGCTTTTATAAAAATAGTTTATAATAAAAATAGTTTATAATAAACTAATAAGCTATATTGAATTTAAGAATAATTTAGATACAACGAAGCTATTCTTAAAGCTACTGCTACTACTATTAATACCCTACTTACTATAATAGATCCTATAATATTAATAATGTTAGTCTCATAAAGACTAGTCCTAGAAAGATAGGGGGGGGGGGGGGGGTGAGGGGTAAAACGTAGTATTTAAAGTGGTGATATTAGAAGAAAAAGGTATCTAGAAGGGTGGCCTGCGAAGGAGGAACGATATAGTAGACTGATGACGTGGGTCACGTGACTGAGGTTACGTGACTACCTATTGGACCTAATATTCCTGCCTGCTGGGCTATAGGCCTAACACTTAGGTCGGGTCTAGCTAGGCAAATATCCCCATACTAGTAGTTTTCCTTTATTACTAGGATTTGCCTATTATGCCTATCTATATATATAATTTGAATAACTAGTTTTGAGGCTATTTTTAGCTTCAAAAGCTATCTTTAGCTATCTCTAAATTCTTAAATAAGTCTATTTAGCTATATTTAAATCCTCTAAATTAGTTATAATTTGCCTTAATAATTTAGCGTAAATAGCTATAAACCCTATTCCTCTAAACTAGTAGCAACTACGTATAATTATTATATCTAGGTTACCTAACCCTCCATATAGATTATAGGTTTATTCTTATTACGGGCTATGCCCCATTACTACGAGCTACGCCACAGTCGCATCAGTGGGCGGACACATCCCATACTTATGTGCAGCCAAACAACAAGTGCATGACTTGTTGTTCCATACCTTTTGCGCTATTATGGCCGAATTAGTAGTATCGCTGCGCACGCACGTACTAAAGGCTGAGATGCTATTGGCTGCAGCACTACGCCCCTATGGGGCCCACCCTTTACAATTCTTATTAATTAGCTAATATAAGGCGCTATTTAGCAATACATTTAAAAATAAATTAGTAGGGTTATTTTTACTATTAACCTAGTAGATCTTGGAGAGCTTATAATATTTATATAACTTGTATAAAGCTATAATATCTATTATAACTTAGTTTTCTTTTATAGTACTAAGCTTTACTAAATACTTATATAGAGAGTATAAGTTAGTAGTAAGAAAGAATATATAGGTTAGCACCTACATATAGCTAAGAAAGCTATAATTATATAAGCCTATATACACATATATACGCGCGCATCTAGCACCCAGGAGTATTATACTCTTTATAGACAAAAATATCACGCTTTTATTATTATTATCACATAGCTTTTTTGCGCCTTAAGAGGCATATACCTTAATAATTCTATATACAATTTCCGCGATATCTCTTTTATTTCAAGCCCGATTCTTTTTATTCTTTCTAATTAGATCTGCGAATTACTACGCGCATCGTTTGAGTCTATTTCTTTTATTCCTATTATTTTGTGGGTAGTGTTATATTATCTGCTATTTTTATAGTTCCTATTGGGCTCTTGCTCTTTCTAGTAGTATCTAGCTGAATAGTAACTTAATAAAGAGTTGAGATAATTATAAAGACTGAGTCTATACTAGTAACTATAGTATAGATTTTAGAGGCTAGTATATTGCGGGTAATATGATTATTTAGTTGAACTATAATAGATAAAATTCCTATAAATCATAAAAGTAGTATTATTATTTTATTAGGTAATATAATAATATAGCATAATTATGAAATAAGGTTCTTATTATTTATAAAACTATCTATAAATATAAAGAGTTTTATAGTGAGTAGGAATAGTATAATAAAGGTTAGGCTATAATTAAGGTTATTACTAAGCTATTAGAGGTGCTTATTAAGAGTAGCGATATACTTATTATTAGGGTTCTAATGTTAAGCAGCTGTAGATAGGTTAAAATAATCCTCAGGCTAGTAAAAAGAGGTAGTATACGCCCCTCTTGCGCGTTACTTAATATACTTCTGCTTAGCTGATATCTTATTAGGGTTCTTAGCTATTAATAACTTAAGTTTAGTCCCTTAGATCTTCTGCTAAAGAATAATAGCTCTATTAGTAGCTAAGCAGATAGTTCTACTATCAAAAGTAGTAGGATTTTAGATAGTGAGATCTTTCTTAGATTTAGCTATAAATATAGCTTTCTAGAGCTCTTTTTCTTAATAGCGGAAAGGCCTGCTATACTAACGCTAATAATATAATCTATTTATACCCTGATAATTATAAAGTAAGCGCTTGATTTATTAGTAACTAGGAGGTATAGATTAAATATAGAGCTATTTATCTATAGCTTCTCGTAGTAGTGAGTATTATAGGTAGCCTATTTGTTGGGATATTTGCCTAGCTGGACCTAACCTAAGTGTCGGGACTGTGGCCTAGCGGGCAGGAATGTCGACTATAGTAGTTACGTAACCTCGGTTACGTAACCCACCTCATTAGTCTACTATATTGTTCCTCGCCTTTGCTAGCCACCCTTCTAGATACCTTCTTTTAATATCTATCTAAGCACATTAAATACTACGTTTTATCCCCCCTTTCCTCTCCCCTACCTTCTAGTATTAGTCTTTATAAAACTAATACTATTTATAGGTCCTAGCCTTAGTAATGCTATATAGTAGTTTAATAACTTTTATAATAGTACTAGGGGAGTATTAATTACGAATTTAATTAGAAAGATAGGTATAAATATCTTATATAAGAGTTATTTATTACTAGATATATACTGAGGTAATATTCTTAGTCTAAATTAAATAATTAGAGCTAAGGGAGAAGTAATTATAAGAAGAAGGCGGATATTATAGCGCTAAATTATTAGCGATTAAGTTAAGAACCTATGCTTATTAGTATTTATTAGTATAGGAGATATCTTATTATGAAATAAGAAGTGGAATAAAGTGGCAGAATAGGTATAAGGATATTTAAAAGAAAACATAGGTAATTAAACCATAGAAATCCTGAGAAGTAACTTAATATTTAGATAGAGGAAAAAATGTAGATATCAAAAAATGTATGTTTCGTATGTGTATTGGGAAGAGCAGGAGCCCGGTGGGGACTGCAAAGATAGCAAACAATATAATACTACCTACGAATAGATAGGAATAATAAAAATAGGCTCAAAAGATGCGCGTAGCGATTCGCAGATCTAATTAGAAAGAATCGGAAGAATTGAGCTTAAAATGAAAGAGATATTATAGGTAATTATATATAGGATTATTAAGGTATAAGCCCCCTTGAGGCCGAAAAAGACTATGGATGATGATGATGTTGATGATGATGATGATATGATTGTGAATCTGGGACGTCCCCTCCCCGCATCGCAGTCTTCCGTTTTGGACCCCATTGATAGCGGGCCTGCTGACTGAACAGCCAAGCCATCTTGTCCCATCCCAGTATCTCTTGGTCTCACAAAGACTGGATCCAGAAGGTAAGGGGGATAAATGTAGTATTTAAAGTGTGGTGATGATGTCTGTGAAAGAAGGTATCTAGAAGGGTGGCTAGCGAAAGGAGGAACAATATGGTAGACTGACGAGGTTGGTCACGTAACTGAGGTCACGTGACTACCATAGTCGACGTTCCTACCCGCTGGGCTACGGGCCCGACATTTGGGTCCGGATGGGCGAATATCCCAACAGTATCTTCAAAATTTAAAGCGCTAGAAAGCGGGGAAAAGGTCGATATTTATAAACTGCAGCTTTCGCAGTAGTATATACTTTAACGCGTAACTAGTACGTACTTTATAACGCGTATATGCTTACTGAGTGTAGGCGCTTACTGAGTATAAATCCTATAGGATTCTAAATCCTTTAGGATTATAAATCCTTTAGGATTATAAATCCTTTAGGATTATAAATCCTTTAGGATTATAAATCCCATGGAGTCTAAAATCCTTTAAAATCCTGTAGGATTCTAAATCCTTTGGAATCATAATCCTATAGGATCATAATCCTTAAATCCTATGGGATTTTGTACGCGCAGTGTTTGAACCTTTTCTTCTTTTAAGTTTATATTAAGAATATCTCTACTCCTATCCGAATAGTATAGAAATATATACTATTCGAAGCGTATTTGAGAGGAGAATTCAAATATAGACTCCATTATACTCTGTCTCTAATGTTCATAGAGATATAGTGAGTTATAGTTATAAAAGTAAAAGTAATATCTTTTACTATATTTCCTATAGTATTATTTATACTATAAATAATAAGGCAAGACTTCTTAAACGGAGTTATTATCTTATTCTTAATTTTACTAACTATATAGGATCTTAAAAGATAGATTTAGTACTTAGTTAGGTTAAAGATTTTAAAATAAAAGATTTTATACTTAAGTAGAGTATTAATCTTCTTTTTACAGGATATTTAAAAGGGGGGATTATTAGTAATAAGTTTGCTTGATTTTTAAAGAGGAAGAGAAAGCTCCCTATCTACCTCCTATTTAGTAGAGATAAACATCGTGGGGTTATTAACTTCCTACTTAAATATACCTAAAAATATAAAATTAGTAGTAATTAGGCGTTTTTTAGGTCTTTCTCTACGCTAGAGTAGAGAGGTGGGATTAGTAGGGAGAGTAACTATATTAGGGTCTTCTTTAGAGTTAAAGTTACAAAGGGATATTTATAATAATATAAGGGCTATATATAATAGAGGCTAAAGATAGAGCACAGTATATTACAGTACTAATAGTACTATATGCACTGTGAGAAAAAGCCTCTAGAAGGTTATTAAAGATGTTAGTATCTGCTCTCTAGAAAAAGCTTAAATCTAACTTAGGTTAAGGTTATGCTATGACTCAATAGCAAGCCTATATAGGAAATAGGTGGGGTAGCTTACGCGGCCTAAAAGGTTCTAGAACCTGAGCTCCAAGTATAAAAGAAGCGCTACTCCCAGAGATACTCTTGCTTACTTAGAAGATAGAGACTTTAATACTAAGGTTTTTATATATATCATTACTCTTTTGAGCTATTGACTATGTTATCTATTGATTACATAACCTAAGAGAAGTTAATATAGAAGAATCTAATAGTAGTAGAGGGGAAGTCTTAGGTACTATAAGGTAGTTAAATAGTAACTATTTTACCTAAAATGGTAATTAAATTATAGAGGCATTACTAACTATTCTACTTATAATATATCTAGATAAGTAGTTATAGTAGTAGACAGATAACTTTATGAGTACTAGAGCTATTATAGATAGTAAGGATATCTATAACTCTATACTTCGTATATTCTTTGTATAATTTATCTACTGCAGTATTAATAGCTATAGTATAAGCTATAATATCTAGCAAAGAAGTTAAACTATAGCTAATAGATAGGCGCTAAGGACTAATAGCGTGAGAATGAGGCTATTAGAGCTAGTAGTATTATTAATAGCCTTAAGTACTATCTAAAAGACTAGGTCGGGCTTAGTATAGAGAAGCTCTTACCAAATAATAGTGAAAGCGCGCTAAAGAAGGCTATAGTATTGCTCTATTTTACTAATCCTATAATGAGCCTCAATAGGTATAATTTTAACTATAATTACTGTAGACTTAGCGTTATTCTTAAATACTTTACTAGCAAAGTTTAATCTAGTTTTAGTAATAATATAATTAAGTAGTCCTTAGTAGAGTTAAATCTAGTAAAGACAGAGAGTTTCTTAGGTAGTTTTAGTAGATCGATTAGGTAGGAAGTAAACAGCATTAAACCTAGTAGTAATATTAATAATTTATAAAGTAGTTTACTCTTAAGATACATACTATTATAGATAATTTTATGATTGAAATAGTAATTATTTTTATGTGAGGGTTTAAATCTCTAAGGGGCTCTGGCGTTTGATATATAGCGTTTATAGACCTTGGTTAACTACTTAATTACTACTATTTAAATAGAATAGCTAATATAAGTTAAAGGGCCTACTAACTTAGCGATAGAGAGATACCTAAAACGGCAGTTTAAATAATGAAGCTTAGTACTAATTGAATAATAGATTAGAACATCTTTATTATTAAGTAAAAGCTAGGCGTAGCCCTATTTGTAGATAACTATCGTAGCGATATTACTCTTGAATAGATAATTATAGAGGTTATTAGAATAGATACCTATTTAATTTATATTACTTTAACATAGTAAGAAAGTAATATCTATAGGCATAATATAAAATACTATATTACTAAATATAGTATTAACTATAATTGTTACTATACTACTGTATGTATGTATCCTATGTACCGCTATGGATAGATACTGCCGTTAGTTAACGCCTAGCTGTGTATATAGTCCACTTGCGCGCACTCCTGCGCAGGTCTCACTTAGCTAGAATTAACCCAAATATATTAGTATATTAACTGTAATAATAGTAGTACTAAAAGAGTCCTTAAATAAGCTATCTCTAAAGCGTACTCTTACTTAGTTAGTACTTACTATATTAACTAAAGTTTATAGTTAAATATATTATAAAGTAATAACTTACTATTAGCTAGTAGGAGATATACTAGCTACGCTTAAACCTAGTATAATACCCTAAAAAGCTTCCTTAGAGTATCTACTATTAAGTATAAATAGGCAGTAAGAGAAATACTAAGTAGAGCTATTTAGATAGATAATAGAGTGGAGTAACGTACTAGGTTAGTAATTAGATCGATATATAACTATATAGAAAGTAGCTTAATTTAGTATTAATTTAACTAATTTATTACTATAATAGTAAAAGAGGTCTTAGTAATAAAAGTAGTAAATTTATAAGAAGCAGAGAACTAGTTTTAGGGCTCTAAATCCTAAGTATCCTACTACCTAGGTATCCTACTAAAAGAAGTACTTAATCTTAGTATTAATATTATTAGCTTTAGGTTTATTATTACCCTCAAATTAGAGGAGGAAAGTAAAAAAGATATCTTTAGTACCGTTTTATAAGTATTTAGTATATTTATTCTTAACGTTATTATACTATTTATCTCTCTCTTCCTTAGAGTACTTCTATAAGCAGTAATTAGACTTATAATAAATCTAGTATCTTTAGCGTTAATAAGAACTAAATAACTTATAGTGAAATTATTAAGGATTTTAGTAGTATTTACTACTTTTATTCTTATAAAAGTTACTTTAACTACTATTTTAAAAGTATTAATTAGTATATATAGCATTAAATTTAATAGGTATAGCCCCTTCATATATTTTATTTATAATAGAAATAAAGCAGTGAGGCTTTAATTTATATAAGAGGCTATATTCATTGCTAAATAAAGGGAATTACATAGATCTTAGAGATTTAAGGAGTACTTATATAGCATGAGTTTATACTCTCAAACTCGTTACTAGGCGCTCTAAATCTTATAATATAGCAGGCAATTACTATTATATTTCCTACTAAGAGCTAGTTTAATAGTAGATAGAGTTGCAAATAGGACTTTAAGGTCTTTAGTAATAGATTTATGAGGGGTTTTATATATGAAGTTAAGTAATAGAGTATTATTCTAGAGCTTCTTATTAGGTATATAAAAATCCTTAGTCTTCGAAGATTTGCTTTCTTTTAATTAACTATCTTATAGTAGAGAGGCTAAGGGAAAATAGGGGTAATATACTAAAAGTAGTACTCTTAAGTATTCCTCTTTAATATAAGAGAAAACGCTTTAATATACTATTATATAGAAGTACTAGCTTTAATATAATAATTCTTAAAAACTAGTAATTTAAAGTTAATAATACTTAACTTACTATTACTATACTTAAGGTTATTATTATTATAAACCTTAATAGGATTTCTAAGTTAATATAAGGTAGAAGTATTATTTTTATTGAAAAGGGGCTAATAGGGTTAATTATATAAAGGAGGGATCTAGTTAGAGTTATAGTTATCTTAGGTATTATTTATATAGTTTTTAAAAAGTAAAACTAATAGTAGTGGGAAGCTATACTAAGCAAGCTGAGAAGAGAATAATTAGGTAGGGGGCTATTGTATAAGAGAAATAGGCTTAATAGTAGAGGTAAGCATAGAGATAGTAGGTTTAATAAGAGGAAAAATAGGCTTAAGTTCCTAGGTTAACTTATTATAAAAGTTCTAATCTTACTTATATTTTATAATAAGAGTGAGAAAGAGCAATTTAATAGAGTTAATATCCTATTTAGTCTATAAGTAGTATTTAGTCTCCTTAGTAATAGTAGTGAGATTATTTCTAATTTAGTAGTATTTATATAGAATAAGGACTCTATTAATAAGAAGAGTTTTATATAGTGCTGTAATAGTAACTAGATCTATATATCTAAAGCTCTTAATAATATTCTAGAAGTCTTTATAGGAAATATAATAAAAGAGATTACTTTTACTCTTATAACTTTAACCTACTATAACTCTATAAATATTAGAGATATAGTAAAATAGAGGTTATATTTGAATTTTCTTCTCTAATATACTTTAGAAAATATATATGTTTATACTATTTAAATAGAGTAGAGATATCCTAAATATAAACTTAGAAGAAGAAAGATTTTTAAATACTGCATGTGTAAAATCCTATAGGATTATAATCCTATAGGATTTATGATCCTATAGAATTTATGATCCTAAAAGATTTATGGTTCTAAAGAATCTTAAAGCCTATAGGATTTAGAAGAATTTCAAACTCTATGGGATTTATGAACCTAAAGAATTTATGATCCTAAAATAAACTCCATGGGATTTATAATCCTAAAGAATTAATGATCCTAAAGGATTTAGAGTCCTATAGAATTTATACTCAGTAAGTGTGTATATGTTATAAAGTATGTACTGGTTATGCGTTAAAGTATATACTACTGCGAAGTTTTGTGAAAACTGTAGTTTATATGTATTGACCTTTTCCCCGCCTTCTAGCGCTTTAGACTTTGAAGATATATATACAAAATATATATTTTTTGATATCTATACTTTTCTCTCTATTTAAATATTAAGTTATTTGCTAGGATTTATATAGTTTAACTTCCTATTTTCCCTTTGGAAATATCCTTAGACCTATTTTACCTCTTTATTTTACTTCTTATTTCATAAGAAGATATTTCTTATGCTAAAAGTCATTACTATAGTTAGCTTATAGTTAATAACTTTAGAGTCCTAATTAAAGGTATTAACTAATATAATAGGTAATATAGCTAGTAATTCTAATAGGGTCTTACTTCTTAGGATATAAGTCTCTAATTTAGCTATAGGTATCTAAGTTAATAATATCTATAAAGTCCTAGAGAACTAGTATAATTAATTAATATTAAGGAATAGGGGTTTTTAGTAACTAATAAGTGGGCGGCGTAGTAGGAAAAGGGGTAGAGGAGGTATTTTTATTAGCTATTATTAGGAAGAATTAAACTATATTTGAAAATAAATATAAGAGGGTTTATAGGCTAGTATTGATATCTTAAATATAAGTTATTTACTCTAAGCTATAGCTTTAGAGCTATAATCTATATATTAGATAACTTATAGATACTATTACTAGTTTCTATTTTATGAATAGATCTTCTTATAGTAATCTCCCTAAGTAGGGCTTCCTAAAGAGAGTACTTCTTATGAAGGGCTTCCTAAAAAAGAGATCTTGCTTCCCGTAATGAGCTTCTTAAAGAGGGGATCTTTCCTAAATAGGACGTCCTAAGAAGGGAATTATTGAAAGTTTTAGGTAGTTAAAGTTGGTTTTAGGAAGGAGGAATTTAGTAGGTGAGATAAGAATATAAGAAGGGAATTATAATTAAATAACTTAAGTAGTTTTTAAAAGAACTCAGCTTAGCTATTTTACTAGAAGAAAATAGGTGCTATTAATAGATTAATTAATAGTACTACTAAACCTTTACTACTACTAAGATATTATTTCTCTAAAAGTATTAATATACTACTAAAACCTAAATTTAGTTAATATAATAATAAGAGGGGTATAAAGTAGAAAGAATTAAGAAGACTAGTAAGCTAGTAGGCTAATAATGCCTCAAATATTAGTTAACTACTCTAAGGTATAGCTTTGGGGTATAGTGTATTTATTAGGGGAATTACTACTAATAGGCTTATTATTTAGTCTTTTAAAAGAGTAGAGGGGCGGAGGAAGTAAATAGTAATAAGAAATAGTAAAAAGATGCTGAAGAAAGAAGAGTTTTTAATACTAAAGTTATGTAGTTGTATATAAGAAGATATTTGAGGAGGGGTAATAGAGAGGGTATTTGAGAAGGGGGGGAGGAAGCTGTTTTTGTTGTTATTATATAGCCTAAGATATAGCTTAAAAAGACACTTCAAAAGAGGGTTTAAAAGAGCTCTTTTTTGCGTATTAAAATAAATAAACCTAATATAGCAAAATGGAGAGCGGGGGGGGAGGGGGTTTAGTTATAGCTGAATAGTTTAAAAGAGAGCTTAAATAAGGCTTTTTAAGCATAGTAAAATAAATAAATAAATTTAGTTATTACTATAATATGAGACTGAAATACTTATTTCACGCGGGCGGTTGGGGCTTACTGCAGGTTTAGAAGGCGCGTTTATAGCGGCAAGATGGCGTGGTTGCTATAATATTGATGTGGTTGATATAGTTACTGAAATAGCGAGTAAATAGCTAATATAGCGGGCGGGTAATAACGTTCTATAGATAGTTAGGGCTTACTGCTTATTATTATAACTAGAGGGTTTGAAGTAGTGGATTTGAGTGGCGAAGAAGAGGGTGAAAGAGTGTGAAGAAGAGAGGTTTTGAGGTGGGTAGTGGAGGTTGGAAGGTTAGTAAAGTAGTAGGTAGGTAGCGCGAAAAGAGGTTAAAATATACTAAATTAATGCTGAAATATCTGAAAGATATATAAGTAGTTAAAATTGATGTAGTTAGTTAAAAAGAGTTAAAAAAGCTTAAGAAAAAAGGCTAAGAAGATAGTTAATATTATTTTTATGTAGAGGGGGCTTGGGATAGCGAGAGTTCTTTATAAGTAGTTTAGAGGGTACTAAAAGAGAGTAAAAGAAGGTAACTACCTAAAGGGAGCAAAATTTGAAGTAATAACTTCACTAGTATAATAAGGTTATTGCGAAGAGAGTTAAAGCCTCTAAGGGGTTACTAATTAGTATTTAGTTATAAAATAAGCTATAGCTATTATTAAATAGGGGGGAATCTAAAACCTTGCCTATAATAATTAATAATAACTTTAGAGATATTAAAAATAGAAGTAGAGGTTAGACTATTAGCTTCTAAATCTGAATCTCTATTAGTGTAATATTTGATAAGAGAATATAGGGGTGCTTAAAAGCTCTAAATAGTGCTCTATTAATAAAAGTTAAATAGAGCGGAAGCTAAACTATTAGCTACTAAATAAATCTGTAGACTTTTATTATTTTTTAATAGAGGACCTAGTTAAGTTAATTGATATAAAGTCTCTTTAGTTATTTTATTTTAACTTTACTAATCTATAGTTATTTCGTAGGAATTTAAGTAGTATTATAATAAAGTTAACTACTAATTAGTATTAGTCTTATAAAGACTAATATGAAAAGGATAGGGGGGTTAAATAGTAGTATTTAAAGTAGTAATATTAGAACGACGTAGAGGATGCGTGTGAGCAGGCAGCTAAGAATAGCTACTAAAACTAATATAAAACAACCTCTAAACAGAGTTATATGCTCTTAGTACTAATGCTAGCAAAAGTAACTCACTACTAGATAGTACTTAGAGTGAGAGAAACTTATATAGAGCTAAGGGACTCCTAATTAGGAGTCCCTTAGGAAGTAAGATTTCCCTAGGATATTGCGGAATTAGATAATATATCTTATTAAAGTAATATAATATCCTATAAATAAGCTTAAGTTAGCTAGCTATTTAATTAAGAAAGAAATAAGGTAAATAATAAGATAAGTAAGGGGAAGTATTACTATACTATATGTATATATCCTATATACTGCTATAAGTAGATATTATTATTAGTTACTACCTAGCTATATATATATTCTACCTGTGCGCACTTCTGTGCAGGCCTTACTTAGTAATATTAACCTAATATATTAGCATATTATCTGCTAATATTTAGTAGTATAACTGCGGGTTTTTTTTTAGACCTATGTAATTCTTTTACTATATAGCAGTAAACAATATAATAGGTAAATAAGCTATTTTAGCTCTTTTTTCTAATACTAATATTAACGATATATATATTATCACGCGTTTAATTGTATTGCTCCTAATATGCCCGCACTAGCAAAGCTTTTTATAACTTCAAGAGATCCCGCGAGGGATCACTATGATTACTGTTACTATCGCTAACGGCGCTCCCAACGCATATCTCCGCCTCCTTAGGACCTTTTGTAATAGCTGTCTATTGAGACTCTTTCGCTAAGCTAGTCTCTCCCTCCGCCCTACTGTAAATGCGGCGCTAATAACTTCCACAGTAAAAACGCTCTTTTTCGACATAGTTTTGTAAATAACTATAGTTAATAATATTGCTATAGACTCTATAAAACTAACTTCCCTTTATGTAACGCGCTATTTCAATATATTTAAGAACCTATGCTATATATAGGCTCTAAACCTAGCCTTAGGTAGGACTCTGTATAAGTTAGTTCCCTTCTAGAAAGTTCTGAATACTCTTATACTGAGGTAGCTGAGAAGTCCCCACTACCCTTTCTTTATAGTCTCTACCGCGCTACTTCTCTTGCTAGCTGGGCCGCCTCCCTTATTGCTCTCTACTACTCTCTGCGCCGCTCTAAAGCGCTCCCTCTAGCCCCACTTTGCCTGCGGATATCTGCGCTCTCACTGCTTCTATTCGCGCCCTCACTACGTCTAACTATATAAGTATCTTAGAAGTATCTGCTAGAGATCCTTTAAAAGTTTAGTAGTACTATAGTTAGGCTTTTATAGCTATTTGTATAGCGCTTATAACTACCTAGGTAGCTTTTTATACTACCTCCTTATACTCTTGAGGTATTTAGTGCTAATATGCTTAATAAGCTAGTATTACTACTTATATAGAAGCTATAACCTTAGGCTTATTTATGTTAGAAATAAGAGTAATATAAGTTATATAAGAATAAATAGCTTAATAGATAGGTAATAATAGCTATAGTTCAGCAGATTATTATAATGCGAAGGATTACTAACTAACCTATAGATCTACTCCCTTTGTATAGTCTCAGGCGCGCGAAGCTATAGATAATAGGATGGGTATGCTTTTATCTACTATAGTATAGTATTGCGCCTCGCGCCTTTATGCTCCCGCTTGTAGTAATAGGGACTATTGCCTTTTCTTTTATAGAGTGGCAAATGTTACTATACTATTGGTATATATCCCATATACTGCTAAAGGTAGATACTGCTATTAGTTACCGCCTAGCTATATATATAGTCTACCTGCGCGCACTCCTGCGTAGGCCTTACTTAGTAATATCAACTCAATATATTAGTATATTATCTACTAATAGGAAGTTATTTTTAAATATAATACTAGTATATATTTATAAGTATATAGTAAAAGGAAGATAATTCTCTCTCTCCTAATTATTCTAATTAAACCTCAATATATATAAGGTTCTCCAGAGTGCTAACTAAGAAAAGAAGAAAGCTGAAAGAAAACAAGACTAGCTAATATATTCGCTGCCCGGCTCTAAAGAAAGAAGGTATCTAGAAGGGTGGCCCGCAAAGGAGGAACGATATAGTAGACTAATGAGGTAGGTTATATAACTGACGTTACATACTACCTGTTGGACCTAATTTTCCTGCCCGCTAGGCTACGGGCCCGATACTTAGGTTGGGTCCAGCTAGGCGAATATTTTAAGAAATGATATTACTACTTATAATAGCTCCAATATCTAGAATAATAATTCTAATATTATTGATAGTTACTTAAGTGTTAATAGTTATTTTAATATCTATAGTTACTTTAATATCTATAGTTACTTTAATACTATTGTAATTTTCTCTTAGAATATAACTTCTAATTTAGATTTATAAGTAACTTTCTCTATAGGAAGTATAACTTCTATATTGGATTTTATATAAGAAGTAATATAAAGAGTATATAAGTTAGCTACTCCTATATAGCTAGGAAAGCTCTAGTTATATAAGCCTATATATATATATGCGCACCTGCTTATATGCATCTAGAGTTATTTTTTCCCTAATATAATACTTACTATAACTATCTTTCTATACCTACACACTTTCTAGCTTATTATAATTGTTATAGGCTGGGCTGCGCCCGCCTCTAAGCTACTAGGGAAGCCTATATCGTAGGTGAGCAGCCGGAAGCAGTGGACAATAACATTTCAGCACTAGCGATGCTTAGGGAGGCAGTGCATGCACGCTCGATGGGTCTGTTTGTGTGAATGCTTGCCGCTAGAGGACGAACACGGGTTGAGCATCCTGTTCAGGAAAGACTATATATATTAGCCCTAGTGGGGCGGGCGGTTAAGTAGGCGATGATTGCAGGTACCCGCCAATGCAAGCTCATTGCAGTTTGCTTATTATTTTCCTAGGATGACTTTATTTATTAAGGGGCAGGATATCTGGGACCCTATCTAGGCTATTTGGACTCCTTACCTTTACCTCACTGTTATGACCCGTTATGTAAGGATAACAGCCTACCAACCCACCTAGGCGTTAGACGGCTAGGGCAGGACATTTGTATTGCAGGATCACGGGAATACTAGGGAGGCCTACGGAACAGAAGAACTATGGTATAAGTCACGTGACGATAAGATAAGGAATGATTAGTGGAGTGTAGAAGGGAGCGCTTAGTGATTAGTTAGCCTTGCTAACTGATTGTAATTACGGATGCATAGAGGTGATTACTTAATAGCGGACTAGGGACTGTTTGGGACTTGTATATAGTATGGACTTGGGAATCCTAAGAACAGACTTCTATAGCTCTTTAGGAATTAACTTCGTAATTACCCTAATAGGTACTCTTAGCTTTATCTTATACTGCAACTCCCTTATGAGGACTATAACTAATTAATATACTCCTTAAACCCCTAGGATTTATTTAGTAATATAGTATAGTAAGACTATACTATTAACCTAGCGTTATCCCTCAGCTTCTGTTAGTAGAACCCTACTCTTAGATAGCTAACTGTAATACTTTAATTGCTCCTGTTTAGTAAGTTGATCTTGAATGCTACTAAATAGTATAAGATAGGAACTATATTAACTCCTAATAATAACGTATAGTAAGCTAATAGCGCTGGGAATATATAGCCTGCAGCCCTAAGACCCACAAATAACTAATAGACCTAGATAGCTCCTATAAATACCTAGGAAACAATAAGCCTTTAATAGATATATAATATAATCCTCTAGCTTTAGCAGGAAAACGCGCAACTTGCTACTCAGCCTACGCCTAGGGCAAAGTACCTAGAACTAGCCCCATACTTAGGAGAGCTAGGGTCCCTTTAAGGATTTCTTACCTACACCTAAGCCTACCTTTATTACTACGCTACCTTATTTTAAGATAAAACTACAAAAATTCACTAAGCTGCCTCCTTCCTTAGGGGTGATGCCCTCGCCTAATTTAAACTATTAATAAGAGACTAGCTAGGTAGACTATATAATAAGTAAGATAAAGAAACTCAGAAAGTATTTAGAAAATATAGTAAGTTTAAGAAGAAACTTTAGGAAGCCTTTAGAAGCCTAGATAAAGAACAAATCGCTAAACGCAAACTCACTAATCTCACGCAAAAGAGATTAGCTAATAAGTACGCCGCTAAGTTTTAATAGATTTTATCTAAGCTGGATTAGAGAGAAGAAGCCCTAATAGCTAAATTCTATTAAGGCCTAAAGGAAGAAGTTAAGGATAAGCTCGCACGACTTAACCGCCCCAAAGAACTCTACTAGTATATAGATACTATAGTCAAAATTAATACCTATCTCTATAAATAACGCCTCAAACGCAAGGAATAGTCCGCTTAGAATAATAAAGTAGGACGGAACAACTATAGAAGGAAAAGCAACTAGTACTAACCTAGTAATAACTACCGCGCGGAATAAACCTCTAACTATAAGCATAACCCTAGAGCGCCTCAGTATACTACTGCCTTTAGACACCATAGTAGACCTATAGACCTCAGCGCAGCCCATAAAGATAATAAGCGGAATAATAACTAGAAGAAGGATAAATAGTACTATAACTATAATAAGACGAGATATCTAGCCTATAAGTACTAATCCCCTAAGAAGGAATGCTTTTAACTAGTACCTAAGAAGCAATAAGTAAGTCTCGCTATTAAAACTAAACCCTATAAATAGCTTTATTAGACTACTTACTATAATAATAAGTATAGAACCTACTTAGACTATAAGGAATATATAGAATAGTATCTAAAAAACTCTTATAGATTGGGATATAATACTACTAGTATCCCCCTAGTAGCTACGCGCACCCTAGTAGTAGGATACTGAACCTACTTAAAGGTTAAAAGAAGAGCTAATAAATAGCTTAATGAAATACTATATATGCCCTTAGCTGTGGATATTGAAATTAATAATAAGGTCCGCATTACCTAACTATAGCAAGGACTTTAAGTATATAAACTACAAGCGAAAATATAACCTAAAGAAGTTATATAGTAATAATAAATTGGGTTACTATAAGCCTATATTAAGAGACGATAAGATGCTAGGAATAACCCTAAGCGAATCTATTAGATTAATAATAAAACTAAGGACTAAGGACTAAAAGAACCTATATAGAACTATGAGATATAGCTCTCTTGAGAATAATAAGATAAGGTTTATTACGCTAGAAGAGCTAAATGAAATAAACCTTCTGCTATAACTAATAATAAATAATAACTAGACCTAGAGATAGAAAAATAGATTAAATAAACCTTATTTAAAATTAATAATACATTATCTAAAGAAACTAGATTAGAACTAATTAACTACGTAAGGTACCTCTATAAGAAGGAGATTAACCCTTATTAAAATAATTAGGAGATTACCTTTTATAGTATATCTAGATGCAAAAGAAGAAACCTCTTATTTATAATATAGGTTAAAGGAGATTACGCCTATCTTAACTCTATATATAACTAATACTATTAGGTGTTCTAGGCTTAGTGCCTTATAGACTACTATAATAAACATAGAGCTAATAAATATAAGTATAACTTCTACCCCTAAAGATATAACGACGGACCTATTATATAATACTACTTAGAGCGCTAACTCCCTATATGGGACTTAGTTTAAAGAATTAATAATAATATAGCACTATTTAAACTATATTATTCCTACCCTATGAGATGTCTTACTGACTCTTATATGGAATGGAACTAATATATGAATAATAAATGCTGAATCTACTTAGAAGAAAAAGCTAAGGCGTAGCGAAAATAACTCTAGAACTAATAGTTAAAAAACTAGACTCGCCTACTAATAAGGAATAACAATAGGCAAAGATAATAAGGTTCCTATATAGCGCAATAGCGCTAAAGACTTAACGATCTAAGTATATATAAGTCTAGATATAACTTAATAGAAGATAGACTACTACAATAATTAATAGTAGAGCCTAAGGAAATTTATCTCACTTAGGATAGTAAATAAACGATAGATAACCCGGAATAAGAAAGCAGCTGAAGACTGCTATAACCTCAACACCGTTGAAGGAGAATAAGTCTAGTATAGTGGATGACGTATTAACATAGAGACCGCGCAACTCCCTTTATAGATCTAGGGCTAGAAAGAGCAACTAAACTTCAATATTATAGAGATAGGAGATAAATATAATATTATCCTTAGGAGACTATAGTTATATAATAGTAACTTATAGATAGATTAGAGAATAGGCTAACTCTATTAGGACTAGGATTTAGTTACTAAGTAGTAGCTAAAAAAGGGCGCCTCAAATAAACCTTGTAAAATGACTGAAGTAAGAAGATTTCTCGCCTACCTATAAATTAAGGACATAAACGCTAGGATGTTATTAGTAATAGATATTGATAGAGAAGATTGATTGCTATTTATTCTAGCGGAATACTGGTAGTATAATAAACTATTTGCTGAAGAACTTGATACCGGATTACTAGAATATAGTAGCTATAATTACGAGATTAAGCTAAAGCCTAGAAAAGAACTAATATTTGAAAAGATCTATAGACTTAATTAAGAAGAAATAGAAGCGCTTGACGCTTACCTAGAAGAGAACCTTAAGAAAGGATTTATTTGACCCTTAATATCCCTAGTAGGGTATCTAGTACTCTTTATACCTAAGAAGAATAGGAAGAAACGACTATGCATTAACTATTAGAAACTTAATAATATTACTATTAAAAACTATTACCTATTACTGCTTATCTCTGAGCTATGCGACCTCCTGTATAGTGCGAACTAGTTTATAGCCCTTGACCTTAAGGGAGCTTACAACCTTATCCATATTAAGGAAGGCGAAGAATGGAAAACAGCTTTTAGAACACGACGCGGACACTTTGAGATACTTGTAATACCCTTTGGACTTACTAACGCCCCTATAACGTTCCAGACTATAATTAATAAAGCATTCTAATAATACCTCAATAAGTTTATTGTAGTATACCTTAATAATATCCTTATCTTCTCTAAAACGTTAGGAGAATATAAGGAGTATATATATAAAGTATTGTAAAGACTATAAGAAGCAAAACTCTTAGTTAAGCTAGTAAAAAGCAAATTCTACTAATAAGAAGTCAAATTCCTTGGATTCACTATTACCCCAGGGATTATTCAGATATCTAAAGATAAAATCAAGGTAGTTTATGACTGGCTTATACCTACTTATATTAAGGATATATAATTATTCCTCAGATTCATTAACTTCTACTGAAGATTTATTAGAAACTACGCTAAGATAAGCTAATGACTCTAGGACTTGACCTAGAAAGATAATATATTCTAATAGACTAAAGAGCACTAAAATGACTTTAAAAAGATTAAGTAATATGTGGAGGAAGATATTATTCTATCTATACTTAATCCTGATAAACTATTTAAATTGGAAACTGACGCCTTAGATTTCGCTATAGGCGTATAACTTGGATAATAAGATGATGAGAATTAACTATAACTAGTTGCCTTTATGTTAAAAAGGTTTAGTAGACCTGAACTTAACTACTAAATATATAATAAAGAACTTATGGCAATTATTGAAGTATTTAAAGAATGGAGACTATAACTATTAGGAATAAAACACCTAGTCAAGGTGTACATAGACCATAAGAACCTTTCTTATTTTATAACCTCAAAAGCACTTAATAAACGATAAATTAGATAGTTAGAATTCCTATCTAAATTCAACTTTAAGATTAACCATAAGAAAGGAAACAAAAATAGCAAAGCTGATGCTCTTAGCTGCTGATTGGACCACGATATCCTAGTACTAGAGGAAACTTAAGTTATCTTAAAATAAGATAAGAATAGAAACCTTATGCTAGCAATAAGACTCTTAATAATAGCCAGGAAGGTTAATACTAGCCTAACTAGATAAATAACCCCTGAAACTATTAGGGAAATACACTTAGCCCCAGCATATAGACACTAAGGCGTTACTAAGATATAGAAACGCATCCAGCAATACTACAACAAAACTGCTATATAATAGGAAGTAGTAAATACTATTAAAGACTATGAAATTTGCGCTAAGAGCAAACCTAGCTAATATTAACCCTATGGGAAAATTCAACTACTACTAGTACTAGAAGTAGTATAGTAATCTATATCTCTAGACTTTATTATTAAATTACTAAAGTCAAAAGAACTAATAACTAATAC